>OY723400.1:27214071-27814071 GCA_963210345.1 Inga oerstediana | reverse complement strand
AGTTGTTATCAAGTTTTCTAATTTCTTGCTTTCTTATGCAATTTGGACACCAAACAGATCCCTGCAATACACTCAAATCCCGACGCAACATCAAACGAATGCAATCCGGCGGATCATGAAAACGTATCAAGCCTGCAGATACTCTCATCGATTCTTTAGCTAAAACATCAGCCACACTATTCGACCGACGGCCACACCATTCCATGGAAATATCCCAGTCTCTATCCAGCATCTGTTGAATTTGCCCCATCAATTGAGCTTCCATATGATCCTCATCCCAGCCACCTGCTACCCACTCCAACACCTCCGAGCAATCTGATTCTACTACTACTCGCCTTCATCCTGAATCCCATGCCACCTTAAGCCCCATCATCACTGCCCATGCCTCCGCATGCAAACTAGTACCTTGACCCAAACCATACGTAAACCCCAGCAATAGTTCGCCTTCATGATCCCTCACAATCCCACCACACCCCACAATCTCCCCCTCCAAGCTACATGCACCATCCACATTAACTTTGACCCAGCCAATATGTGGCGGCTTCCACACACTAGAGTCTTCCTTCTCATAAAGCGATTTGCATTCCTTCACATCAGCCTATCTCGTCTAAGCTCGGACCTGGGCTAGAACCTAGTTGATTCCCAATCTCTTACCATGAACACTCCTGAATTCCTGTTCATCTAGAGTTGCCTACAAAGTATTGCAAACCACACTGGCCAACTCACCCCTTCATGTTGTTGCCCATGCGCTATGTTCCAGCGTATCCAAGAGAATAAGTCCGCAATCGCATAGAATCGGCTGCTCTGGGTAGGAGAAGCTGAGGCTTCGCCCAACATCCTCTTTCTATTGGGCAATCCTGGAGAACGTGCAACACACTCTCCTGCACCCCGATGCACACAAAACAATCCTGCTACCCTTGCATTCCACATGCTGCTCTCCAGGAATTCAGTTTCAACCTCCCAAGTGCGCCCATCCACAGAAAGGTTTTACACCTTTGCAGGGTGTGAAGCTTCCATAAATTCCGCCATAGTCCATAATGAGAAGAGGGCCGCACATCCGCCACTAATCTATATGCCAACTTAAGTGTGAACTCTCCACTATGCGAGGCCCTCCATATAGGTTTATCATCCCCATGCCTTCTAGCATTAGGCATAACCCTTCGCATAGCATCAAGCACTAGATATGGCAAAAATGAATCAAACTTCGCCCAGTCCCACCCCCTGACGGTGTTACATATTTACTCACATGGTCTTCCAAGATACTCTCTGGGACATATCTAATATAGTACTTCACAAGGCTATCATGATGTGGAAGCCATTGGTCTGTCCAGAAATGCACCCGGTCCCCCTTCCCAATTCTCCATCCCATATCATCCTGCACACGCTCCCAAACATTTCTGATCCCCTTCCACGCTTGAGATCCACCTCGTACATTCCTAATAGTAGGCAGTACATCCTCCCCACATTTGTATTTTTCTTGCATGAACTTCACCCATAAGGTATCCTTACACTTCACAAGACCCCACCCTAACTTCATCATAAAGGCCTCATTTTGTTTCCGAGGATGTCGTAGACTCAGCCCTTATACGTTCTTCGGCTTACATACCTCATACCAGGTAACTATTGATGGTTTCCTACATGTTCCTGAAATTCCCCATAGAAATCCCCTACACTTCTTATCAATTTCATCACATGTGGTTGTTGGTAACCATGCTGATTGCATGGCATAGCAGGGAATTGTTGAAACTACCGAAGATACTAATGTATGTTGAGCTACCATTGATAAGGTGTTTGCTTTTCACCCCTTTAGCCGATCCTCCATTTTAGACAAGACATACTGGTACGTGTGCTTTTACACCCTTCCATGATATACAGGAATACCCTAATACTTGCCAAGATCTGTAGTCGAAGTAAACTCTAGGAAAGAGCTTATCTCCATCCTCCTGGTATGGCAAACATTTCCTGAGAAGAAGATTCTGGACTTAGCTCCATTAAATTTTTCTCCTGAGGCAACACAAAAATCATCCAGGCATGCTTTGATAATTGCTGCTTGGTTAAGTGAATCTTCCGCAAACAATAGTAAATCATCTGTAAAGAATAAATGAGAAATTGCAACACCATGCTTTTTTAGCCTAAACGGAATCCAATTTTTTGAGTTCACCTCCGCTTGAATCAGATGGCCCAGCTTCTCCATTACTAACACAAACAAATACGGAGATATAGGGTTACCTTACCGTACACCACGAGATGGTGAGAAAACTAGTCCCAGCTTACCATTCCACATAACCTGCGTCTCTGGAGTAGTTAAGCAAGCACGGATTAAGTCCACAAATTAGGGTGGGAACTGCAATTCATATAAACGCTCCACCATGAAATCCCACCATACCCGATCGTATGATTTTTCAAGATCAATTTTCAAAACCATAAAACCTTGCTTCTTCTTTATAGATTTCATGGAGTGCACAATTTCCTGGGCAAGGATAATGTTGTTAGAGCTCTGTCGACCTGGCACGAAGCTACACTGGTTAGGTGCAATAATCAATGGCCTAACTCACTTCATTCTAGTAGCCAAGACTTTGGTAACAATCTTATAAATGACATTGCACAGACTAATAGGTCGGAAATCACGAATACAGTATGGGATCTCTATCTTCGGGATCAATACAATATGTGTACCGTTGACCCTCCTGACTTCATTAGGCTGCCTGTAGATATCCTGAACCAGCTTCACCACCATCTCCCGTACCGTATTCCATTGATTCTGGTAAAACAAAGTGTTCAAGCCGTCTGGGCCAGGGGCCTTAAGGGAACCCATACTAAAGACTGCTTGTTTTACCTCCTGTTCAGTTACCATTGCCCCCAACATATTCAATAAGTACTCCGGAATCACAGGATACGTACCTCCAAAATTAACTCCTCCACTCTGACTGTGCTCCACGGTATAGAGACTTTGGAAAAAGCTGGTACCCTCCTTTTTGAAGTCTTCCTCACTATATATCCATTCCCCATCATCCCTTCTTAATGCTTCCACTTGCTTCCTCCTCCTTTTACTGTTTGTGACTGTATGAAAGTACTTTGTATTTTTATCCCCATGCGTATACCAGTTACATTGAGACCGCTGCAACCACATTAACTCCTCCTGAACCAAACATTTCTCAAGCTCTTCCCAAACTAGCTTTCGTTGAACTTCCATGTCTCACTATTTGAATCTCTCTGCATTTAACTGCTCTAGTTTATGGAGTAAACGGGCTTTCTTGTGATTAATATTACCAAAGCTCTATACATTCCACTCCTTGACCGCCCCCTGGAAATCTGTAACATTCTCTTCCCAGGATCTAGATGCTCTCCACGTGTTTTCCACCACAGCCAAGAATGTTTCATCCGTAACCCATGGCACAAAGAACCGAAAAGGCTTCCTTTGCTCATGCCGAGGTCCATGTACCCATCGTAGAAGGAGCGGGCAGTGATCAGATTTATCCTGTGGAAGGTGTAAATGTGAAACCTCATGAAACAAACCAAACTACTCCTCCGTTGCCACCACCCTATCAATTCGACTTGCAGACCCATTTCTCCTCCAAGTGAATTTTGGACCTTGAAAACCCATTTCTTCCATCCCACTCCCCCTCAACCATTTTGCAAAACCACTCATCATGCCTATTTGGTACCCCGGATGATGAACGCCATTCGATATCCCGTATAGTTACATTAAAATCGCCGCCCACGCACCATTTTGTCACACCACTATCTTGTATTAGATTGAGTTGCTGCCACAAATCTCGACATTTTATGTAATTCAGATGTCCATACGCTACTGATAATTCCCAGCTAGAGCCCTTGCCATGATTAAAGACCCCATGGAAAACCTGTGAAGCTTTATGGATAACTTTAAAATCAACATTATCACGTCAGAAACACCATATGCCCACACTAAAACCACTTGCTTCAACTACTTCCACATTCCTCATGCCCAAACGTCAACCAAGCACATCCGCTTTATCACCCTTCTGCCTTGATTCAAGAAGAGCTAAGAAATCAAAAGGATACCGCCGCCTTAATTCAAAAATCAAACCTGCAAAAATCCTGCTCCCAGTACCTCAAGAATTCCATATTAAGATATTAAAATCCATAAAAAATAGGTTATAAAAAGAACTAGGCCCACGCTATTGCTCCGTTACTTTGGATACACCAGCTTCACTCATCTCTATGTGATTCATCTCCAGCAAGAGCATATTCTTACACACACTAAACTGCAACTCGCCACCCTCGCCTGGGTCCCACGGGTTGGTAGTCTCCATAGACTCATCATTCTTCCCCTTCTTTCTATTTGCGATGTTGTGCTCCTTCATCCGTGTGCGCATTACATTTGCTGCCATGCTCGTCGAACCTTTATGGCTTGTCGCGGCTTTTATAGTCACGAACCTAGCCTTTGCAGTGGCTAGGATCTTAGCCCCACCCAAACTCAATTCCATACTACTCTTTTTTCCTAGGCCCAGTCTTGCTTTGGCGTCTATAAGTGAGCCCATATCGGACGTCATCTCTGGCTTGGCTGGTTTTTTCTTAGTATTAACATTTTGCAGGCTTGACTCCACCTACTTGGGCCCACTACTTCGAGACTTTGTGATGCTTCTTTAGTAATTGACAGCTTCAACTGATCCTCCTCCTTCCGCACTAACGTATCCACACCAGAATCAACTTGATTTGAGATCTCATGTAACAGCTCTCTATCCCATGTGATCTATGACACTAGAGAATCACCCACCGTATCTGCCATTTTTAATGCCTCAAACTGTGATCCTCGACCTTCCATAGACAGGAGTTGGCGACCGTCACGCCTCCCAGCCCCGGAAAAGTTAATAAGCCCATCTGGGCGACGTTGCCGTCGCGGTCGCTAAACTAACGTCCAGCTATCAAAACCAACGCCACTCATGCTTTTCTTCCCATTGCATGCTTCATCTCCGACCTCACAGCTACCTCTAGCACCGTGATCACCTGGCTCGCTACCTACATGTGCTCCAGCATTCACATCCACACTTCCTCCCATTTCTGTTTCCCCAGAGCATGACCTAGCATCCTTATGAGGGCAATGATCCGCGTCGTGGCCGTAATGCCTGCATTTGAAGCATATGAAATGTATACCCTCATACTGAACCCTAGTAATTTTGTCGTTTATCAAGATAAAAGGCCGCAAAGGTGCAGCGAGGTTGAGTTCAACACAGAGCCGAGCAAAACGACCCTTCTTCCTCTTCAACGTCGTCATGTCAACCTTCAGCACCTTCCCTATCTGCGAGCCCAACATGAACAAAGCACCCTTATCATAATAATCAAGTGGAAGCTTGGCAAACCGAATCCACGCTGCAATTTTTGACACCACCTCCTCATCAGGATCAAAGTCCTTTTTCCATAGTTGCACCGATATATAGTGATCAAACAGTAGCCATGGACCACCTGTGAGAGCAAGGTCATAGTCTCTTCGATCCTTGAATTGCACCATAAAGAAACCTGCACCCACATCAATTGCATCCACCTCTCCATTCTTCGCCCATAACTGTTGCACTTTCGAGGCCATATAAATTGGGACCACCATGCAACCCAAAAGCTTTACAATCAGTGCATTCTCCCATTGCTTCGCTATCTGATCTCGCTCCTCAGATGAAAAGAGACATTCGGACCCAACGCTGTCATCTCTACTTTGGTCCGATCCTTCCACCTATCCCCACTCCACCAGTTGACCTCCTCTTTGGGTTCACTCCTCTCCTGTAACACAGCTTCCTTGAAAGACCTCCATTTGGGTTCTGCCTGAGCCCCAGACCCGACTGCACTCCCATTTGCCAGTAAGTTTCAGTTTAATCTTAGGCACTGTTTGGTACGAGGTATTTGAGGGTAGGGACTGGGATTGGATCAGGGATTGGGCCAAAATACATCGTTTGGTTTGAGGGATTACGGATGCCTAGGGATTGGGAGTACCACGAAAGTGGGATTGCTATAAAGCCACCTCCCCCCTGGTATTGCGTTTTCAATCCTGGAATTGCAAATTTTAGAGACAAAAATATCCTTGCTTATAATATTCTTTTGACAAAAATACCCCTATCAATTTTGCTCCATTTTATCTAGATTATAACTCATCAGTCTGTTTCATCTTTTCATCGTCGTTGTTGTTCATCGCTCTCACGGTGTACATCCGCCATCGTTGGATCCTGTCCTTCAAAACTGTCAGAAAGATAAACAAGTAGGGAGACCACTGAAGCTAAATATTTTTACACACCAAGCATCGAAAGAAGAATAAAAGACGCGAGGACGGGAATTTCCTATCGTTAGATCCATGGAAATGCGCATAAAACTCTTGCATTCCATCATTAATCTTCTCCACCTTATAATCACTCATCGTCCTTGAAAAAGCAAAAAAATACAAGTCTAAAATCAGAAAGCAAGCCAATAAACTAGAATTGAAATTGAAGACCAAATCAGAAAATTTAAAAAAAAAATTAAGAAAAATGAAGATCAACAATTTCATCAAGTTCATCTCTCGCCGCTTGCTAGGAAAAGACATCTTTGTTCTGCGATTACATCTGTGACGGAAGTAGAATTGCAAAAATCATCTGTGATGGACAGTGAAGGCAGAGTTTGCGATTAAGTTTGGGATAAGGTTAATTTGAAGGCAGAGTCTGTGATTAAGTCTGGGATTTAGGGTATGGGTATTTTGATCTTTTTATAATTAGTGACTATTTATTAAATAAGATTAATGAAATTATTCCCTCCAACTATTACTTCGTACCAAACATATTTTTAAAACATCAGTCCCAGTCCCAGTCCCAACCCCAACCCCAACCCCAACCCCAATCCCAACCCCAACCCCAATTCCAATCCATCAAAATTCAGTGCCTCCTACCAAACAGGACCTTAAGGTTATGGCCGGCCTCCAATTAATCGTTCATTATAATAATCTCCACTCACATCTGCAGACATTATTAATTAAATTGATGACATCGTCTTCAATAATTCAGGTACCACCATCGAATAAAGAATTCTGCTGCACAATAATTCTGCTGCCCTGCCACATTTCAACTTCCCATTCAACTTTCACGGATTAAATTAAGTCGTTGGTACTCCACGAGATTTGTACTTTTGCTTCTACGGGAAGGCCATCAAATTAAAGGCATTTTTTTAATGATTGATATTGGGGTACAATGACTAATTTAATGAAATTTAAAATGGACCTACGATTCAAATTTAAAAATTTAAAATAATAAATCTTTTTTACTCGGTGGTGACATTTTTATAATATTTTATAAGTTTTATGTGTATTTTTATACCATCTGTTTCGGTGACGTGTTTAAAAGGTCAATATTAATTGATTCAAGTTGTAGCATTTTCATATCATTTTGAAAATTTTATATTTATTTTTACATCAAAGAAAATTTTATTGGTGTGAGGTGCACATGACATAATATTTTATGAATATTTTTTTTAAAATAAAAAACTTAGATGAGTTAGGTTTTAGGACTTATCAAGATTAAAGTAGACCTCCAAACTCATGAAAGATCAGGTAGTACTCATTTATAATCATTAAACCCCTCTTTTCTATATCTCTTATTTTTCACTCCCATTATGCTAATTCTTTTTCCCCCCCCCCCTCATTTATTTCTAGAACTTCTTTCCCATTATCTCTCCCCTGACCCTCTAATCTCTCAACTTTTCCTATCATATCCTCAAGGGAGAATAACAGAAAAATACCATTTGAACTTTAAAATCCCGCTGACAAGAATAGTAATGGGATTTATAAGAATAGTAATGAGATTGACAACGCAAATCTTTGTCAACGGACTAATTGGGGTTTTTGAAGTTCAAATGGTATTTTTTTATCATTCTCCCTATCCTCAACTTCTCATTTTAAAAATTTAAATTTGGGTTAATGTCCAATTGTGTCTTGGAAGTTATCAAAAAAGAGCAATGTCAGCCCAGCTGGTTAAGTTTGACTGTTACTTGACCAAATATGCTAAAATGACAATCCAATTGTCATTTAGGTCATTTTTGTTTTGATTTTAGGTATAAGTTTACGCATAAGTTTTCACTCATAAGAAATATTGCCCCGGTAGTTTTCAAATCGCATCAATTTCACCTCAGCTATTATCTAAGTTAAGTTTCCTATTAGTTGACTAAATATGCTTATCCAATAGATCTCTGTATCATCCACTTCATTTTTTTTTCCAATTTATATTAATAAATATGGAAAAAAAATTTTAAAAATGCATCACTTCAGTTTTTTTTTGATATTCTTCTTATGTGTTTGCAAATATTAAATGAATCTTTTTCTTTGTTATTTTCTGACGAACATGAGCTCCTCCTCCATCTATGACTTCTTCTTCAATTAATGTTGTTCACTTTGTTAGCTCAACATATTTGGTCGAATATAGGTGAAACTTAACTTAAATTATAGTCAGGGCAACATTGCTACGATTTTAAAACTTTCAGAGTAATATTGAACAAAAATTCTTTTGGGGCAACATTACTCCTGGATGAAAACTTTCAGGACAAATTTGCACATTCACAAAAATCATGTGGATGGAAAGTAGACTGTCACCTCAGTATATTTGGTCAACTAATGGTCAAATTAAACATGAATAATGGCCAAGGCAAAATTACTATAATTTAGAAACTTCCGAGGTGACATTGTTCTGAAAAAAACTTTCAGGGCAAAATTAGATCTTTAACTCTTTAATTTTTCTATTCTCATTCAGTAAAAGTACACATTCTGTTATTTAATTTAATGTAAGGTTTTATTTTGGTCAATCAATTTTATAAATTTTATAAAGTGTCTTTTTACCCTTTAAACTCTAAATGTTAGAAAAACCTTTTCAAATGTTAACATATTAAGTTTGATGTTCAAAATGACAATGATGATCACATATTAAGTTTTGGTTCTGCATATAAGTCCATCGTGAAAATCATTAATGACTATTTTTTAATTTTACCCCTATTTAAAATATAAGTGAGAGAAATGTATCTTACCTTTTTTCAATACTTATTATTAAATAAGGGTAAATTTATAAGAGTAAATCAATTTAAGACATATGAAATGTCTTCTATTTCTTAGCGCATGAGATTTAGTCAAAATGGATTTATAATAAGAACCTGAATAATATACAAATGAGAGAGTATATTTATTTATGATAGTCATTTTTTTTGGGCCGTGAATTTATGATAGTCGATTTCGTGGATTAATCCACTCAACATGATAACAAGTGACCCTTTTTCCTTGGAAATGATGTTAATGCTTTTGTTGGGTCAGAGCATGCTTCTCTTTAGCAGTTGCCATTTTGATTTCATTTCTTTTTCTGTGTCTTTATATAAAACGAAAAATGAATCTTCTTTCATGCGTTTATCAAAAATTCCATGGCTAACTCTGACCAACGCCGTTGAACTAATTAATCTTAATAATAATATAATAAGCCACACAAACGATATCGATGTTGTCACATCTGTCTTTTTGACACCTTTAGCATGCCAATGGAAGCGCTCAGGTTCTGGAGAATCGATAATTGAAGCTAGGGGTGGAAACAGGCCAGGCCAGGCCAGGCTTGTGCCTTAACAGGCCAGGCCTGTTAAGGCACAAGACGGCCTGAGCCTGGCCTGTGGCCTGTTGCAGGCTTTTTATTAGGCCTAAGCCTGGCCTGTACACAGGCCTGGCCTGGCCTGTGGCCTGTTAAGGAGGCCTGGATTTGTAAAAGATTCTAACAGGCCAAACAAGCCAACAGGCCAACAGGCCGACACCTAACAGGCCAAAACAGGCCGATACAAACAGGCCTAAAACAGGCCTAGTACTTAGATTTTTTTTTTCCTGATAGAGAACACCATTGCATGAATTAAAACTAGCAAATAATCAGAACACCACATGTACATAAGAGGGCCATATTAAAATTTTACAATATTAAAATTTTACAAATCACATAATACATTGATTCATTGGAAGAAATTCTTATGAGAAAAGTCACAAAAAAAACCAGAAGCAAAAGCAAATAATGCATAACAATAATTGTTGCATGAATATCCTTGTTCTCCTGATCCTGGGAAGCCACTGTCAAAAGCAAATAATACATAAGATGCCAAATTGCATGAAGAAGGGACAGAGGCATAAATAATATGTTTGACATTCCTAAATCGAATAGATGTGAATAGATGTGAATTAGGCATGAAGAAGGGACAGAGGCATAAATAAATGTGAACATGTGAATAGATGATTGAATAATATGTTTGACATTCCTAAATCGAATTTGATGAATAATATGTTTAACTTTGGTTGTTATTATTTTCTTCCAAATATTTACTTCTTTCTTAAAGTGAGTAATCAACATCTTATGAGAACCTTCTAAGAAATTAGAAAAGTATGTTCATTCTTTAAAAAGGAGAAGAAGCCTATAAAAAACATAGAAGCCTCAGAGCTAGTATGTCAGCAGCCATCTTAGATAAAAAACATAGGTTGAAAAAAGGCATTAAATCCAAATCAAGTCGAAGCCTCAGAGTCAATGGCTCACATGCACGGTCTGCCTAAAAATTAAACATGTGCCAGAATAAACAAAGAAAGTTAAACTGACATTGCTTTTTAACCCATTGTCAATGTAAAATGATTATTCATCATCAAAAAAGGAGAAGAAGCCTATAAATTGCAAACAGAGCTATGATTTGGTAGTTACTTTTGATCAAAACAAGAGGGAACATTGATAGATACTACTTGTCTCAATTGAAGCTCATGAGCAAGCCAGAAAGGCATCTCCACTTTGGAACCTGTTTCAATCTGAGAGTCAAACGTGCCAATGTTTGGTCAAATCATTAGAGATCCCCCAAGCAATGATTCATTTTCATTTAATCACAGATCAACAGTTCTTACATAGTCAGTTTCAGAACTGGGATCTATTCCATGCTGCCTTTTGGAATATAACCGATACAATCTGTAGTGAGATCATTGCAAGTTATAGTATTAGCTTTAGAAACTGAGAAGGGAAGCTAAAAAGGTTGGCAACTATGTAACTCACAAGCACCAACAGAAACATCAAAGAGAACGAGAGGAAAACAAAGTATTATGTTTTTTCGATGACATACAAGGAAAAATTACATTTTATCCTGATGTTTATTACTCCGACTAATCTTGTTAAGAGATAGAACCAACCCAAAACATCTCAGTTACATAGCAGATTTAGGCTAACTAATGAATTAATTCTTCTATTTACAGTCTTTAAACATATCTCATCGGAACCGTGCATACCCTTCTCATCGGAACAATCATCTTCCACAGGAAAAAGCAATTTGAACAAAAAAAATTTATACATCTGATTCAACACATGTCCTGGATTCACCACATTCCCCAAATTGAAAAAGTTTAACAAGAAAATGAAACAACCGAATCAATAATCAGAAATGAACATGGGACGAACCGAAACACACGAACCGAAACAGAGTTTAAAGCTTAACGAGCCTTGAATCAGAGAGTGAATCTTACCTAATGGCTGAACTAAAACACAACAAATGTTCTTCGGTGGACTGAGTAGTGTTGAGGGAAGAAATCTTAGACGGAGAGAAGACGGATCTGACGGAGAGGACCACAGATCCGACGAGGGTAGCCGACTTGTGGTCCGCTGGTGACTCACGGTGGAGCTACGGCCTACGGGAGTCGGGAGTTGGGAGGGAGAGGGACTCGCTCGCCGGGGTCGGGAGTCAGAGGGAGTCGCTCGCGGCTCGTGATGGTCGGGACTCTGGAGGCAGAGGCCAGAACTCAGAAGGAGTCGCGTCGCGGCTCGCGGGGGAGGAAGAGGGAGTATTCTTTCAAAAGAGAAAATATGATCTAAGCATTTAGGAATTAGGTTTGGAGAATTAGGGAAGAGGGGAGTGGCAGACGGCAGTGGGTCTGTGGGTGGGTAAAATTTTTTCTTTTTTTTATTAAACCTTACAGGCTCAGGCCGGCCTGACAGGCCTAACAGGCCTGTCACTAGGCCTTGGCCTGGCCTGTTAAGGGAAACAGGCTTTTAAGGAGGCCTTGGCCTGGCCTTTTAGCCTATCAGGCCAGGCCTGAACAGGCCTCTAACAGGCCAGGCCGTAGGCCCCTGTCAGCCGGCCTGGCCTGTTTCCACCCCTAATTGAAGCCTATAACCTAAAACTTGTATATTTATTTTTGTGTTACCATTCAATTGATACTTTCAGATTTTTTTGTCTAACTTTAAAAAAATCATAACTAATTTTAAAAACATCATATAAAGATGATATAAAATTCCTTTAAAAGCTCTAGAAGTCCTTTACTTGAAATCAATACCGTTCTAGCTTGATCATGTTCATATTAATACAATTTATTCATTTTCTAAAACTCATAACTCATGGTACAAACTTCCCATTAACCTAGTTTCGAACTTTTTGGAAAGCTCTATAATTCTACCTTAATCGTACAAATTATCGCGAGCATTGGATTTTGTTGACTATATATCACATAATGGAATAATGACTATGCTCTGAAAATAGCACAACCTAGGAAGTCATAAACATACATGTTAAATTCATAGTTTCAAAGCTATTCTCTGACTTTCAATTGGTCACATTCCATCTTAATACTTTAGTTATACATGTCAAGGCCACATTATGAATTTACAAAGCTCATGGAATTATTTTAACATATTCCAACTTCCAATAAAACTACCATAAGAAATTTATCTCTCCTTCCCCTAGTGCCGACTGCTGCCATGTCATCGATGGTGACAACCACCACTACATCAATGCTGATGCGATGGGCCATTGGTGGCAGGACCAACACGACATCGCCTGACAACTATCATACCACGTAACTGTCAAACAAATTATAAAGTAAGTGAATCAAATAATTCTTTTCCCTTTTCATTATCTGAATTGATGCTATAAGAACAATTGTTTCAAACAAATTTTTAGGTTTTTTTTTTTCAATTGTAATTTTTAAGAACAAATTCTCAAACAGTTTTTTTTTTGTTTTGTGTTTTGTGTTTTCTATTTTGCAAATTTGTTTTGGGATAATTAATCTGCAGGTTCATATAGTTCCAACCAAATTTTAATTAGGTCGTTATGATTTTTTTTCTTTTTATTAAGTCCTTATACTTTCACCTCTTTTAATCAGGTCTTTGTAGTTATTTTTCTTTTCATAAGGTCCTTATTGTTTCACCATATTTTTAATTGGGTCCTTGAAGGCCTTTTAAAAATTTAATTTATTAATTTAATTGAAATTTAAATAAGTGAATAATATTAAAATATATTTATGAAAAATAAATTTAAATTAATAATTATATAATTAAAAAAATAATTAATATAATTAATTAGTATTTCTTAATTAATTAATTATAATTCTATTTTTTTGAGTAATTTATTATTATAATTAAAATTTTAATATTCATCATAATTTTTTTAATTAAACATATATATTTATATTTTTTTTATTTTTTATTTTAATTTTTATTATTATAAAATAATGATAATGATAATTTTTTAAAAAATTTAATTGAATTATAATTGGTTAATTAAGGATTAATAATTAAATATTTTTAAATTATGTAATTATTATTTTAAATTTATTATTCTTAAATTATATTTTAATATTATTCATTGATTTAACTTACAATTAAATTAATAAATTAAAATCCAAAAAAACCTAGAAGGACTCAATTAAAAATCCAGTGAAACAATAAGGACCTGATAAAAAGAAAAAAAAACTACAAGGACCTGATAAAAAACAAGTGAAAGTATAAGGACCTAATTAAAAGGAGAAAAAACTATAGGGACCTAATTAAAAATTGATTGAAACTATAAGGACCTGCAAATTAATTATCTCATTTGTTTTTAAAAACAATTTTTTTGGGAAAAAAATAGAAAACTGAAACAAACCAGCCCTAAAGTTTCTTGTCAAAGATGGTCAAGCACGGTGATTACGAGAATCCCGAGTATTTGTGTGGGAAACCAAGCGCGACACATTAGTTTGTGTAAGATTCTCGTGAGGATCAGATTTTTGGTATACCGTTTATGTGGGTAGTCTAGAAGGGACCGTCCCTAATGAAAGTACTTTGTGAACTGGAAGCCATCGTGAAGAAGCGTCCGAGTTTATGGTTTGTGTGGTGCGACAAATTTCAGGGACGAAATTTATTTGAACAGGGGGAGAAATGTAATATCCCAAAATTTGACTAAGGGTCAATGACTCCAAAAGTGAGTGTGATTATCATTAATTTGACACTTTTGGAGAATGCGACATGAGCTGTGATTCGTATGTGTGCAGCCAGTGCCCAAACCCTGGATTTGAGCTTAATTGTATGTCAAAGTTTAAAATGCATTGAAAGGAAAGGGGAGGGCGCATGATATGAAAAAATGTGGAGGAAAATGTGTTTGGTGGTGATTCAGAAGGAATTGCTATAATCAGGGGCAAAACGGTAAAGTTACCGACCAATTGGTCAGTTGCCGAAGAGGAAACTCATTGGTAACTTAAAGATCAATGGTTATGATTGATTGTGTAATAGATCAAAGGGTGGAATTATGTATATATGTTCATGTGAGCTCATGAGAGGTGAAGCTTTAAGATCATGACAAGTGGCACCATGGGATTGAAGTCAAAAAGTTCAATTTATTATTTTAGTCAAAATTCTCTTTCTCTCTTTTCTCATTTCGATTAAAAGCATGGAGGCAGCTGGAAATCATCATTTCATTGCACTTTTCTCTCTCTCCTTAAGCTCCTAAAGTTGGCCATAGAAGGAGGAGGAAAGAGAAAGAGTTAAACTTAAAGGTGAGCTATTTTGACTAAGTAGATGAGCTCTTTTGTTCAAAACCCCTTCACTAAACTTGTTCCTCTTGGTGTAAGCTTCATTTCCATGGTTTTAGATTTTCAAGAGATGTTTTGTGAGTTCAAGAAAAGTTGAAGATTGTGGAATCAAGGAATTGGTTTGGGGAAGAGGAAGAGGTGAGTATTTGATGCATTTTGATCTAAATTTTGTGATATTTGAATGAGTATTGTGAATTGTGGAATTTTGCCCTGATTTTGGTATAATTTCGTGTGGCATGTAATTGGTGGAATTGGATTGTGTTTTGTGTTGAAAATGGTGTCGTATGGTGTTGTGATGTCATTGGAATTGATTTGAGAACTTAGAATGGAAAGAGTCTGCAATTTTGAGTTGAATTATGAATTGTGTTGACATGTTGTGATTGTTGTGAAAACATATCAATGTGATGTGAATTTGGTAGATTTGATGTTTCCAATGGATTCCTTGTGAAAATTTGTGTGAGAATGGTGTTTGATGTGAAAATGGGAATCATTGGAAGCAATTGTGAAAATCTGGAATTTTGTCAACTGAAACTCTGTGTTGGGCAGTCAGCTTGCACGAAAGTTTTGAATAAACAAATGGTGTCTAAAATTTCTGAAATTTTCCAGTCTTAAAGTTCACATTCCAAGCTTCAAAATGGACAATTAAATTGTGTCATTTTGTTTTGTGATCTGGGAGTTCTGGTTGTCCAAAATTTGATGTTGAAACTAGACTCTATTTTGGGGCAGTAGTGAATTTTGTGTAATTCTGGAATTTTGTGGTGATTTTTAGTAATGGTTCATATTTTTCCTATGAATAGAACTTAAATACTTTTCATTTGACTTTGAAATCACCTCATTTCGATTTTTCTAGAATCAGTTATGATTTTTGGAAGTTCAGCCAAGAAACAGGATTTTCTTGGCCGAGACCAGAAGGATTCTAGGCCGCGGCCCAAATGTTCCTAACCTATTTTTGGCCGAGGCTAGTGGATTTGTGGGCCGTGGCCAACCCCCAAAAATCAGTATGTTTCACTTCTGAAAGGTGATTTTTGGTATAGTTATTTCCAACCCTTTAGGTATATGTTTAGGCTTCCAGTAGCCACCTAAAGGCCTCAAATGATAACCAACTGTAAGTTTTTTGAAATTGAGAACTTGGAATAGAGATTAACCCATCTTCCTTGATTATGTGTATAGGATTTGGTATTCACCCTATCCGAGAGCAGCCTGTGCCGGAACACACCCAGAAAGAACAAGGTAGTGACGCTGTCTCTTATACTATATGTAATGCGTTGTATGTATGTTTATCATTGATTGGTGAGGATTTCGAATGCTAAGCACGTTTTGTGTATGACGTTGAGGCAATATGAGTTGTGATGATTGCTGTGATGCTGCCTGGTGATATACTTGCATGTTATGTGATTATATGTTGTATGAGAGATTTATTACTACTGGAATTCTCTTGAATCTCATTCTTTCCATTGAATAACCTACAAACAGGGCAAGTGGATTGAAGGGGCTGCAAACCACCAAGGGCGGCTAGGATTTCCCAAGAATGTGTTTTTGGTAGTTGGTTGGTTGTCAATTTTGGGTTGGGATTACTATATATATTATGGATGTAAAGTGTGTTCGGTGTTATGTAATCCCCTAGTTGGGAAGTTGTTGGGGCGATAATGCCCATGAACTCTTTAGTTATTATATGGAAACTTGGGGGTTGCCGGGACTTGTGATTTACACTATGATATGTATCAATGCGACTTAACCGTACAGGTTAATTATATTTGAAATGTGAATGTGAGACCAAGTTAATAAGATTTTGAAAGAAATTTTGAAAACCCTATCAGGCAAATGGGATTTTGAATAAGTTTTAAATTAATCAAGGGTCTCTAATCGATCTTAACTATACATTTTTGAATTATAATTAAGGTTTATAAGGCAGGGGTTACAGTGGGCAGAACAGTCCAGTACTGATTCAGCTTTCTATGAAAAGCTTTTAGCTATATCTAAAGCTATTTTGCTTAGCTTGTTGGTTTTTGGGACTTAATCCCAAACATCATTGAACTTGATTGCAGTGACCTATTCAATAGAAATATCATGGGTTGCTATTGGATGTCTTTGACATGTAGAAGAACTGAAGTTTGATCTTTGTTTCTTTGCTACCTCGTTGAGGTAACGGTGCCGCCAACTATTTGGCTGCTTTGACTTCAAAGGAGTTGGGACCTAATGTAATGACCTCTCTTAATTATTATATAACTAATCTCCAAACCAAGTAAAATATTATACAACATATTAAAGGGCTCCGCCCACAATACAAATCGCAGTAAGCAGCAAAGTATTCAACATATGCAACGTAAACAAAAAGGCCCTTAAGTTTGACAATATACATTATATTCATGTAACTAAATGAAACATACAATTGGTATCAAATCAAGTCTCGTTTGTCTTCCTCTTGGTAGTATCACCCGAACTCTCGCCTGAAAAATTTTAAATATTGATGGGGTGAATCACATGGACTCAGTAACCACAATTCCATTTTAACAAATATGCAAGGAATAATTATAAGATAGTTAAGTGGGTAAAAAAATATATATTCATATCACATAAAGTCTAATCTTCCCAAAACATTAGTATTTCAAGAAAATAATTCAATATGCATAAAACTCCCTCTATTATCCTTATAACCTCCTTAATCGCTAACAAAACCCATGAGTTACAACATATAATAGGATTAGTCTATTTGACAAGACTACACCAAGCTCTCCAATAATGAGGTGTAACCCGACCAAAGGCTACAGAACTCATATTAGATCAATGATTCCTTTTCCGTCGAAAATGGAAAGGTGTCACCTGTCCCTTGAGCTGACCCTTAACCCGGCTAAAGGAAAGGGTGATATCAAAGACCCTGAGAATGCCAAAGCCATTACCAAGTGGTATGAAAGAATCAAACCTCTCCTCAATCACAACTCACCACATTCAACATATCAACCTTCAATATCAATAATTTATTCATATATTTCATATTTAATGCTATGTATTATCAATCATTCAAATAAATCATTCAAGCCCACTTAACTAAAAAATTTACTAAAAACATGATTAATACTGTCATTGTACATTTTTCATATATAAATTACTATAACATATTTATAGCAATTAAAAATAGCAACATACGCCTATAATCATTTCAACAAGCATACAAAATAAATTGGAAAGTGGTTACCTCAAGTTCTTGACACAACTAAACTTGAAAGAATTTAACTCCAACAAGCCAAATTCAAATTCACTCTACAATATATATATATATATATTTACATGTTAATATAATTTATAATAATTGTTAACTAATACAAAATAGCAAATAATAATCCCATAATTGGCTCAATTTTCTTAAAAATAACAACAATTTTTCTATTCCTCAAATTCCTTTTAAATGAAGATTTTTAAAATTTCTTAACTCTATATCACTCAATAAAATATTTAATAACTATAATTCTCTAACTCTAATATCAAATCATAATTTATAATTTCACATGACTCAAAATCTACAAAATTAAACCGATTAAAATTTTAATAATATTTTCAATAACCCAAATAAATTGTTTAATTCAAATTTAATCAGTCAAAAAGGTCCCTAAAGTATAATTTATGATCCATTTAAGAAGAAATTAATAATAAAATCATAAAACAACCGAATGGTAAATCTAAATAGATTAAAATAAACTATTATTTATTCTCTGCATATATATAACCATCTTTTGTAAAAACTCAAAATCCTCCTAAAATCCTAACTCCAAAGTTCTCGCTAATTAGTATAATATTACCACCAACAGAAAGAGAAAAATACATGCAATAACTTTCATGAAGAAAATTTATTAAAAAGAAATGATTTTGATTACCTAAATTATTCTAAAAACTTGTACCTGAAGGGGAACAACACTCGTAAACAAAACTCTCCTTTCTCTCTCATGCATGATGAAAAAAAATGAGAGGTTGGGGGTATATTTAATACCCTCACATCTGATAATAAAGGGGCGACGTGCCCCTTGATTTTAATTTTATTATTATTTTTTTTTACCGACAGGTTGTCCCCCGTTTTATTTTAATATTTTATTTTACACCTAACTACTCTCATTATTCGCTAATGGACTATTGAAGACTATTGTGACGCCATCCAACAATCAGTGGAGGTAGATTATGAAGGCATTGACTAAGTCTTATGACTTTAGACATTTTATGCTTCTATGCTCTTTTATATTTTGGTTTTCTTTCATGTTGTCTTTCTTTCATTACAGGCATGTTATGTTTCTTTTGCCTCCTTTTGATTAATGCAATTCACTTTGCCAGCCAAAAAAAAATGTATGGTCATCATATAGGTATTTGCGGAAAACGATATGCTATTCGGTGGACAACATAGGAATAACATAAATATATTGATAATATGTGCATGATTACAGAAAATTCCCTATAGGGGTTCGTACATAATAATTGTAATGAATGTAGCCGCATAGGGCTATTTGGGTGTCTAAACCTGTCCCAGTGAAATAGAGACATCTTCTTGTCTTCGTTCCACCACTGCCACCCCCTCGTACGGTTCTCTTCATTGTTCTTAGCATATCTTCTGTCTTCTCCTATCTAAATTGTTAGTAGGGAAGGGTGAGATTTGAGAGAATCTCAGTAGAAAAATAATACCAATATGCATGCAAGATAAGTACTTAATGCATAACATGCTTGCATTACATAACTCATGCTCACACAATGACATATCTGCGTGCTTAATGTTTCAAACAACATACTTATGGCCATAGTATAATTAGAAACAGAGCTTCAATCATTTATATATATTTCACGTAATCAAGTAACATGCACCAATACACCAGCACAAATATCAAATACATGTAGTGCGTTATATATTTCCCTAATCCTCGAATAACGTTCCACGTAATGCATGCTACCTACTCAGGCTCTTATCTCGGTCCTAAAATATCAAATGTACCATTTAGACACTTCCATAGTGTTTTTGAGGGTTATATAAGTCTATATTGAAAAATGACCAAAATGCCCCTGGGACCCTGGCCCCGCCTACCCGATCCGATCGTACTTTTTCCAAAATGTTGACCCAGCTATTCTAACATATTTTCGCCTAAGGAATCTATTTTTGATCTCAGTTTTCTCAAATTCCAGCCCTAATTATGAATTTATCCCTGGCAACCCATATGTGAGGGTTTTAAGGCTATTTTTGTCATTTCACTTTCTAGGGCTTTTTTCACTTCGCACCCAACATGAACCCTACACAATTTTCCATTCTAAACACAATGGAATCATCAAAAATATCAAAATCCAGTCCAAACACAGCCTAAAACAAAGCTGGATGAAATTCCATAAAAATTGAAAAAAATGGAATTTCTTGATTTCAATCCATAAACCACATTTTTTACACGTCTAATCACTTATTTAACTACTTAATCACATTCTAAACATAATTTGTAGAAATTTTGGCAGCATAACCCCTTAGGATTATCAGCTTCCAAATTTAGAAAATCAACTAACCAATACCAAACCAAGCCAAGAACAACAATAGCAACAACAATAAAAACAAGAGTTGATGTTCTTGAAGTTACCTTGGTTTTTTTCACTTTCTCTCTTTAAGGCCTACCACCCTCTTTCTCTCTCCCTTGAGATTTGCTTGCTAAACATAGAGTTTCATGGAGAAGAAGAGATTAGAGAGAATATCATACAAAAGAGGAAGCTTGATCACATAATCATACAAGCTTACCTTTGATCTTTCTTAGTTGAGCGCTCTCTCTCTCTCTCTCTCTCTCTCTCTCTCTCTTTGTGTGTTCTTGACATGAAATGAGAAAGAAAGATGAAGCATGGGCTTTATAAAATATCTCCCATTTTCTTCTTAATTAATAAATGATAGGATAATGAAATATGACATAAGCCTTGTACTTAAGTTTATCCTCTTCCAACTTGTGTCATAAGCCTCCAATTGCAATTGAACCAATTCTCCTCCATTTGGTTAGCCAAAAACGTCCTAAGAGCCCTTCATGCACACCATTTGGGCTTTCATTCCATTACTCAAACTATATGTACCAAGAAATCATATTTTAATCCAATTTCCACATGTGCTCATCTTTAATAATTCTAATTTAATCTTTTGGCTTTAGATGATGCCACTTGACATAGTTATGAGCCAAATAATTATTTTTTTCCTCCTATTTCTTTATTCCACAATTTACACAATTGCCAGCACATTTTATTTTCCAATTTTCGGAATAGTTGGCCTTCTTGGTAGATTTTCTGCCCTAACTTTGAAAAATCATAACTAAATTTGTAGACATCATTTTGGAGCGATTCTAAAGCTTATAAAACCCTTATTGAGTTTAGTTTCAAGGAAAAATATAGAATTTTGCTAGCTAGAATCACAAAATTTCCAGATTTTCAATTTTTGCATGCTGTTTTAGAAAATGATTAATTTCACTGGGTAAACTTCAAAAATTCATAACTTTTTGTGTATAACTCTAATTGATTCATGTTACACATCAAATTAAAGCTTAGGATGTCTAATTTTACCTTGTAAAATTTCATAATTTTTTCTCATCATTTAATCTTCCAAAACCTCATGACAAGCTCACTACCTCGTAGGAAATTTCACTGGAAGCATAATCACTTTCTTAAAATTTCAACATTTTATTTTCTTTAAAGCCAAAAGATATAAGAAACATTAGGGAATAGATTTAGGACACCTAATAAATTGGGGTTTAGCAGTCCGCTTAATTTAGGCTTATTCCCAAACTCTAATCCCAAAATTCAGGACATTACAATAAACTCACAAAATGGAAGCATTGTAGACGTTTCGAAGCAAGTTATTGTTGCCGTGGAACAAGATTTGTACTCTATTATATAGTCACTAGGTAAAATCCTTCTCACTTATTTTTCAATTCAGTCCTTACCTCAGAGATAAGGTGTTTCTCAATTCATCTCTTTATTACCAAATATCTCCATCTTTCTATCAAATTTAGATGTACTCATATGTGAGGGACCATTATTTATAACAGTTTTTTTTTTTGGTAGGGACTCACTGAGAAATATCTATCTCTTAAAAACCTAATTGAGAAGACAATTTTATACGTGACAAAATTGAGAATTGCCTTATTTACTCTGTAATTACTCTCTCTCTTTTTTTCCAGTATTATCCTCAAGTGTCAGAGCAACTAAGTGGACAAACCCTAGTATTCTCGAAAGTTTAGATTATTGACATCCTTTTGATCTAGTTTTGGTTGGTATTCAACTATTTCATTTACATTTGGTTTGCTCCTAACAGCTATGTATACTGTCAGACCATTTGGAATCAGGCGTAATGAAAAGATTGCTTGCTATGTCACTTTCAGGGGTGACAAGGCGATGCAGCTTCTTGAGAGTGGGTTGAAGGTGAAGGAGTATGAACTATTGAGAAGCAACTTAATGAAACTGAATTTTTTGGATTTGGCATTCAGGAAAAATATTTATCTTGGAATCAAGTACGTTATGAGCATCTGGTTCGAATATTGAATAATGAATTATGAAAAATATGTCCTATGTTATGATTAGGAAACTAACTTCACTTTAATTATCTATTTTCATGTCATTAGGTTAAGTGGTGGAAAAATTTTAATGTCTTGTGTATCAAGCTGTTGCCTTATCTGGGCAATTGTTTTGTGTTTCTTTTATTTTTTTTATTTGGCTTACATATTTGGTCCAGGTGTTCTTCCAGAATAATATGATTCACCAAAGTGGTCAACTTTGTTATAAAGGGTGAAAGGTTCGTATGATACTGTCAGTTATGGTTGAAGTTGGCAGAAATAATAATGTTTAAAGTAATCAGATTGATCGTAAAGTTGTGCCTTCAAGATATAGCTTCCTGAAAATCATAACAAATGGGTAGAGAACCTTATCTTGATACTTGTATTCGAGTTTATTGTTATTCAAGTCTTTGGTATCAGTTCAATCAAACTTCTCTTATTGATGATGCATTTTGGTCAAAACCAAAACAATTTGAGTGGGCCTTGCAACAGGCACTAATCTGTGTACATCGAATGATGCTTGTATCAGTTATTAAAAAAAAAGGCAATACTTGTATCATGATAGATTTTGTTTTTTCATGCTTTTTTATGACTGTTTTTCATTTTGTGATGCATTTGTTTTGGTATGACCATCAATAAATATGGCCCACTTACTATTGTTTGATTGACAATTTTTGTCAGTAGCATTCATGTATGTAAAGTTTTACTAATTGTCTGGACTTGATCTGACTAATCTAGTTCTATCTTAAGGTATGATCCTTCAATTGGGATCTATGAGATGGATTTTTTCTTTGTTCTAGAACCTTAGATTTTGTGTTGGTCAACCCAAAAATGCAAGTCCCACGTTGGGATTCAGCAGCAGGTCACTAAAGAAGATGCAATGAAGTGGTTCTAAGTTAAGTATGAAGGTGTAATTCTTAACAAGTCCCAACAACTTTTATCCTAGTGCACTGCACTGAAGCATCTGCTTTGTTTTTAAAATTTTGGTGGGATTTTAGCCAAGTTTAGGTTGAGTTTTGTTATTTGAAGAAATTATTGTGTTTTCACCTTTTGGTCCTATGATATAATCACCAATTACTTGTTACATTCTGGATTCTTACATATATTTACTTGCGTTATTTGTACACAGGATCACGGCCATTTACTGTTTGGCTTTCAAGTAGTACAAATCCTCTCAAAAAGTGAAATTCAGTTGAAATGGGGGAGAAAGAGAGATTCACCCATGTCTTTGTGCCCTCTATGTCTCTCTCTGTTTACTTAAACCAAAGTGAATACTCTTCCAGTCCTTAATATAAGATCTAATTGGAGAATTGATGTTATCCTAACCCTATATTTTGGATGAAGAGAAAATTAGGGGAGAAATAATTTTAAGAGGAAAAATTCCTAAAAATAGTAAAAAAAAATTTACCATTTTTGGAAGTTTTCCTTCATAGTATTACCTCCCCCTACTTTCCCCTCATTTTTCTGTCCATTCAAACATAGCCTAACCCTATGTTTGGATAGAGAGAAAATTAGGGGGGAGATAATACTATGAGGGAAAACTCTTAAAAATAGTATTTTTTTTACCATTTTGGAATGTTTTTTCCTTAGTATTCCCTTCCTTTATATTTTCTTCTTATTTTTCTCTCCATCCAAACATACCCTAAATGTAAGACTTAGTTATCATATTTATCAATTTTTTGTCTAATTTACCCTTATTAATACTATTTGAACAATAATCAAGTAAGAGAGAGATGAGGGGAACTAAGAAAGATGTCAGGTTGTTTTAGAAAACATGTCATATTAACTCACTTCTTTGATATAATCAAATTAGGTTAATAGATCTTGCATTAAGACTTGGAGGGAGAAAATTAGAAGACTTATAGGCACAACAGTAGAAAGATGAAATTTTGTGAAGCTGTGGGGAATTTAGGGATGGTGAAATAACTGTTTTTTCTTTTGTTTTGTTTGAGACTAAAAATAGCATGTGGTTGCAATGCCTGATTGCATAAGATTCTAACAGTTGAGAAGGAAAGATAAATGCATATGGAGGTAACACCAAATCAGCAGTCAATATTTCTTTGAAGAAGTGATTCATTGAAGTGAGAAGAACACGTGTATCTCTGAGTCTTGTAAAAGTAAATTCCATCCCTCTCCAAAAAAAAACCCTAAATTACAGTTACTTAATATTAATTTGAGGTTCTGCATCTCACAATAAATAACAAATAAATAATTATAAACCCAACTTAATTTATCATTATTCCTAAGCTAATTTCTTTCTTCAATGACAACGTTTGATACAGAACAATGAGAAAATCACAAGAATCCCAACGGAAGAAAGCGCTACTGACACACTAAGAACAACCTTATGAGGCCAATGACGATGTTCCTTACCTGCATCTTCTTCATAGTCATCATAGTCTGAATCACTTGTATCATCCCAAGAAAGATCCTTTCCTCTTGGGGACAAAATGGGCACTCCATGCTTATTACAGGAAGCAATACCAAGTCTCAACTTTGACGACAAAATCTAGTGGTTATAGCACAAGTTAATGTTCCCACTCACTCTGAATACTTCCATTCTCTCTATGAAGCTCAAGTTGAAAGGAAAAACCCCATGAAGATCATTGTTCGCCAGATTCAAATGCTTGAGATTCTTCATTTGCGAGAGGAACTTTGGAATCAAACCATTTAGTTTGTTTGAGCTCAGTTCCATGTGAACCAAGCCTGGAATGGCAGAAACCGAATCAGTATGGGTCCGGAAATAGGATTCGAAGACAAAGACAGGTTTTTTAAGGATATTAAATCTCCAATGGAAGTGGGTATTTCACCATCCAGTGAGTGGTACGATAGACTCAAGAATTCCAAAATGTCCAACCTCGTATATAAAGTAGGTATGCTTCCTTTGAACTGATTACCAGAGAAATCAATGTGGGTGACGTTAGAATATATGAAGTTGGGAAGAAAACCGGAGAGGTTGGCGTAAGAAATGGTGATATACTTGAGTTTCTTCATACGTCCCATGATCACAAGAAAACTAGAAGCATTCAAAGACAAGTTGGACACAGTGAGATAAGTGAGATTCTCGAGGTGTGAAAGCCAGACGCCAGTGAGCTTATGGAGGCTGTTAATGCAGACGAAGGATTTGAGAGAAGCAATGAGCTCAGAAGGGAAGGTGACAGGGGCGATAGGACAGTTTTGGAAGTGAAGAAATTGAAGGGTTGAGAGAGACTTCAAGGCAGTGAAGGTGAGAGTGAGATAGGAGGAGTTAGAGAGGGAAAGAGAAAGAAGATGACGAAAAGGAGTGGCAGAGTCACAGAAAGTTACATTGTGGAAAGAAGGTTCAGAACAAGGATCAGTTGAGGTGGGGATGCTGAGGGATTCAAGTGCTTTAGTCTGGTTCGGGTCGAGAGTTGATTTTGAAAATGAAGAAGAAGAAGTGGGTGTGGTAATGAAGAGGATGAGAAGACATGAAAGTGAAAGTTGTGAACTCGTTTTGGCTATGTGGTAACAGAAAGGAATAGAGAGAAACAGGGGAGAAGGAGGAGGACGAAGAAGAATGTGAAAAGGATTTTGGCGTATTGGTGGTGGGTGGGGAGGGATTTGGAACATCTTCATTTTTAATTTTGAAGGCAAATTGCTAAAATGGTATAAAGTATATAGAGTTTGTTATTTTAAGTAAGTTTTACACATTTGAACGCAATTGTGAATAATATTTTAGATGTTTGTGAAACAGGGGAGAAGGGAGAATAAGGATGAGAAAAGGATTTGGGGCATCTTCATTTTTTTTTTTTTTGAAGGGAGATTGCTAAAATGATATAAAGTATACAGAGTCTATTATTTTAAGCAAGATTTACACATTTTAATACAATTGTGAATAATATTTTATATTGCATGTCTAAGTAAATATTCTGTTTCGTTTTACTAAAGTAAAAAACTCAACATTTGATCAAGATTTCGGATAATTCTTAGATGTTTGAGAAATGGGGGAGAAGGAAGAAGAAGAATGAGAAAAGCATTTGAGACATCATTTTTAATTTTGAAGGGAGATTGCTAAAATTATGTAAGGTATATAGAATCTATTATTTTAAACAAGTTTTACACATATGAATGGAATTGTGAATACTGACTTAGATTGCATGTTGCAGTAAATGCTCTGTTTCATTCTACTAAAGTAGCGAAACTCAACATTTGATCATAATTTTAGATCATTTTAGATTTTGACAAATAACTTAACTCACAATTTAAATTCTTACTAAATATAACATACCAACATAAGTTGAAATTATTGTCTTGAAATCTTTACAAGAAATTGTGTCTGGTTTTTTATTTATTATTTTTTAACATAATGGCCATATAGAGTAAAATTCATAGCATGAGTCATGGATTAAAAAAGAGTCCTGGATAAAGCAAGGATAATAGTGGAAGTTTTTTTTTTGGGCCGCTACTATGTGAAGAGTTCAATCATCTTTATGTTATTTACATAACTATAATTCATGGAATGAGGATATCTAGCTAATCAGATCAATAGAAATATAGAATAGTTTGATTATAAATAGGATATGAATTCGACATAATTTTTTATTAAAAAGTATAAGGTTTATTGAATTTGAGAGCATAATTCAATAGTCTTTTTAAAATTTTCAAAATTAAAATTTATTTAATTAAATACAGTATAATTTTGAAGTCATGTCCTGATTTCTATTAAGGGACATCAACTAAGAAGAGGGGGTTAAATTATAAAACTTATTTGAAAATGAAATAAATTTTTAAATTTACTCATTTAAAATTATGAATTACATTTTGAGAAGTCAAAAAAGAAAAATGCATCAAATGTTAAATAGGGACAATTTTGAAAAAAATGTATGTAATACCTCATTTGATGACTTATAATAGGGATCATTCAATCCTTCTAGGAAGAGTTTTATAGTAGGGTTCAAAAAGAGTAGTTTGAATGGGCATTTATGTCTTTTACATACAGATTACTCAAGTAAACTGAAAAAGTGATCTAAAATAAATGGTGCAATATATACATCATTATTCTTTTTAAAAATTTTACCTTTAACCTAACCCTCAAGGAATACCCACACACCCACCACATAGTCACATACCCACTTTGGGGTTAGATGCCACAACTTCCCCTTTAAAACCAAAGGCTTTTGGAATATACTTCTCTAGTCTTATTTATAATACACTTCTAATCTATTTTACACATATTAAGTAAAATTTTAAACTTCATTAAATTTACATAAAATTTAACAATATTCCAACTTTATGCCAAGAAAAATATACATTCATATGGAAGACTTAATGAGATGCCTTATAAATAGGACAAAATTTTTTTCTCACTCTTAAATAAGATTAGATGAGTTCATCACTTGTTCAAAACTGAAGAGTGAGCCATTTTTTCATGGTATTTTGAGTTCATTACTTATTTGCTAGAAATGGTTTAATTATTGTCTGTTCCTTTGGAAATATCTTCAAATACTGATTTACGTAAGGTATGGGGCTCTTAAGTTTTCTTGGCAAAGTAATTATTCCAAAACATGAAAAAGTATATACAGCTTCAGGCAACCACAGTATCAAAAAAGCTTCAGGCAACCTTCAACACTTGTTTTGTAGTATATCTTTAATTACTTCAACAAAGGAGAATTATGTTCATTATTATGTCTCTTTGCACAACTGAGGGCTGAGATGAGATCAATAATGAAGTCTATAATTTATCTTTCGAGCTAAATATATAAATAAAGAATAGTTATTATATCTAATTTCCACAAAAATACTACGTATTAATTCATTATTTTTATGTAAGGATATTTAATTTTCACTATTTTTCATCATTATTTTTCATTGATTCCTTTTTGTATACCCAGTCAAACATAAAATTAGAATAACATTTGTATTTATTTTTATATTATAAATTTATACCAAAAAATCACATAAAAAAGACCCAAAAAAATATAAAAAAGTACTCTATACAAACGTTAACACTAATTAAGTCCCACAAAATTATCACTGTAGATATCGATGTATGGTTGCAATTGACATTTGTCTTTTACATACAAATTACAAGAGTAAAAGGAGTCGGAAACAAATGGTGGAGTATGTCACTTATTCAAAAATAAAGCCTAAACAATTTTTCATGGCATTCTTTTATTTCATTACTTATTTGCACCAAAAGGTTTGTGTGTTATCTTGGGATAGGGTCCTTATAATGGTTACTTTAATCTATAGGGATCTTAATGTAGAGTGCCCTTATATTATATTTTGATATAATGGCAAATAATATGTCTGATATGAAAAGACTTCAATTCCATAAAATTTATAATAAAAAAAATCTTTAAAATTTTAAATTATTCTTCAAGCCAAAATGATGTAAGGCTGGAAAAACATTTTAGAAACAATTTAACAAATCCATTTTAGTTTAATTAGCTTTTTTTTTAATTGTTAGATTCTATGCTAAGAAAATGAACAAAGTCCAGCATGTCAATCATTTCCATATTTCTTCCATAACTCATTTCAACATGTAATATGTAACTAGAAATACAATCAGTTTAACTCAAACTGAAACCTGATCTTTACAAAAGACAGACACAGGGTCTTCTCCAATATTATACAAAATTACAAATTTTCAACCTTTCTGTCAATCACCTCCAGAACAGTTTAAAAAAAAAACAAAGAAAGAAAGAAAGAAAGAAGTGATGAATCTATGACTTATAGGAACTCATAATCAAAATACAAGTCCAAATCTTTGGCACATCCTTTTATTGACTTATTATTAGCAGTCTATAGCAATGCACTCCTGAGATATGGTTGTACTGTCAACTTTGCTCACAAACGGATTTATCTTGACCCATAAAAGAGAGAAAACAGAGGCAAGAAGAACTGACCAAAGTACAACAATAGTTGGTGTCCTATTTTGTCTACCCATGGACCCTTGAGGAATGGGTAGAGATGAAAAATGACCCAGAAGGCAAAGAACACCTTCCCAAATAGTGGACCCCAGGATTCATATCCTCCATTAAGTGCATCAGAAAACCCAGCAACAACACCAACTATGTTAATCACAATAAGGGTTGTTGGAGGAATCAAGAGAGTAGTCCACTTGATCATGTATAGTTCACCGAACTCAGTGTCATCAGCTGCTTTGTCTGTGACAGTAAAGTTGGTATCAACACCAGCTAACATCTTCAGAAATCCTTGGAAGACGGCAAAAAGATGAGCTGAAACTCCTCCAATCACCCAGAATTGCTCATTACGCCACAAATATTCAATACCCACCCCACTCCAACACAACTCGAGCACACTGGTCACTATGATGGAGAGGAAAAGCCCAAGAAAGAGGACACTTGCAATGTTGGAAAGCTGGATTAAATAAAATAAAAAAAATTTATATATACAATGTAAGGCATTTGGAACACTTGGATATAGGACTTGTTTGGAATAGCGTTAGGAAGCCTTAAAAGTCAGTTGGTGCAAAAAAAAAAAGCTAATTGAATGAAAAAAATCATGTTTGACATGATTTTGGGGGCAAATACTTAAAGTTGAAGCAATTTTTTCTCACTTCTTGCTTTTAGCTTTTCTTCATATGTGAACCTTCTGAAACTGGCTATTCAACATATCATTCAAATAAGTTTATGTCAGATTGGCTTTTCCATAAAAACCTATTCAAATATGAATTACATTACACTAATTAACTTTTACCCAACTTTAGTATGCAAAAGTCAATTAGGATAAAAGTTACTTTTAACAACGTTAATCCAAACAAGCCCATATTGTCTTTAATTTGGTTCATGGTTTATGCACCATGTTCTGAATATGCTGCATTAAGTTCTAACCACATTGATTAGCTATACATTGTTTTCTTTGCTTCTGTGGCTAAGAGTATCCTATATGTAACAGGGAACTTGGTTGAAATACTTATATGGGACCACTGAATGAAGAACTACAACTATCTCAGTAACTTTTCATGTCAGATGGAAAAAAAAAGATCATAAGTTACATACCGTTGGTATGATGAACTTTCCGGTGAGAAGGCAGATTGCCGGCAAACAGCAGTAAGCAATGAGAGGAAGAGAAGTGAATGGGTAGACAATGGTATTGATATAAGCCAGTCTTTGCAACCCTTTAAGGCGGCCACCTCCATAGCCATACCAAAGGGGACAGTGTCTACTAAGGAAAATCTCAACTAATCCAAGTGCCCAACACAAAACTTGGTGCAACCGATCAGACAAATTGATCGGTGCTGAACCTTTAAATGCCGGCCTCATTGGCACACAGTAAATTGATCTCCAACCTCGACATTGCATCTTGAAACCTGTCAAGATATCCTCAGTAACTGAACCATAAATCCAGCCAATCTGAACAAAAAAAAAAGAATATGTCAAATAATCAGTTAAAGAAAGAAAAGGACTCCAATATAATTTCCAGGTATCTGTTATCAGGTTCTCTCACAACTCCAATGCTTCTTTATCTGACAACAGAAAATCAGGATTGGTTGAGTCAACAGAAAATTTAGCAATCCTCTTGAACAACTCCAATGCTTCTTTATCTGACAAAAAACCCACACTGATGATTTTTTGACAGTTCATGCGTTTTGAAAGCAGCGTTTCATTCCTTGAAGTTAGTAAAATTTTGCAACCTTCAACAAAGGGAATTCCAACTTTTCTCAAATCAAGTTCCTCCCAAAGATCATCCAATATTAGGAGCATATTCTTCTCCTGCTTCAACCTATCACGTAAACGATTGGCTCTTACCTCTATATCTATTTCATTGAGTTGCATTCCCAGCTTCTCAGCAATCCGGCCTTGAATTCTCTCAATGCTCAAGTCATCAGAAACAGTTGCCATGATCACCTTTTCAAACTTGTTTTGATTCTTTGCTACCTCTTTAGTTATAGTGGTCTTGCCAACACCACCAGGCCCACACAAACCTATCATATTAATACTTTGACTCTGCAATGCCTCCATAATTTGATTCATAATCAGCACTCTTGAATCAATTCCTTCATTACTTTCTCCGTCAGGTAATCCTAGTTGCGGTTTGGGGGGAGGAACGGGGTATGAAACTCTATCAAACTTTCCCTTCTCACAAATGTCAGAAACTTTTTGTACCATTTCCTTTGCACTTTTGCTTAGCTTATAGCGCAGCCACGGGTTGGAACATGAAGTTATGCTACACCCTCTTTTTGCTTGACTGTCTTTATGTAACTGTTCTACTTGCTTGAAAATCTTATCTACTTCGTCCAACCAATGAAGAACCTTATCTTCAATTTGTTCTACATTGTTTCTAGCCTCATCTATTCGATGTTGTATCAATTTTCTTTCAAGGGTGAGTTCCACAAGTTGTTCAGTGAGCTGCTCAATGTTTTGACAATAGCAAACCAGATAAAGAAACTGCTCCCATATTTGGTCAAGCACTAGGTCCCGAAACTTGTCAGCTAAACCACAAGTTGGATCCATTTAATTTGTGCCCTGTTAAAAATATATAGCCAAAACTCAATTAAACTTCGGATGTTAATGCTGAAATATTGACAACCTTGCAAACAAGAGTCTCTCCTTTTTTTTTTCTTTTCCTGAATTAACGATGATGAAAGTTTGATTTCCCCTTTTTCTGTCTCTCTTTTCTACACACTGAAAATCATAACACAATTGAGATCGTTGAATGATCAGAATTGACAATATTAAATTATTTGTAGTCATGCAAAGTATTATTTTCATTTATACAATATCAAAATATGATCATGATCTTTTGTATCTTCATACTTTTTTTGGCAAATAGATATTCCTTTCAATAAGGGAAAAAAACTCTCATTCAACATTTTATTAATGAGAATGGCCTAAAATAGAGTAATAGCACTTTGTATGCATAAAAACTGTAGAGTACGATGCTTTATACACACACACACACACACACACACACACATATATAAATTTATCATATCCTTATCGTCATCACCAATAAAATTTTCAATAAGGGTGTGATAAATTTTTATACACAGAGATTTTTTAAATTGGGAATTTCCCCAATTTTAAATTTTAAAAATTTTTAATAGAAGACTTTCTCCAAAATTTTAATTTTAAAATTTTTCAATAAATATTTTTCTCAATTTATTAAAAAATTTTACGAATAAATTTTTGGGTTAAAAGGCAATTCTGCCTCAAAAGTTTTTCAGGACGCACTTTTGCCCGAGAATTGTCAAAAAGGAGACTGTTATCCTAGTTAATTTTGACAGTTAGTTGACCAAATATACTAAACTAACAGTCCACATGCCATCCATATTATTTTTGTTAAGATACAAATTTACTCCTAAAGTCCATGTGTCATTTACATCATTTTTTTTCAAAGCTAGATTTAAAACTTTTGAGGTAAGTTTTTTATTGAAAAATCGATTAATAAATTGAGAAACATTTGATTGAAAAATTTTAAAATTTTCCCTAACTCCTCTTCAATAAATTTTTTTTTGAGCCTGGAAGCATGTCAAATCTAGTGAGTTCAGCATCCAACTCATCTACATTTTTTTATAAAAAAAATAGATTTTAATAATCCCCAACCAATTTTTTCTCTCTCTGCACATGTGAGCCCCTGCACACGATCTCACTTTTATTATTTTAAAAAGAAATAAACATCATTGGTCAGCTGAAGTGATGGAGAGAAAAGCAAAAGCGAGATAACCGTTCTCATCGAGGAGTTCTCGTAAGTGGTAATTTATTTTACTGTTTGGAGTATATTGGTAAATCTGACGACAAAATAAAGTCCTGATGGGAGTGCAAGAGCACGCTTGGAAAGACCTATTTGGATTTCTAACAATTATCAAAATTTCGTATTCGTTGGCAAAAAATAAAATCAAAATTTCACATTTAAATTTCTTATTGAAATATTTGTTAGTAATTTAGCAAAAAACTAATTAATTGGTGTGTCAATAATGACCGACTTGGTTATTATAATTTTCATTAGGGTATAATTCAATTCATTAACTTTAATTTCATGTAACTCAGTTTTTTTATAGTTTAAGCCATTTAAAATATTGATCTCTAAATTAAAAATAAAATAAAATCATAATAACCAAATTTATTTTTTAAAACTCAAGTACTAATGATATAAATAGCTAATACGATAAGAATCATCAAGTTGTAGCAAGTGAAAGTTGAAGAATTGAGTTTTAAACGAATTAAAATAATAAGTACTAAGTTGCATAGAATTAAAATTTGAGAACTTACAACCAAACTAAAAGGCAAAAGAACCAAATTATTAATTTTTTTCATAAAAACAAAGAATTCTGTGATTTTAGAAAAATGGGAAGGAGACCCTTATATTTTACTAAGGAGAATACAAGAGCTATCTTTAAAAGGTCTGTTTGGTGTGAGGGATTTGGAGGGGACGGGAGGGGAGGGAAAATTTTTATGAGTTGAATTTTAAAAGATTGAAGAAGTGGGGTAATAAAATTTTAATAAAGAGAATATATAAGATAAAAGAGTAAGAAAAATTAATTAAAAATTTTTAACCCGCTTCTCTAATTTTTTTTAAATTCAACTCAAAAAATTTTCTCTCCGCCCACTTTCCCTCCCCTCCCCTCAGAGCAAACAAACCCTTAGACATAATCTAAAACTTACCTTCAATATGGAGTACAGACGTTGGAACAGGTTTCTTGCTCCATATATAAAAATAAGCTGCAAAAGTTAAAACACGAATTGAATTGCAACGACAAAATTTGATGGTACTCCCTTTTCTCCTTTATGTAAGATATACTGTAATAAAGTAATTGAACTATAAAGTGAGTCTCAAATATACATTGGATTAATTAAACACCTCATTGTCTAGGGAACAAAAATATATTGAACTTACGATAACGGATGTGAAACTTTGGAATCTGAATGTGGATAAACCTCCCAGCCTATGTGCAGTAATCAGCTTTCCTTAGTGTTCCAGCACAGATCAATGAAGAGACCACCCTTTTCCCCTCTCTCTATGGTGTTTAGAACATCTTTAAGAAGCGGATGGTTCATGCAAATCTAAAAGTTTTGGCAGAAAGACAATGAATTGTAAAAACAAACGGGGAAACAACATCAAATAGCGATGGAAAACAATAAAGAAGAATTCCGAAAAAAAAAAAAAAACAGGAAAGTAAAGGGAATAACTCTTTCTATTTTTTTAAGAGATATGAGTAGTGAAAATTCAAGTGCAGTTTTTTAGGTCTTTTTTCCCATGAAGAAATATCAAAAACCAGCAAACTGAAGTTGAAAATGATCACAATAAAGGAGAAGTCCCAGCAAAAAATACAAGTTGAGAAAATTCAGGATTTTTTTTTAATATGAAACAGAGTAAAGGAAAACAGAAATCATACAATAAAAAGGAAACTGCAGAAAATACGTTTAAGAACAAGCTGAGAAATCAAGAGAAACAGAAGAAGCCAGAAAGGATTTGAAATTACAAAAGAAATTTACAAAACAAATATGAGTATTTAGAAGACAAATAAAGATATGCAAAAGACAAATAAATAGATTCAAAAGAATTTAGGGAGTTAAAAATATTTTGGTCATTTATAAGCCAAATATGGAAATTCACAGGACAAATATGGCATTTTCAAGATATATCAGACAACTGACAGGACAAAATAAGAGCATCATTGTCTTTTCATCCACAAAAATTAATTTCATTTTGACCATTGACAAAGGGGTGTAATGAAGTTTCAGAAAGTTTTGGAGTTACCAAAAATAATTTCCTACAGAAGGGGCTTACTGAAATTTTCACCAACTTAAAGGTAAGGGTGCCACACCTTCAGCAACTTCTTGTTTTTAGTGGCTGCTCTCTACAATCAGAAACACAAGAATTATGCTGCAAAAGTTGAAACACAAATTGAACTTTGTGGATACAGATAAATTAAAACACCCACAAACTTTGGCATAACTCTATATCTTCAAACTCACACAGTAGGCGATGTGAAACTTTGTGATTTCAAGGTATATAAACCTCAAATCTCTCAGCAATCAATCATCAGCTTTTTGTAGTGCTCCAACACCATATCAAGCGTGAGAGACCATCTTTCTAAGCTGTTGTGAACAACTTTAAGAACAGATGCTTCACAAAAATCGAAGACAACTATAGAATCTGAAGACTTCGAAGAATGATGAACTTTTTAAATCAAATAGGAAATACAACATCTCCACTAAACAAGAAAATACGAGAAAGAAGTCAAACTCACCCAAAATAAAATCACATGGAATAACTAGTCTTTTTTTTTTTTTTTGAGATATGAGCAGTGACAAATTGAAAGAGCAGTTTTTTTGAAAAAAATATTTTAGGATTTTTTCTTCTTGAAGGAATATCACAAACCAGAAAAATAAAGTTAAAAACGATCACAACAACAGAAAAGTGCCAGCAAAATAATTGCAAAAGGAGCGAATTCTGGAATTTTTTAAAAAAATTTTCTTTAAATATGGTTGAGCCAAAAAGAAAACAAAAATCAGGAAATACAAGCAACACAGAGGGCCAAAAAGACGTTAAGGAATAAGTTGAGAAGAAATGATAAGGAAAGAGCTAGCAAGGAGTGATATGAATAGTGAAATGATGAAAGAAGATTTTAAGTACCAGCGAAAGATGCAAAAGCAGTAAATTCAGGATTTGATTTTTTGTTTTTGGGACGAGAAGAGAAAAACGCAAAAAGGAAATCAGAGAGTAGAAATAACAGAAAGGAAATAGCATAAAGGAAGCAAAAGAAGGTGAGAAAGCAATAGGAAGCAGAAGAAGAAAGAAGGAGATTTGTGTGAAACTATGGAAGAGGAAGAAGCAGATCTGAAACTTTTGGGAGGTGTGGTTGCAAATTAAGGCCTCTATTTGGATATTTAAATAGGAGTCAAGTCAACGCAATTTGGTTGACGTCACACTCAATGCCATGTGGTTTAAATTATTGGGAGAATGACAATTTATGACCACTCAAGATTTCAAATTCTAGTATTCAAATTCCTCATACTTAGTACTAATTTGGTCTTTTAAAAAATCCCATTTTAACCTTAACTTTTTATGAAGTACTTGATTGTGATTCCCTTGAATAAAAAAGAAAAAAGCAATGCCATATACTTCCCTAATATAAGAGATAATTAGGGGCTAATTTTAATCTGAAAATTTTAAATCTCAATACACTTTGTCATTCATATTTATTATTTTCCCCTCAAACAATCTCCATTTATCATTTCAAAATATATCACTCGTTGGATCCAAAATTCTCAGGGTCCACTTAATTCGTCTTTTGCATATAGTTTTAAGAATGATTGAGCCAATGAGTCATATATATTCCAAATTTAGAAGAATTAAGGTTTATCCAGCATCCTAAAGTATTTTCTTAAGTGCATCCAATATCCTAAAGTATTTTATAATACATTCAGCATCCTGAAATATTTTTTAGATACTATCAGCACCTTAATTTTTTTGATACGTCCAACGCCTTGAATCATTCTCATTCATTTCAAGTGTGTTCAATATCCTAAAATATATTTTTGTGCATCTAGCACCAAGGCACAAAATATACTATAGGGTGCTAGACGCACCTAAAAAAATACTTCAAAAAATTTAGAAACCAAAACAAATTACATAAGTGAAACAAATAAACAAACTAAAAAAAAAAAATCCAATTAAAATAATCGAAATCAAAATTAAACTTGTACCTACTTTCAACTTTTCTTTCTAACCTCGTATAGAGGGGTATTCTGATATTTTCTACTAATCTGTATAGATAGCTTTTTGGCTGAGGAGAGAAAAAAAGAAAGGGACAGTGAGAGTGGGAGACAGCTGTTGTGGGGCTTTGTACAATAATGGCATACACTGATTTCATCTGCTCAACTGATTTCATCATTCTGGCTTTTATTATCTCACCACACACACACACACAAACGATATGTACTGCGAACTTTGCTCCAAATGCTCATTTTTCTCTGTGAGCTGTTGGATATTTTCAGGAAGTATCTCCGTTGCATGGTTTTTTTTTTTTTGAGTTGATCCAATTTCGTTTATTTCACAATCATCTCATTTTTAATTAATTACATGAATTAATTTCTGTGAATTGATCATAAATTGTCATACTTGTATAAGTATATACATATGCATTATAAAAGAGTTATAATCTTCTATAATCGATTCAGTTTAATTAAATCATTCGCACTGTGGATCCTCTTTAGCTAGGACATCACCAATTTTTAGACCTAAACATTCTTTCTAATTTTTTAAAGGTTAATATCATTATTAGTCTTTATAGTTTAATTAAAATTTCATTTTACTCCCTATAATTTTAAATTGTTGGTTTCAATCTCTTTAGTTTCACAATATTTTGATTTGAGTTTAACGAATGCTTCCTATATTTTAAGGATTTTTTTTTTTGTTTTGATCACTATACTTAAATTTAGGCCAAATCATTATGAAATTATAGAGACCCAGACTAACAATTTGAAATTATAACTGACTAAAGCAAAAATATAATCAAGCTGTAAGTTTGTAAGAATCAACAATAGTATTAACCTCTTTTTTAAATTTCTCTACATGTTTAAAGAAATACCACCAAAACTGAAAATAGTTTTGTTTGGAGCAACTAAGTGGCAAACCCCAACAGTCTTGAAAGGTAAGATTATTGAGATCCTTTTGAAATAGTTTTGTTTGGTATTCAACTATTTCATTTACGTTTGGTTTGCTCCTAACAGCTAGGTATACCGTCACATCTTTTGGAATCAGGCGTTATGAAAAGATTGAATGCTAGGGGTGACAAGGCGATGCAGCTTCTTGAGAGTAGGTTGAGGGAGTATGAATTAGTGAGAAGAAACTTCAGTGAAACTGAATTTTTTGGATCTGGTATTCAGGAACATATAGATATTGGAATCAAGTACGTTATGAGTATCTGGGTCTTGTATTGAATAATGAAGTATGAAAAATATGTCCTATGTTATGATTGGGGAACTAACTTCACTTTAATGATCTATTTTCATGTCATTAGGCTAAGTGGTGGAGAATTTTATTGTCTTGTGAATCACACTGTTAAATAATTTGGATAATTGATTTTTGTTTCTCTTTTCTTGATTGGCTTGCATATTTGGTCCGGATATGATAGAATGATATGACTCACTTAAGTGGTCAGCTTTGTTATAAAGGGTGAAAGTCTCTTATGCTATTGTCAATTTTGATCGTAAACTTGTTCCTTCAAGATATAGCTTCCTGAAAATTATAACAAATGGGTAGAGAACCTTGTCTTGATACTTGTATTCGAGTATATTCTGTTATGGTTGAACTTACTCAAGTCTTTGATATCAGTTCAATCAAACTTCTCTTATTGATGATGCATTTTGGGTCAAAACCATAACAAATTAAGTGGACCTTGCAACAGGCACTATTCTGTGTACATCAAATGATGCTTGTATTATGATAGATTTTATTCCTTCATGTTATTTTGTGACTGTTTTTCATTTTGTGAAGCATTTGTTCTGGTAGGGACCATCAATAAATATGACCCATTTACTACTGTTTGATTGACAATTTTTGTCAGCAACATTCATGTATGTAAAGTTTAACTAATCGTGTGGACCTAATCCGACTAATGTAGTTCTATTTGAAGGTATGATCCTTCAATTGGGATCTACGAGATGGATTTCTTTGTTGTTCTAGAATGCCCTCGATTTCGTGTTGGTCAATGCCAAAAATGCAAGTCCCATGTTGGAATTCAGCAGAAGGTCGCTAAAGAAGATTCAATGAAGCGGTTCCAAATTAAGTATGAATGTGTAATTCTTAACAAGTCCCAACAACTTTTATCCTAGAGCACTGCATCTAAAGCATTATGCTGTTTTATTTTCAAAATTTTGGTGTGATTTTAGCCAAGTTTAGCCCTTGAAGTTTTGTTATTTGAAAAATTTATTTCATGTTTTTCACCTTTTGGTCCTATGATCTAATCACCAATAATTTGTTGCATTTTGGATTCTTACATATATTTACCAGGGTTATTTGTACATAGGATCACGGCAATTAGATGTTTGAATTTTAAGCAGTACAAATCCTCTCTAAAATGTAAAATTCAGTTGCAATAGGGGAGAAAGAGAAGAAAGTGAGATTCACCCATGTTTGTTTTAATTTTTTAGAAGTACTTTTACAATGTTTTAGAAGTGCTTTTATGGTGATTAAAAGTTAAAGCTGGAAGCCAAGCCATGATAGTAACTTTTCCTGATCATCATTCATCATTTTCATAATCATGAACTACAATTTGATAAAACAACTTATAGATTAGAGCTTGCTCAGGCATAGAAATGAAATTGCATAGATGACACTGAAACAAAGTTATGCCTAAACTCACAAGGTTTTACTCAAGGCTAGCCTCTTGGAAGTGAGGCGCAATGTCTAAATAAACACTAAATTGGTAATGACTAGAACAACCATCTGCAATTTTGACTGCATGACTGAATAACCAAGAATTTCACAACAAAAGAAATCATGAATAAAAGTAAAGGGCCTAGTTAAAGAACAATGTTATACCTAGAAGGAGTTTGTCCCAGATAATCATATCTTCCAGAATTTTCTCACACGCTTTTTGTGTCCATAAGCGCTCCATGTTTAACCCCCATTCTCTTCATAACATCGTCCCTTGCATTATATAAATCATCAATCTCATCATAAAAAAGGAGAGGGAAAAAAAAAACCACAGTAATGTAAAACATAATACTAAGAAAAGAACAAACAAACAGTTAATCTCATGACGAAGCTGCGACCAGTGAACAGATTGCAGCAGAACTGGGAAATTAAAATCAACAAAGCAAAAGAGAAAATCTTGTATACAAAAATGTGACAGAAGTTAAAAATACCCAACCCCTCTAATCCTAGTTAATTATAGAAAACGCAGAGTTTTGATCAGAGTATAAAATCTAACCATTAAAACCTTCAGTATAGACAATGATTTCTGAAAGGAAGAGCTCGGAACTTACAAAGTCACATGAGCCTTTGTCCGACGCTCTCCAGTAAAAGTCTTCATCCAACAATATGTTGGCTGCTTTTACATCAACCAACCCTCTTGGTGTACCCAAAGCTATTCTCATCCTCCTCACCGAATCTAAGGCTTGAGCCGGGATCTGGAATACACAGGTGGCTGAACAAGAAAGATGGGGCAAGGTTTCACTTTTTAGACCTAAGAGCTAAGGTAAGATTGAAAGAACTCATTCTTTCCATAAAAGATTATACCTTTTTATCTCTGACCTCCTCGTCAAAATCTCCAACCACTGCTCTCCAGGGCTTGCCACGCCTCTGATGACAGAAACGGAAGAAGAAGAAGGACGGGGAAGAGGAAGAACCAGTGAAAAATTTCAGCAACAACCTTTATGATGTTTTCTTTAATAACTTCAGGAAGAAAAAAAAGAAACAACAACAATGAAATGAAAAAGATGAAATCTGAACCCCTTAAACCGTGAATATGCTGGAGACGAAAGAGGAAAGGAGGTGAAGAAGTGAGAACAAAAGGCACCCAATGGAAATGAAATGAAAGAGGGACGAAGCAGCAAATATGAAAACTGAAGAAATTAAACAATCTTTCTTCAGTCATACTTACTGCCACTCTCTTTTTTTAATGTAAAAAATTTAGGCTAAAATATATTTTCAGTCTTTTAAAATTTACATGAAGTATATTTTTGATCTCTTAACATTATAAAGTATACTTTTAGTCCCATAATTCTAACATTGTTAATGTTACTAACAGAAAATGTTGATGTAACAAACTCAAGTGATAACTATGTAAATTTAAGTTATAACCATGTAATTATATGTTATTAATCTTAAATTTAAAATAAATGTAAATTAAAAAAAAATCCAAAAACCTAATGAAGCCAGCAATATCAAAACCTTGATTGTTCTAAACTTCTAAGAAAAGAAGAAAAAAATCTCTCTCAACTATGAATTGTTCTTCGGCTTCAGCTTATCACATCCGCAATCACAGGTCTGGTGCATCTTTTGGCAGATTGGTAGATTGGTGCGTATCTCCTCTGCAGCCACAAGTCTGGCGCGTATTTCAACTTCTCTGAAGATTGGCTCCTTTGGTTTTGTTTTTCGTATCTTTTCTCCTGCAAATATGTTTTTATTAAATATCAAGCAAGTACAAAAAATTATAAACTGAAAGCTATAATAGAACATAGTCCCACACTCCTAGTAGTCCTAGCGCCCCTCATTCGCTAAAGAGAAGTTCTATACAAACCTCAAAATCTGTCATCACAACTTCCTTCATGTTTCCCTATCTCAGATGAAGCCATTCCATAGATGGCTACATAATCACTTATCATTAATTACTTTTTTGAAAAGACTGGCTATCAGCATCATCATATGATAAACTTAACAAAAGACAACAGACATCACAGACAAGGCACACTATACAAACATCAAACTGTTCAACCCCAGATACAATCCATGAACCAAAAAAATTTAATACAAACCTCAAATAAAGAAGAGATGAAACGTAAAGGACAAAGCAAATTAATCGTATAAAGTAGGGGAAAATTTTCATTAAACCCCGTGGACGTAATTTTATTTCAGTCAATCCAAAAAATTCTGAAATTTTGCTGCACTTAATTTAAATTTAGTAGGTAAAAAGACAATAACGCCCTTACTATAATTTTTCATATGGACATTTACAAGATAAACAAAGGAATTTATAAGACAAATAAATGAAGTTTAAAAGAAACCAAAGAGTCAAAAACAATTTGGCCATTCACAAGATAAATAAGTGATTTATAAAATAAATAAAGGCATTTACAAGATAAATAAAAGGGTTCAAAAGAACATATGAAATCAAAAATATTTTGGTCATTCACAAAACAAATAATTAAAAATATTCAAAAAATAAAATAAGGGCATCATTATTTTTTTACACACAAACTTAATTTCATTTTGATCTAAGGAGATGTAACGAAGCTTTAAAGTTTTTTGGGATTGATTGGAATAAAATTGTTTCCATGGGTGGATGAAATCTTCCCCAAAGTAAGTTGGTAAAATAGATCAAAGCAAGCTATCCGTTAGATCATTTCTTTTTCGGGAAAAATCTATTTAAAGTTGTATTGCAAAAAGTTTGTCAATATTTAACTTAAATTAAATTTTATATAGACCAGAAAACATATTTTTATATGAGGAGATATTGTACAAATGATTTAACTTGCTTCCAGGTTGATTACGCACTTTTGGAACTGAGCTTTTAATATCTTTCAAGTAAAATATACTATAACTCCTTTACTTTCTTTGATATTTAAAATATAGATCAGCTTGCAATTTGCCTTCACTTGCTCCTCGCTCCTCAGGATGTGAGCCATTATTTTTTTTTCCATTATGTGAAAGAAATTGTTAGATAGCTTATCATTGGATAGAGTAAATTATATGAATTAGTTCTGTAAATTAAGTATCAATTAATAATTATCAATATATAATATAAAATCTATAATTATAAAAGCAATCTCACAATTTATAAATCATGACTAATGCTTCTCATTTTAAGAGCTACCATTTAGTTTTTACTTTATTTATTTAGAGGGCATACTCTAACGGCTTAAAGTTATGAATAACCTTAAACTCAAGAATTTTCCTAAAGCTTTCATGTTACTAATATACAAAGTTATTGACAACCACACTTTAGTTCTCAGCGTTGAAAAGAAAAAAAAAATTACTAGTTATGAAATAGCATGTTAATTAATTCTTGATATATCACATGTTATCAAAGGATCCTTCCTCTTTCATGTATCTTAAAATAATGTTTTTCTTTGCCACATAACACACAACAGAATAAGGGTCTATTTAGATTTTTTTGGTTAAAAATGAACAAACAACCTTTAGCTACACATCAAATAAAATTCATTTAAAAAGGTTTTAATAATGTGATAAATTTAATAGTTAATAGATAATTTGGAATATTCTTTAAAATATAAGAAATAATTCAATAAAGTCAAGGAATATCATAAAGGGGAAAAGCAGGGAGCGGATTCTCTCAGAGGCAGGTTTTCTCAGTATCCCTCAATATCTTTAAATTATATCCGTTTAATATTGATCTAAGCATCCAAAGATAGACACATCATCTACTTTTTAAAATTTCATCACCACCGTCCATTGTGATATAATCTTGGCCGTTCATTCAACACTCCTTTTCTACTGAATTCCTACCGATCTGAGAATTAATTTCCCTTCTCTTCTGGCCCGGCCAATGAACTCTGTAAAATGCATGGTTATTGAAGCCGAACCGGACCGGCCGGTTCGGATCGGGAACCGGTGAACCGGCCGGAAAACCGGTTCCGGCTTGATCAGAAACCGGGGTCACCCCGTGACTCGGCCGACCCGGGACCAACCCGGCGCGACCTGCCAAGTTGAGTGAGTCGCGCGGGTTGAAAGTTTTTTTCCCTCCAAAACTAACGAAACGACGTCGTTTCTTGGGTTTTTTACTTTTTTTTTAATTCAATTCAAAATGTAGCAGCAGAAGACGCAAAACGCAAAGTGCAAAACGGCTACTGCCTAAAAGCAAAAAGTCCGAAATCGAAAATCAAATTGGCTTGCAATCCAATCGATCTCTGCCTCTCCCTGTTTCCTCCTTGCCATGCCGCAAAGCTTGAAGTGGTCCGTTGAGCCATAATCATCGCCATCGTGCTTAAAGGTTGGAGCTTTTGGTTTTTCTGCACTTCTCATCGCCTTTCGTCGCTGGTCCAGAGTTGTCTTCGCCGTCCATCGCCGTTCGTAGTGGGGCAAGTTTGCAAGCGGAGGCGCTGGGTGGTTGAAGCATTGGGTCATCAAGCTCGGTCTTTATAGTGTTTTTCTTCGATTTTTCGGTTTGCTTTCTGGATTCCTTAGTCTCTATTTCCATTTTATGCTTTCATTTGTTTGAATGGTTTGTTGATGGTTGAAAATGGCCGATGGTTGCTATTGCTCTGTTTCATGAAACAATCATTTGTGATTCTCTTTATTGGTTTCTTGTTGCTTGAAAATGGCCGAACTTTAGGCTTGAACCTTGGCCGAATATTGTCTGTTTGTCGTACGTTGTGGTCCGTCTGTCATTTATTCATTCTTCCTTCTACGCAGCTAGATTTTCTGTTTTGTTGTTTCCGTCTTTGCCTCCCTCTACAGCCCAGAAAAAGAACAATGATATAGCTATCACTATTTGTTAGAATCTATTTATTAGTTTCTCTCAAAATTTGCATTTATTTGTTATCTATTTGTTTTTTCATCACAGCACTAATTCCATGATCCTCTGTATATGTTTACGCTCTGCATGTGATTGTCGTGATTGGCTTTGGGCATGGAAGCTCAGTTGAGTAGTTTACTGAGATTATAGTCATTATACCATTCCTCAATTTCTTTTGTTTATGTCATGATTGGTGATAGCTACATTGTTACTTCTGCCTTTTGAACATCGAACCTTGTTACTTCTTTTTATTAAAAGTTACATTACTTCATTTGATGTTCTGGTTGCAGAAGTAGTAAACTTTGCTTGCTATAATTAGTTAATTAGTGATAGCTAGATTGTTACTTCTATAATTCCTTTTTGACTTTTGGATGTTATTTGTTTGTTCTTCATTGTAGCTCTGATTAATCATACTGGTGTTTGGTGCTGCTTTTGGCTTACTGTCTATCGTTGAAAAGTAGTTTTTGGCTTTCTTTGTGCTTTGTTAATGGAGGCTAGAAATGAAGAAATTGATAGTACTTCCACCCCCAATCCTGAGTCTAGCAATCCCCCTAACAATAGTGAACACCAACCACATGCATCAGGCAGTATAAAAAAAGTGGATCCTGCTTGGGAATATGTTTCTGTAAAGAAAGAGGTGAAAGTAAATGTATTTACATGTCTTTTATGTGCATCAAGTTATAGGGGAGGTGGGATAAATAGGTTGAAGCAGCATTTGGCAGGTGTGAGTGGTCAACTAAGTTCTTGTAAGAAAGTGACACATGACATATGAACTAGAATGAAAGAATCTTTGGTAGAAGGTTCAAAGAAAAAACCTGTTGCTCCTGATGTTAGAGAAATTGAAGTTAGAGAAGTTGAAGTTAGAGAAGTTGAGGAACCAATTACTTCAAAGAGGAAAGCTCCTAATGCTGGGAAGGTTAGCAGTTTTTTTGCACCTAGGACAAGTCCTGGTGCCCAACCAAGCATCAAGAGTGCATGGGCTAGTCAAGAAGCACAACATAATGCAAAAATAGCTTTTGCTTATTGGACTTATCTGAACTGTATTCCATTTAATGATCTTACTTGTCCCTTATTTCAGAAAGCCATTGATGGTGCTATTGCAATTGGTCCTGGGTTTAAGGTCCCTAGTTTTCATGACTATAGAGTGAGCTTGTTGGAGATTGTAAAAAAGAATGTCAACTATTGATTGATAGCCATCGAGCTAAATGGAAAGAAAATGGTTGCACACTAATGGCTGATGGTTGGACTGACGTTAGACAACGAACTCTAATTAATTTCTTAGTCTATTCAGTATATGGCATGGTGTTTGTGAAATCCATTGATGCTTCAGATTTAGTTAAAGATGCCAACACTTTATTCTCACTATTCAAAGATGTTATTGAGTGGATAGGTCCTACAAATATAGTTCATGTGGTGACTAACAATAATGCTAACTATGTGGCATGTAGTAGATTGATAAAAAATAAATATAAAACCATTTATTGGTCACCTTGTGCAGCTCACTGTTTGAACCTTATTTTGAAAGACATTGCATCTATGCCTCATGTATCAGACCTTGCAAAGAATGCATCTAAAATCACTGTATTTGCATATAATCATTTGGTCTTCTTGTCATGGTTAAGGAAAAGACCGGGTTGGAAGGAAATTGTTCGTCCTGGTGCAACAAGATTTACCACCACATTCATCACCCTTCATAGTATATATTCACATAAGCATGACTTGCAGGCTTTGGTTGTTGATCAGCATTTTGTGAACCACAAATTAGCAAGCACTGAAGCTGGGAAAACCTTCAGTGCGATTATTCTAGATCATCGGTTCTAGAGTGATTGCTTTGAAGTTGTGAGACTTGTGTCTCTGTTGGTAAGATTGTTGAGGATTGTTGATTCAAATGAGAAACCTTCAATACCTTATGTCTATGAAGGCATGCAGAGAGCTAAAAATGTAATCAAAGACATGTTTCAAAGGAAGAAGGAACTATACAAGCCCTACACGAATATTATTCAAAGTCGCTGGGATAAGCATTTGAAAAATGACCTTCATGCAGCGGCATATATGTTGAATCCTGCATTCTTGTATAGTCCTGACTTCGTTAGAAAACATAAACTAATGGATGCTGTGGTCAATTCGTTTGAGGCAAACTCACCTGACAATGCTGATCATTACATTACAATGATACAGCAAATTTCTATCTACCATGAACGTAAAGGATCCTTTAATAAGGTTTCATGTGAAAAAACAGCCCAAAAACTCGTCCCTCGTAAGTATATTGATTATTAAATGTCATATATTAAGTTAAAAGCTTAAAGCACATATTATGATTACTAATACATATTAAATGTCTTTTATTTTATTGTGCAAATGAGTCGTGGCTGTACTACGGGGGTTCAATACCGGAATTGCAACAAATTGCTTTACGTGTTCTTAGCTAAACTTCTTCTTCTTCTGCTGTGAAAGAAATTGGAGCTTGTTTGAGCGTATCCACAGTAAAAAAAGAAACATATTAGAGCATCAAAGGCTTGATGATTTGGTTTTCACAAACTACAATTTGAGGTTAAAGTTTAGGTAATCCGTAATCTTATAACTTATAAGCCATTACTTTTCAATGGTTGTTTGCTTGTTTTATAGTTTAATTAAATCTAGTAATATACATTGCATTAATGTTGATCTTCAATCATGTTGGCTAGGAATCAATTGAAAAAGAAGAAAGAGAATTACGATCCAATTGATTATGAATCAATTGATAAACTAGAGTTTTGGGTACTTGAAGAAGATCCAACTCCCGAATTTGCTAATGTAGAATCAACAAATCTTGAGCTTGAACAAATGGCAAGGGATTTTGGAGGTTTCTAACTTCTCACTATCTCTTCTATTATTTAAAACTATATTAGTATACACAAGAATATGACTTTGTTTGTTACATAACTATTTATAATTCTATTCATTTCAATATATATAGGTGATGATGATGTTGCTGGGGCTTCATCTTTAAGTGATGATCATGTTGCTCCTAGTTCTTTTACTATTCCTCCTACATCTCCACATCATGATGTCTCAATGCCGAGGGAGTTGAATGATATTAATGATGATTATTAGTTTAGTGATTGAAGCTAAGGTGAGAATATTTTGTTATTTTGTAGGTGGGAATATGTTAATCATATAGGTGGGATGGGAATACTCTGTTATCTATCAATTATCATATATTTTTGCCTTTTTGCCTTATATCCCTTGGGCTTTGCATAACTGTGTTAAGGCATTTTTTGATATGTACATAATGTTATGAATTAATGTATAGAAGGATGCTTATCAATTTCTTCTTTCAATAATGTTGTTATTGCTCCTCTTTCTAAGCCTTCAAAGCTGTTCACCATGATGTCGTCAGCGAGATGTAGCACTTTCAAATGATGAAGAAAGTTTAACATTAACATCTGTTCAAGATGACCATAAAATAAAGTCAGTAAAAATATACTTAAAGATTAACATCTGTTCAAGATTCTAATTCATATCATGTTCCCAAAATAATACTCCCTCTTGTTTTGTCTATAAGCAACATTATCTCACATGGGGTTGGTGATGAAATTCAAAAGTTGAGGTCTCAAATTGCCTTAATAAAAATGTAGGATGCAATTATGAATATGATAGCAATGATAGCATCTGAAGCGCCCATGGCCTAATGGATAAGGCGCTTGACTTATCAAGTGATTGTGCTTTTGGTATTTTGTTATGATACTGTGATAGTGTGAACTGTGATGTCAATTTGTAGGAAAAATTGAAAAGAATATTTGACAAGTTTATGAATATATGATTATTTTGCTAGTCAAGTAGTGATTCAATATATTGAAATCATGTATAGTTTTTGGAATTATGGATGATGTGATAAGAAATTAAATTATTTCTCAATTTTTTATTCCTCACCGGTCTGGTACCGGTCTGACTCCGGTCTGACCCACTAACCCTTGACCCAGTTCCCCGACCGGTTCAATAACCGATCCGAGTTTGATAACCTTGGTAAAATGTAAATACAGAGATCACCTACAGACATTGGCATAAATCTATATTTTCAAACTTACGGTAGCCCATTGTGAAACTTCACAATTTAAAGGTATATGAACCTCAGATCTCCCGGTAATAATCAGCTCCTTACAGTGTCCCAACACAGATCAATCATGTGAGACCCCCTTTTCATGGTGTTCTGAACAACTTTAAGATGGAAGACAACCATAAAATCTGAAGGTTTTCCAAGAAAGATGATGAACTTGTGAAATTAAACAGGAAAGACAAGTAGACAACATCAACTAAACAAGAAAATACAAGAAATTAAAGCAACTCACTGAAAATATAAACACGGGGAATAACTAGTCTTTTTTGTTGTTTGAGATAGCAGGAACAACATCAATTAAACAAGGAACTACAAGAAAGCAGTTTTCTTTAAAAAAAAATATAATTTAGGACTTCTCCTTCTTGAAAGAAATATCACAAAACCAGAAAAGTCAAGTTAAAAATGATTACAACAACAGAGAAGAGCTAGCAAAAAATGCAAAAGGAGCGAATTCAGGATTTTTTTTAATTTTTCCTCGACATTCTCTCAGAAATTTCTGGTGTTCTTTTGAAAACTGCAATACAAAAGTATTAAAATGTCGGCTAATGAAGTACATTTTGTAGCATAAAATTGATAAACAATTTCAAGAAGGAAATGTTTGCCTAAACCATCTGAAATTCAATTCAAACACTCAAAATTTTTTCCGTTCAAAGGGGATTCATTCATGTGTAAATTAACCAACAAGTACACACCTGAAGCAATATGAAACCAACAAGTGCCTGTGATGGATCCAACTACTAACCCCTTGGCACAGTAGTGAGAAAAGGGTTGATCAGTCGCATGCATACGGTTCCGAATGTTTCATGGAATAGTAAGTGAAAAGCCTGAAAGAAATCAGAAAAGATTGAGTAAAATACCATTTTTGCTAATTCTGCTCTAAAATACCGTTTAAATCACTTCAATTTTTATGCAGAATTTTGATTGTTAACCTAACAGCAGGAAAAGAATGAACCTGAACCCTAAAAGCAGGAAGAAGAGCGCTAACCTGAAGGCTAAAGGCAAGAAGCAGAGCATTAAGGAGCGCGAGCAACAACCACCAGAACTTGCTCTAGCAGCGAAGAAATACAATGCCCCAAAACCAGTGACTGACCCATGTGCGAACCCAAGACCGGTGGAGAAGACGAAAGTGAAGCGAAGATGAAAAGGAGACAGCGGCGGCATGAGAAACAGGGGAACGAAGCTCTGGCAGCGATGGAGAAGACGGAATGAGCGATTGAGAGGGATGAAGCCGCGAAAGTGAAAGATTGGAGAGCGAAAATGTGTGCCCTAGCCCCTAAGAAAATTAATTGAAGAGGGAAGAAATATTTTTTTATCAAACATGTTACAGAGGCTGGTTACCCGGTGAACAGACCCTCACCGCAAAAGCCCTGTTACGATGGCTGTTCGTAGTGACTAGTGAATAAACACTATATATAAAAATAATATATTTCTTTTTATTCTAATTATAAGATAAAATTAATTTTTTTAAAAAAAATTAATTAAATTACTTTAGAATATTTATATTTTTATTTTTGTCTTCAAACTAATTAATTTAATTAATAAATTAATATATAATCTAAGGATACATAACATATGATATAATTAAGTAATTTATTTAATTTCCTTAAGCTCTCCAAAAAAAATATAGGGCATGAGGGAGTAATACAAATGTCAATTAGAAAAAGATACTATCAGGTCAAAAAAAATGATAAACATTGGGCAAAGGGATAAAATTAACATAAAAATTATATACAATGGACACCAGACATCATAAAGTTTCTAAATGTGCGAAAGTGAACATAGAATTTTAAAAGTGATGCAATTTTAACACAGATGTCAGCAGGGCTTAACCACTGTTAATTCACTGTCATGCGGGACCCACAAACCATCACCACCACCAAGCTTCGGCTCTGAAGCCCCTCTTTTAGTTCTCAGATTTCCCATGGCCTTTTTTATCTTCTGTATGTCATGAAAATAAGACTTAAGTTTTATATAAAGATCAAAATGCCCTCCTAAATTTTTTTAAAAAAAAAACACTCCCTAAAACTTTCTTCAATATTCTCCGTCAGAAAACTCATTATGCAAATTTTGCAAGCCCATCATCATTTGCAACATTCAATGATAGTGGCAGTGGTGAGGAGATTTTTAAGGTGTCATCCACCGTTAAAATCACTACCTTGCTGAAAAATCACCCAAACCAAATCTAATAAAACTTAACAATATCAAATTAAATTTATTACAAAAACACTCGCCAAGGTTGGTTTTACTTATACACTTTATGGAAACTCTAATATTTTCTCTGGTGATTGCTATCTTCTTTTTTTCCTTTTTCATGGTCGGCATTTGAATTTGTCCGATCCGGTTGTTAGAATATCTCAATGAATGTTTGCAATTTGAATTTCCGTTGGCATGTTATTGACTAGAAAGCTTTTTGATATACGATGACGGAATCTTATTTGATTCACAATTTCAGGACCTGACTTGAATACAGTAAGCAGAACAAGATACATAGACTACGGAGAAATCTTACAATGCCAGGAATTGGTTTATACTCCGGTCTTTCTTCCTCCTGGTAATTTATGTTTATCTTTAGCTTAATCTTGAGAATTACTTAGCAGCTTGATTCTTTTAATTACTTCCCTTATTTTCTGAAATGGGGAAAGATTCTTGACAAGACAAAACAAACACATCAAAGTAGTACATGTGATTCCATCTAGCTTTTTTTACAGATTCTCGCCGTTTATTCGGAAAGATATAGTTCAAACTAAATTATATTCAAGAAATTACTGAAGGAAAATTGTCAAATAATAATTGAACAATTGTGAAGACACTGGTAAGGGATTGAGGTTGTGTTTTCAGCAACTTAGGGACATCTTCGTTGGTATTAAAATCTCACAATGCAAGGAGCATGCCTGTAAGGAGAAGCTTGACATTATAATTATAAAAAGGACACTGCACAATAACTTTTTTGGGTTGTTCTTTGGGCTGCTGATTAGGCCTTTTCATATGTTAGTCTTAGATCCATAATAAAAAATTAACTAAAGATTGTATATAGGCAAACTTATGATCATTCTTTCTTATTGAGAAGCTTTTTATTAAATCATAACTAATCTATATACCATGCAAATGCAATAAAACAAGGTGAAATTGGTTTTTCAAATTGATATCTAAAAGAAAATGTAATTTAATTAAATGCTAAACTATTATTTTTTTGATATTGTTATAAAAATGGGATAGTTAATGAAATATGAGTGAAGTGAATTCTCTTAAGAAATTGGTTCATTGGCTATCCTAGTTCACTAAATAATATTGGAGTTTGAAACCTATCAAGTCTTAATTAAAAACCTTAAACAAATGTGTTAAGTCCAATTTATCTAATTAATGACTAATCATACTATCGCATTCATAGTCATCTCTTGGATAAATTATTAAAAACCACTTGATGTGTGAAATGGATTAAATTAATGCAATTGTTTCTTCTAATATGAATGCACAAACATGCCACTCAAATCAATTACACAAATTAGTGAGCCTGTAGCAAGTATAATCTTATTGAATTAATAGGAAATACATAACTATTAATCAACGAATCACAATAGTTCCAATCCAAACACAATAAAAGTAATCTTAGTTCAACAATATGGAGTTCAAATAGCTCACAACAAAATCCTACTGCAACTACCTTATAACATAATTAAGAATTACAATAACAATAGGAAATTCATAAAGGACCTAAGAAAAACTCCTCTTTGGAGCTCTTGAACTCAAGACAAATCCCCAATCCTCAAGAGTTGAAAGGCTCAACCACTCATTGCTTTAAAATAACCACAGGTTAGAATAATGAACCTGCCGGAATCTGCAATTACTCGCCGGAAACAGACAAGTTCACCGGAAAATTCAAGAACTTGCTGGAAAATTGCAAACACCACCATAAATCACAAGAAAGGGTCAAATGGCGTTCTGCTGGGTCTCAAGTGAAGGAAATCGGTGCAGAAGGAAGGAAAGAGATGGTGGTGGTGATTAAATGGCGGACGGCAGATCTTTGGAAGTAAAGATGATAACTCTTCGATGGTGGAGGCTAGGTGAAGCTCAGTGGAGAATGGAAGGTGGTTGACGGTGGTTGAGAGAGGAAGTTATCGGTGGTGGAGATGGGGCTGTGGTGAGAGACGTGGGAAGCGGCTGACTGAGAACGGAGGAGTGGTGATTCGATGGAGGTGCTGTTGAGTGGTGGTCATGACGGTGGTGGTTCCAGTCCGGTCTTCTTCTCCAATCGATGGTGGTTGTACGTGGCGCTGAAACTGTCTCTCCCGTCTCTGTTCTCTCTCTCTCGCATAGTGGTGTGCTTGGTGCAGACGGAGGATGACGGTGGAAAAAGGAAAGACGATAGCCGCAGGTGGAGGTTCGATCTAGTTGATGGTAATGAAGACAGGGTACTCGCCGGTGACGGTGAAGATGGACGTTGTCGCCGGCGAGGAAGAGAGGCGAAGGTTGGAGCAAAGGGTCGAAGGTCCAGCAATCTCTGCGCAGCGCCCTCGACTGTGAAAAAAGTAAAAAACTCTTAGCTCTCAATTCTGCATTTAATATCGGGTTCCCGTTTCAGCTCCAGGCAGCCCAACACAGTGACCCAAGTTTTGATCAGGGACCTAAATGAATATTTTGAAATGTTCTCCAGGAGGGACTAAAGTGAAATAGTTTGAAATATTTATAGAGCTCAACTGCAAGTTCCGAAGAGTCTGGGTCTTCCTTGTAATTTTCCAGGTCCATTTTCTTCAATAAATTGTAATTTTCAGAAATCATGGAGCCCTTTCTGTAATTTTTCCTAGTCTTAAAAAAAATTAATTCTAACCCATTGGCATTTTTTTCTTTTCAAAATCTCCAATTTCTTCCAAAATACCTACAACGGAAAATTAAGCACAATGTAGCATCAAAAGTCTAAGAAACAATTACACAAAATAATTAACAAATTATGACTGTTTTGCCCCTAATTACAATTAATTCGATACAATTATCCCTAACTAAAATTAATACTTAAGCAAGCAATAATTTCACATAAAATGCATTAAAAATCCCACTTTAGTCATGAAAAATCCTACAAAAATATGGTTCAATTAGTTGCCATTCTCTAAATTAAACACTGATTTTGTGCAATCTGTTAAGAGTCAGCTTTCCCCTGAAAGGAAAATCTTGGTTGTATGCCAGGAGGGATTGAGGTTAGTTTACGCCATCATGCTTGCTAGACGTGTTCAGTTTTATTGTTCTCACTAACATTTGAGGTTCTTATTTCCTCTTTGGTGTGAAGATCTGCTGCGGCGCAGCACATAAATTAGAGCAGACTGGTTTTTCAAATACAGCATGCATTACATCAGGACTTCAAACCATGAAGCCAGGTTTAGTTGAGTATAGTCTTCCTTGTATATGATTCCAGGCCGTCAACTTTCGCTAATTGATTAGTTTCCAGCCCCCGCTTTTATGCAGAGCATTTTCACTTGTGTGTGTGTGTGTCTGTGTATGTTGAGTTTCTCACCCTCCTGACTTTTTATTGAGAATCTCAAAATGCATATGATGGTGAGGTAGGGCTATTCTTAGGATTACTCAGAATCTTAATCATTGTTGTTATGAACTGAATGGTGACAAGAAATCTTCCTTGCAAAGGCTTCAATGAATTCTACATTGGTAGAGAAGATGACCGTACTGGTCTTTGCGATGGCTTCAAAGAGTTCCACTAAGATTGGAATTTTGGATATAAAGGTCAACAACGAGACTACATGGCCAGGACCCGACATTGAACCTTGGGAAATGCCTTACGTGTATTACCCAAAAACCCAGAACTTACCGTATGTAATTTAGAATTCTGTTTAAATCTTAGTGATTTGTCTTCCTTTTTGCCTCATCATAGGGATGAATGTCCTTGCAATCCTATGAATTATTTTGCCCTCTTGTCAATGCACAAAGATTTGGGAGTGGATGGATTGAGACGTTGCTAAATAACGATACTAACACGAGCTTAAATGGGGAAATTTTCTCTATTAAAAGTGAGTCCTCTTGCTTATTTTCTTCTTAGAATTTCATATTCGTTCTTAAATTAAAAAAATAAATAATTTAGATTTAATATTTTATAAAATTATTATTACAAACATAAATTAATAATTTAAACTCTTAAAATCTGATCTACACATTTCTTAACTGTAATACAAAAAAATAAATAACTATTAGTTTATAAAATATTAAATCTAAACCATTCATTTTATTATTTAAGGTAGGATATAGGATTTTAAAAAGAAAATAAGTATAATATAAACAAGTTAATAAGTAGCCCCTAAAAAAATGAATGCATGGCTGTAGTTGGTGGGTTAAAGCAATACTTTTGGCCAAAAACAACAACAAAAAAGCTTGAAGTGAATGCTTAATCAAGTAATGTCTCATTCAGGTTTATTTGGCAATATATTTTTCATTTGAAATAAATCAATTAAATTGTTCATATGAAAATTCTTTCGATTGTTTAGAATGATTAATTTTACAGGATTTAAATTATTAGATAAAATTGTTACAAAAGACTCTTATGATTTAATTGATTAAGATGACTTAAACATCTTCTACTTTTATCTAGTTTAAAAATATAGTATAATATAATATAAATCAATTAAATTCTTACCAGATTTAATTCAAATCTTATCCTGAATTGAGATATTTTGTGATAATTGTTTATCAATATTTAAATTATTTGATAAAATTGTTAGAAAATGTTTTTTTATTGGGACAAAGTACAAAAGGTTTTTATGAATCTGATTCAGATGTCTTAAATAACTTTTACTGTTATCTAATTTTGACTTATATGTAGGTTATCGACAAAAGCCTACCTCCGTCTCCTTCAAAGGATTTTATTGAGAAGGACGGATCACATTTACTTTGTTTTTGGGTTTGTTTCTTCTTCTTTCAGTTTTAAAAATGATGGAGTGATAATAACCTTGTATGAAAATTATTCTCTTTTTTAGAATTTTATATATATGTATATATGTGTTAAGGTTGTCTTTGGTTTCACATTAAACTCGTTAAGAGGATCTATTTGGTTCGGGAAATAGAGGGGATGAGAGGTATTTTACTTAATTATAACATTAATAATTATTATAAGGGGTTTTAGTATGGAAGTAGTTCTCATGGTTTGAATTTTAATATAGAATTTGGTCAGGGAAATAGAGGCAATGGGAGAGATTTTGCTTTTCTATTATTCTATCATATATCATTATTATAACATTTATAATTATTATAAGGGTTTTTGTACGAAAATTGTTCTCATGGTATATGTGTTAGGTCTATCTTTGTATCAAAATAACTAAAGTTGTTTAATATAGAAATTCATCTTTACATTATATACCTTTAATCTCTTGCTTAATTAATCAATGTAGGACTTCTCTAATACTCATATTTCTATATTACAGGGTATCGATGAAAGCCAACCTCCATCTTCTTCAGAGGGACAAGTTACTGATAACGCAGAAACAGACACTGGCGTGTTACCCAACCAGAATCATAAGGATTCAGACATATGCTGAAACTGTTGACGAAGAATCTGTATATGATCATGATTCCACAAAGTCTGACAAGCTCTCATTAAAACACAACACACAAGACACTAGTATTGAAACTGGAGCATGCGTCTACCTTTGGGGCCCTCAAGATTGGCTCGTGCACCCAAGTTTGTATTGCAAATACATGGACAGATACTTGTACATGCCACTTGAAATTGATTCTGCAACTAGTCTCACATCACCGGGGCCATCTTTTGGAGGTACGTACCTGCGTACACATGCCTTGGTGTGTAATTTTAATTTTCTAGCGTCCATCAAATACGTGGTTTTGCATGATATTTAATTATATACTAATTCTAACCCAGCTATATATATTCAATTTGTATTATCCAGTGGTGAATGGTGTGGGTTCAAATCTGGCTCAGATTATAGAACAGATTGAGTACTATTTCAGATAATGTCTTTAATTTCGACATGTGCCCAGTCTGTCGTTTTTTCTTCTATTTTATCTTATTTTAACGGTTTTAAATTATTTAATTTGTTACTTGTAGCTTTGATAATTTAATTCATGATGCAAACTTCCGAGCACACATGGATAACGAAGGATGGGTTCCCCTTCCGTTTGACTGCTTTAGCTCTTAGAACTTCATTTGCTATAAAAATTAAGGTAATTTAATACTCCATCCCTAGCCTGATTCGGTGTTATATATATAAGCTTGTAGATTTATATTATATGGTAGAATTTGTGATTGAACAACGCATTCTTTTTTATATATATATATATATCCCCCACATAAATTAAATTATTTATTACTACCTCTGGTCCTAAATATAGAATAAAATTTATAGTGCAATTTACACTATAAATTTTATCCTATATTTAGAACCGAAAGGAATATATTGAATTGACAGGATGGTACTAAAGTAATAAGGCACCGTCATAGTTGGCGGAGATGGATTTCACTAACCATATCCAGCGAATAGCTGATGACCACTTCAAAATCTGCAACAAAGTAAACGTGGACATGTGCTGTGCTTTTGTTCGTTTGTGTTCATTTGGAATATCTTATTTTTTGATAATAAGTGTTTATAAATCGTGATTTACGGTATACGAGACAAGTATTTGAGAGGAGTTTTATATCGGCTTGCGTAATAAGGGCTTATTGTCCAAAAATAAGCCCAACTAAACACATATATTATTGTTGTATTATATGATTCAATCTAGTATCGTAGTATGGAGTTTGTAATATTGATAAAATTTGTATTTTTCATGACATTTCGTACCTATAATATAGCAATAAAAGAGATGCATTGACTCTTGAGTTTGTTTTGATTAAATTTGTTTCTTTCTTACATGACGTGTGTGTGTATTTATAAATTGCTTGATAGTTAAGATCGTTTTTTGTTGCCCTAAGTCCCTACGTTAAATTTGAAACAAAAGTCATCCTAGGAAAAATTGCAATAAGGTCCTTAGTAAGATCAAATACGACCCAAAAGTCCTTTGAAATTATAATTACAATGAAGTCTCATAGGATATTTGGATAATATAATCTAATATTGAAAAGACTGAAACACCTTTAGTGTGTGTTTGGTTCAATGGAGATTAAATTAGGTAAGATTCATTAAAGTTAGGTTAGGAGAAGTTATGGGCTTTGTTTGCTCCAAGAAGAGGGGAAGGGAGGTTTGGTTTTTTGTTTGGTTCAGAAGGGTAGGTGAGGGAAGCTAATTATAAGTGGATAAATATACCCTTATCTCTTTATCTATATATTTTCCTTCACAATTTTTAATTAATAATTTTAATTTCTTAAATTATTAATAGAATTCTAACTCAACCATCATGAAAAACAAAAGTAGAATAAATTTAATAAACATACTTGAATTGAGAATCATAGTCATGATCAAATTTATTGCTTCCATTTTTTGTAGAAGAAAATGTATTGCTCCAATTTTTGCATTATGAGATTTTGGGTAATAAAAAATAATTGCCTTTGCATTGGCTTGATTTCTTTCTTACCTTATTATCAAAAGTCTAAAGTTTAATAGATAATTACATATTTTGCATATCAACTTATACTATTATCAAAAATCAATATGTAATAGACCACATCATTATATAAAATCAAAAGTTTCCATATGGTTAGCAAACTACACAAATCCCATATTTCTAATTCTTTCAAAATATCCATATAGTTAAAAATTGATTTGCAAAAATCATCGCTAATTCTTTCCCATACAAGATAACCATACTGCTTTCAAAGGCCACAAACTTCCTGTACAAATCTTCAGCCCTTCCCTTGGGTATATGATCAAGGGCAAATTTTCTTTCTTTCAGTTTAAAATTTACCTAGAGCCTCTTTCTTTGCCCCCCTTTCCTTTCTTTTTGCCAAAGTATTAGCTATTTCTGGGGGGAAAAAACATTTACAGTTTATAATCCTGTGGCATCTAATTATATTTTCATACTAAAATACATTGACACATAAAAGTACTAAATTGTTCGTGTGTTATAAAAACTATAAATTGAATTTCACTACAACCTTAAAAAATTTTATTAATATCGACCAAAATGGGGAAAAAATACAAAGGAGACAAGTAAAATGCAGAATTAATCAAACAAACTTGCGAGCATGTTAGCCAAGGATTAAAAATCCAAAATGATATTCTGCATTAGCGCGCTCCTAAATAGTAGAACCCTTGTGGGGAAATATACAAATTACAAAACACTCATTCCTCAAGCATCAGGTTGGGCTTCAAAAATGGTTAGTTTTACATGGATTGATCACAAAACTGCCTGAAGTTTCCGGATGCATTGGTGATAGCTAGCTGCCCTTCACACGTAAACACAATACATATGCAACAAGATTTCAAAAGCGCCTTTCCTTTTAAGCTTCTGAAGTTGGTTGCAACATGTTTCCTCAAAATCCAAATAGCTTAAAACTTAATCTCACACCTTTCTGCAAAGAATTTCCCAGATACAGGTTGGTCAGGAAGAAGGGCCAGCCATAGTCCAGTATCAGCTCTTTCCTTAGCAGTGTTATTTCCTGCATAACCAGTAAGAGCAGTCTTCACCCATCCAGGGCAATAGCAATTGATGTAAATCTTCTGACCTTCAGGTTGCTTCAAGCAGGTTTCTTGCCATAAGTCTTGTATTAGCATTAACCGCAAATTTTGACACTGAGTAGTCAGTGAAGGTTTGAGGCCACCCATTTGATGTCCAGGTTTCATCTTCTACTTGTTGCAGAAAAGTGGACAAAGTCCTATCAACCAGTTCCTCTGAGAGGGTTTCCTCGTCATCTAGTTGCTCCCTCAAGGCTACATCGCCGATTCTCTGTCGCTCAAGCAACTCACAATCAATCTTTTCTTTAGATTACAACATATAACAAGTTGTATAAGGAACCAATAACTCTACTGTACTTCAAAGCAGCTAATAACAAGATATCGCCATAAGGCACAAATCACATATTTATATGGCAGAATAAATGTGAAACAAAACGAAAGGCTGTATGATTATAAGTTCAGTCTAACATATCAGTTAAGGGAAAATGAAGTATAGGAGTGACCACAGGAATTGTTACATGTGTCATGAAGCCTAATGCTTCTCTAACACTCAAGTTTCAACCTTTTTGGAAGTCAATTTCAAATAATATTAGTAGAATGTAAACAAAGAAGTTTACGGATTGTAACATACAAGAACATGTTTTGGTTTAGTCCCAATAATTGCAAATTCTGAATATGAAAGCAGGAAGAGCACTAGCAAGAAAAAGCAAATTTATGAGAAGGTGTTAACAAGGGAAATAGGAGCTTTCTTGTGGCAGAGGATCAGATTTTATCAAATGTATGCTAAAAACAAGAGTTTTTTTGAAATAGGAGCGTTTAACGAAAATGAAGGAATCTGAAGAAGAAGTTGATAGATGGAAGAATGCTTGTGAGTTGGAAGTTGAAGCTGGGAAAAATGAGATTGAAGAGCGTGACAAAGTGGTAAAGGTTTTTTCTTTTCCTTGCCATATGAATTGTGATATTAACTTTCTCTACGCTTCCCTATTGATGGAGTTCATCCAGTGGAATGATTTTTCTTCAGTTGGTTTATCATAAATTTTTCATAATCTTGGCCTCTTTATGAAAATCATTTATGATCTTTTCCAAAAGGCTTTTGAGTCATCTACAAATTATACTGGGTCAACATAAGATATGCAGAATGAAAGCCAGTTCATTTCAAAAGTCTAAGATGGAGAAGATAATTGAATGATCATTATTATTCAATTTGATATTATTTTCTCAGTAATCAGTGAGTGTATGTTTGGTCTGTCTCCCAAATTAATTCCATACCATATTACTCCTTTTATTTGTCAATCGGTAAGGTGGATGCGTTGAAACAAGAACTATAGAGATGCTACCAATACTTCAAACACTTGAGTTGGGACTGTAAAAAGGATGCTACCAGAAATGCAGGCCTTAGTGAACTAACATACGATTCTGAGAATTGACAATGGGCGAAAATGCCGAAAAATCAGAACCTCACGGTGACACGCATAACTCAAGCCAGTTCGCCGGCAGTCAATTTTCGTTCAAGCAAGGTAATCTTACCTGAAAGAAGGAGGCAGTGAGCTTGGAGAGGACACTGGAGGAGCAGACGCGATCTACACGACAAATGGACGGGCAGTGACCTTGGACGAGCAACCGAATGTGGCAGGAGCAAGCAGCGGCGACGGCAGCTGTAGGAGCTGCTGGAGATGACGCTGAAATGGCGGACGCGCGAAGGAGACTTCCGCGGACCAAGAGAAAGGGACGAATGACAGAGGTAGTAAGAGAAGGTAGGGTTGGAATATTGAAAAATTGTGATGTGCAATTCAGTCATAATTGGGACATGAATTTTCTCTCTCCAAGAAAAAAACCCCAACTTTAGAAATTGCATAAATGAGAGGAGGTGATCACTAAATGATAAAAAATCCTCTCACCTCTCATCTCTCCTCTTTCCAATCAAATACATATTTTTTATGTTCAACCCTCTCCTAATTTAACCTAGAAAAATCTCTAATAAAACACATTAGTGAATTTTCTTTGTTTTTCTTTTCATTGCCTCCAGTTACACCAACGCAACACTGAATTGTTCATTTCATCCGTCCTTCCCAACTAGAATGGGAACCAAATATCTGATGAGCACTCAAACTCAATGACAGATTCCTATGCCATTTTCCTCCAATCCTTCCTGCAAAGCTTGGGTATAAGCAATTATGCTCCTCAGCTGTAAAAGTTTCATCACGAGTCATTCTATTCCAATGATTCCCTCGCCAATCCAAATCCCCACCACTAAACATTCACAGATGAGCAGCTAAATTGTAGTGTTTTTCTTTCACGTTGTAAACCCATTTAACCTCTAATTGCCACCACTAGCCCCCGACACAACCCACTTTCTTCCCAGTAACCCCTATCAGAGAGAGAGAGAGAGAGAGAGAGATAGAAAATAAAGGATCGTGCCACGGAACAAGTATGTAACAAACAAAACCAAAATAAAAACTTATCAGTGAGACAGACTTGGCTCGGATTCTGAATCGAAAAACTGAACTTTTTTTCGTTTTCTGGGGGAAGATCGATGTGAGGAGGGAGAGAAGGATTTGAAGGTCTGTGATGTGAATCGACTTTTTCAAAAAGAGGCGCTAGGTTTGAACAAAAACTGTGTTCTCTGCTTGAATGGTTTGGTTTGGTGGGGAGGAAGAAAGAGAGAGCAATTTCACTAATCTGGTCACCGGGTCTGAGTCGCTTTTAGGGATATCGGGTCATCCAATGATATGGTTGTTAAGTTAGAAATGTTGGCAGGTCATGATTCAAACAGTTAGAAAAATTGGACTGTTGGGTCGGACCAATGACATAATAATTAAATTAAAAATAATATATTTATAATTTAAACATAATTAGTTCATATGAAAAGCTTACAAGATCACAACATATATGCCAACAAAGACAAAATAATTGAAAGTAGTACATGTCAACACTGTACCAAACATCACATTGCTCACAAACATATTACAAAACCATAAATAAAAAATATTTAATAATTAATGTTTCAAATTCTTACAATATGTTTTATTTTCAAGTTGGATCCATTTAATTTGTGCCCTGTTAAAAATATATAGCCAAAACTCAATTAAACTTCGGATGTTAATGCTGAAATATTGACAACCTTGCAAACAAGAGTCTCACCTTTTTTTTCTTTTCCAGAATTAACGATGATGAAAGTTTGATTTCCCCTTTTTCTGTCTCTCTTTTCTACACACTGAAAATCATAACACAATTGAGATCGTTGAATGATCAGAATTGACAATATTAAATTATTTGTAGTCATGCAAAGTATTATTTTCATTTATACAATATCAAAATATGATCATGATCTTTTGTATCTTCATACTTTTTTTGGCAAATAGATAATCCTTTCAATAAGGGAAAAAAACTCTCATTCAACATTTTATTAATGAGAATGGCCTAAAATAGAGTAATAGCACTTTGTATGCATAAAAACTGTAGAGTACGATGCTTTATACACACACACACACAGATATATAAATTTATCATATCCTTATCGTCATCACCAATAAAATTTTCAATAAGGGTGTGATAAATTTTTATACACAGATTTTTTAAATTGGGAATTTCCCCAATTTTAAATTTTAAAAAGTTTTAATAGAAGACTTTCTTCAAAATTTTAATTTTAAAATTTTTCAATAAAATATTTTTCTCAATTTATTAAAAAATTTTACGAATAAATTTTTGGGTTAAAAGGCAATTCTGCCTCAAATGTTTACCGAAGGGCAATTTTGCCTCAAAAGTTTTTCAGGACGCACTTTTGCCCGAGAATTGTCAAGAAGGAGACTGTTATCCTAGTTAATTTTGACAGTTAGTTAACCAAATATACTAAACTAACAATCCACATGGCATCCATATTATTTTTATTAAGATACAGATTTACTCCTAAAGTCCATGTGTCATTTACATCATTTTTTTTCAAAGTTAGATTTAAAACTTTTGAAGTAAGTTTTTTATTGAAAAATCGATTAATAAATAGAGAAACATTTGATTGAAAAATTTTAAAATTTTCCCTAACTCCTCTTCAATAAATTTTTTTTGAGCCAGGAAGCATGTCTAATCTAGTGAGTCCAGCATCCAACTCATCTACATTTTTTTATAAAAAAAATAGATTTTAATAATCCCCAGCCAATTTTTTTTCTCTCTGCACATGTGAGCCCCTGCACACGATCTCACTTTTATTATTTTAAAAAGAAATAAACATCATTGGTCAGCTGAAGTGATGGAGAGAAAAGCAAAAGCGAGATAACCGTTCTCATCGAGGAGTTCTCGTAAGTGGTAATTTATTTTACTGTTTGGAGTACATTGGTAAATCTGACGACAAAATAAAGTCCTGATGGGAGTGCAAGAGCACGCTTGGGAAGACCTATTTGGATTTCTAACAATTATCAAAATTTCGTATTCGTTGGCAAAAAATAAAATCAAAATTTCACATTTAAATTTCTTATTGAAATATTTGTTAGTAATTTAACAAAAAACTAATTAATTGGTGTGTCAATAATGACCGACTTGGTTATTATAATTTTGATTAGGGTATAATTCAATTCATTAACTTTAATTTCATGTAACTCAGTTTTTTTATAGTTTAAGCCATTTAAAATATTGATCTCTAAATTAAAAAAAATAAAATTATAATAACCAAATTTATTTTTTAAAACTCAAGTACTAATGATATAAATAGCTAATACGATAAGAATCATCAAGCTGTAGCAAGTGAAAGTTGAAGAACTGAGTTTTAAACAAATTAAAATAATAAGTACTAAGTTGCATAGAATTAAAGTTTGAGAACTTACAACCAAACTAAAAGGCAAAAGAACCAAATTATTAATTTTTTTCATAAAAACCAATGTTATGGAAACCGGGCCGGACCGGCCAACGGCGAACCGGCTGGTTGGCCGGTCCGGTTCCCAATTTTTTAAAAAAATTTTTTTAAAATATTTTCTTTAGAATTTCATACCAATAAGCCTAAAATCTTCAATTTCTCACCGGTTTGGTCCTGGTTTAGCTCCGGTTTGGCCCTGGTCTGACCCACTGACCCTTAACCCAGTACCCCGACCGGTTCAGTACCCGGTCCGGGTTTTAATACCTTAATAAAAACAAAGAATTCTGTGATTTTAGCAAAATGGGAAGGAGACCCTTATATTTTACTAAGGAGAATACAAGAGCTATCTTTAAAAGATCTGTTTGGTGTGAGGGATTTGGAGAGGAAGGGAGGGGAGAGAAAATTTTTATGAGTTGAATTTTAAAAGATTGAAGAAGTGGGGTAATAAAATTTTAATAAAGAGAATATATAAGATAAAAGAGTAAGAAAAATTAATTAAAAATTTTTAACCCGCTTCTCTAATTTTTTTTAAATTCAACTCAAAAAATTTTCTCTCCGCCCACTTTCCCTCCCCTCCCCTCAGAGCAAACAAACCCTTAGACATAATCTAAAACTTACCTTCAATATGGAGTACAGACGTTGGAACAGGTTTCTTGCTCCATATATAAAAATAAGCTGCAAAAGTTAAAACACGAATTGAATTGCAACGACAAAATTTGATGGTACTCCCTTTTCTCCTTTATGTAAGATATACTGTAATAAAGTAATTGAACTATAAAGTGAGTCTCAAATATACATTGGATTAATTAAACACCTCATTGTCTAGGGAACAAAAATATATTGAACTTACGATAACGGATGTGAAACTTTGGAATCTGAATGTGGATAAACCTCCCAGCCTATGTGCAGTAATCAGCTTTCCTTAGTGTTCCAGCACAGATCAATGAAGAGACCACCCTTTTCCCCTCTCTCTATGGTGTTTAGAACATCTTTAAGAAGCGGATGGTTCATGCAAATCTAAAAGTTTTGGCAGAAAGACAATGAATTGTAAAAACAAACGGGGAAACAACATCAAATAGCGATGGAAAACAATAAAGAAGAATTCCGAAAAAAAAAAAAAAACAGGAAAGTAAAGGGAATAACTCTTTCTATTTTTTTAAGAGATATGAGTAGTGAAAATTCAAGTGCAGTTTTTTAGGTCTTTTTTCCCATGAAGAAATATCAAAAACCAGCAAACTGAAGTTGAAAATGATCACAATAAAGGAGAAGTCCCAGCAAAAAATACAAGTTGAGAAAATTCAGGATTTTTTTTTAATATGAAACAGAGTAAAGGAAAACAGAAATCATACAATAAAAAGGAAACTGCAGAAAATACGTTTAAGAACAAGCTGAGAAATCAAGAGAAACAGAAGAAGCCAGAAAGGATTTGAAATTACAAAAGAAATTTACAAAACAAATATGAGTATTTAGAAGACAAATAAAGATATGCAAAAGACAAATAAATAGATTCAAAAGAATTTAGGGAGTTAAAAATATTTTGGTCATTTATAAGCCAAATATGGAAATTCACAGGACAAATATGGCATTTTCAAGATATATCAGACAACTGACAGGACAAAATAAGAGCATCATTGTCTTTTCATCCACAAAAATTAATTTCATTTTGACCATTGACAAAGGGGTGTAATGAAGTTTCAGAAAGTTTTGGAGTTACCAAAAATAATTTCCTACAGAAGGGGCTTACTGAAATTTTCACCAACTTAAAGGTAAGGGTGCCACACCTTCAGCAACTTCTTGTTTTTAGTGGCTGCTCTCTACAATCAGAAACACAAGAATTATGCTGCAAAAGTTGAAACACAAATTGAACTTTGTGGATACAGATAAATTAAAACACCCACAAACTTTGGCATAACTCTATATCTTCAAACTCACACAGTAGGCGATGTGAAACTTTGTGATTTCAAGGTATATAAACCTCAAATCTCTCAGCAATCAATCATCAGCTTTTTGTAGTGCTCCAACACCATATCAAGCGTGAGAGACCATCTTTCTAAGCTGTTGTGAACAACTTTAAGAACAGATGCTTCACAAAAATCGAAGACAACTATAGAATCTGAAGACTTCGAAGAATGATGAACTTTTTAAATCAAATAGGAAATACAACATCTCCACTAAACAAGAAAATACGAGAAAGAAGTCAAACTCACCCAAAATAAAATCACATGGAATAACTAGTCTTTTTTTTTTTTTTTGAGATATGAGCAGTGACAAATTGAAAGAGCAGTTTTTTTGAAAAAAATATTTTAGGATTTTTTCTTCTTGAAGGAATATCACAAACCAGAAAAATAAAGTTAAAAACGATCACAACAACAGAAAAGTGCCAGCAAAATAATTGCAAAAGGAGCGAATTCTGGAATTTTTTAAAAAAATTTTCTTTAAATATGGTTGAGCCAAAAAGAAAACAAAAATCAGGAAATACAAGCAACACAGAGGGCCAAAAAGACGTTAAGGAATAAGTTGAGAAGAAATGATAAGGAAAGAGCTAGCAAGGAGTGATATGAATAGTGAAATGATGAAAGAAGATTTTAAGTACCAGCGAAAGATGCAAAAGCAGTAAATTCAGGATTTGATTTTTTGTTTTTGGGACGAGAAGAGAAAAACGCAAAAAGGAAATCAGAGAGTAGAAATAACAGAAAGGAAATAGCATAAAGGAAGCAAAAGAAGGTGAGAAAGCAATAGGAAGCAGAAGAAGAAAGAAGGAGATTTGTGTGAAACTATGGAAGAGGAAGAAGCAGATCTGAAACTTTTGGGAGGTGTGGTTGCAAATTAAGGCCTCTATTTGGATATTTAAATAGGAGTCAAGTCAACGCAATTTGGTTGACGTCACACTCAATGCCATGTGGTTTAAATTATTGGGAGAATGACAATTTATGACCACTCAAGATTTCAAATTCTAGTATTCAAATTCCTCATACTTAGTACTAATTTGGTCTTTTAAAAAATCCCATTTTAACCTTAACTTTTTATGAAGTACTTGATTGTGATTCCCTTGAATAAAAAAGAAAAAAGCAATGCCATATACTTCCCTAATATAAGAGATAATTAGGGGCTAATTTTAATCTGAAAATTTTAAATCTCAATACACTTTGTCATTCATATTTATTATTTTCCCCTCAAACAATCTCCATTTATCATTTCAAAATATATCACTCGTTGGATCCAAAATTCTCAGGGTCCACTTAATTCGTCTTTTGCATATAGTTTTAAGAATGATTGAGCCAATGAGTCATATATATTCCAAATTTAGAAGAATTAAGGTTTATCCAGCATCCTAAAGTATTTTCTTAAGTGCATCCAATATCCTAAAGTATTTTATAATACATTCAGCATCCTGAAATATTTTTTAGATACTATCAGCACCTTAATTTTTTTGATACGTCCAACGCCTTGAATCATTCTCATTCATTTCAAGTGTGTTCAATATCCTAAAATATATTTTTGTGCATCTAGCACCAAGGCACAAAATATACTATAGGGTGCTAGACGCACCTAAAAAAATACTTCAAAAAATTTAGAAACCAAAACAAATTACATAAGTGAAACAAATAAACAAACTAAAAAAAAAAAATCCAATTAAAATAATCGAAATCAAAATTAAACTTGTACCTACTTTCAACTTTTCTTTCTAACCTCGTATAGAGGGGTATTCTGATATTTTCTACTAATCTGTATAGATAGCTTTTTGGCTGAGGAGAGAAAAAAAGAAAGGGACAGTGAGAGTGGGAGACAGCTGTTGTGGGGCTTTGTACAATAATGGCATACACTGATTTCATCTGCTCAACTGATTTCATCATTCTGGCTTTTATTATCTCACCACACACACACACACAAACGATATGTACTGCGAACTTTGCTCCAAATGCTCATTTTTCTCTGTGAGCTGTTGGATATTTTCAGGAAGTATCTCCGTTGCATGGTTTTTTTTTTTTTGAGTTGATCCAATTTCGTTTATTTCACAATCATCTCATTTTTAATTAATTACATGAATTAATTTCTGTGAATTGATCATAAATTGTCATACTTGTATAAGTATATACATATGCATTATAAAAGAGTTATAATCTTCTATAATCGATTCAGTTTAATTAAATCATTCGCACTGTGGATCCTCTTTAGCTAGGACATCACCAATTTTTAGACCTAAACATTCTTTCTAATTTTTTAAAGGTTAATATCATTATTAGTCTTTATAGTTGAATTAAAATTTCATTTTCCTCCCTATAATTTTAAATTGTTGGTTTCAATCTCTTTAGTTTCACAATATTTTGATTTGAGTTTAACGAATGCTTCCTATATTTTTAAGGATTTTTTTTTTGTTTTGATCACTATACTTAAATTTAGGCCAAATCATTATGAAATTATAGAGACCCAGACTAACAATTTGAAATTATAACTGACTAAAGCAAAAATATAATCAAGCTGTAAGTTTGTAAGAATCAACAATAGTATTAACCTCTTTTTTAAATTTCTCTACATGTTTAAAGAAATACCACCAAAACTGAAAATAGTTTTGTTTGGAGCAACTAAGTGGCAAACCCCAACAGTCTTGAAAGGTAAGATTATTGAGATCCTTTTGAAATAGTTTTGTTTGGTATTCAACTATTTCATTTACGTTTGGTTTGCTCCTAACAGCTAGGTATACCGTCACATCTTTTGGAATCAGGCGTTATGAAAAGATTGAATGCTAGGGGTGACAAGGCGATGCAGCTTCTTGAGAGTAGGTTGAGGGAGTATGAATTAGTGAGAAGAAACTTCAGTGAAACTGAATTTTTTGGATCTGGTATTCAGGAACATATAGATATTGGAATCAAGTACGTTATGAGTATCTGGGTCTTGTATTGAATAATGAAGTATGAAAAATATGTCCTATGTTATGATTGGGGAACTAACTTCACTTTAATGATCTATTTTCATGTCATTAGGCTAAGTGGTGGAGAATTTTATTGTCTTGTGAATCACACTGTTAAATAATTTGGATAATTGATTTTTGTTTCTCTTTTCTTGATTGGCTTGCATATTTGGTCCGGATATGATAGAATGATATGACTCACTTAAGTGGTCAGCTTTGTTATAAAGGGTGAAAGTCTCTTATGCTATTGTCAATTTTGATCGTAAACTTGTTCCTTCAAGATATAGCTTCCTGAAAATTATAACAAATGGGTAGAGAACCTTGTCTTGATACTTGTATTCGAGTATATTCTGTTATGGTTGAACTTACTCAAGTCTTTGATATCAGTTCAATCAAACTTCTCTTATTGATGATGCATTTTGGGTCAAAACCATAACAAATTAAGTGGACCTTGCAACAGGCACTATTCTGTGTACATCAAATGATGCTTGTATTATGATAGATTTTATTCCTTCATGTTATTTTGTGACTGTTTTTCATTTTGTGAAGCATTTGTTCTGGTAGGGACCATCAATAAATATGACCCATTTACTACTGTTTGATTGACAATTTTTGTCAGCAACATTCATGTATGTAAAGTTTAACTAATCGTGTGGACCTAATCCGACTAATGTAGTTCTATTTGAAGGTATGATCCTTCAATTGGGATCTACGAGATGGATTTCTTTGTTGTTCTAGAATGCCCTCGATTTCGTGTTGGTCAATGCCAAAAATGCAAGTCCCATGTTGGAATTCAGCAGAAGGTCGCTAAAGAAGATTCAATGAAGCGGTTCCAAATTAAGTATGAATGTGTAATTCTTAACAAGTCCCAACAACTTTTATCCTAGAGCACTGCATCTAAAGCATTATGCTGTTTTATTTTCAAAATTTTGGTGTGATTTTAGCCAAGTTTAGCCCTTGAAGTTTTGTTATTTGAAAAATTTATTTCATGTTTTTCACCTTTTGGTCCTATGATCTAATCACCAATAATTTGTTGCATTTTGGATTCTTACATATATTTACCAGGGTTATTTGTACATAGGATCACGGCAATTAGATGTTTGAATTTTAAGCAGTACAAATCCTCTCTAAAATGTAAAATTCAGTTGCAATAGGGGAGAAAGAGAAGAAAGTGAGATTCACCCATGTTTGTTTTAATTTTTTAGAAGTACTTTTACAATGTTTTAGAAGTGCTTTTATGGTGATTAAAAGTTAAAGCTGGAAGCCAAGCCATGATAGTAACTTTTCCTGATCATCATTCATCATTTTCATAATCATGAACTACAATTTGATAAAACAACTTATAGATTAGAGCTTGCTCAGGCATAGAAATGAAATTGCATAGATGACACTGAAACAAAGTTATGCCTAAACTCACAAGGTTTTACTCAAGGCTAGCCTCTTGGAAGTGAGGCGCAATGTCTAAATAAACACTAAATTGGTAATGACTAGAACAACCATCTGCAATTTTGACTGCATGACTGAATAACCAAGAATTTCACAACAAAAGAAATCATGAATAAAAGTAAAGGGCCTAGTTAAAGAACAATGTTATACCTAGAAGGAGTTTGTCCCAGATAATCATATCTTCCAGAATTTTCTCACACGCTTTTTGTGTCCATAAGCGCTCCATGTTTAACCCCCATTCTCTTCATAACATCGTCCCTTGCATTATATAAATCATCAATCTCATCATAAAAAAGGAGAGGGAAAAAAAAAACCACAGTAATGTAAAACATAATACTAAGAAAAGAACAAACAAACAGTTAATCTCATGACGAAGCTGCGACGAGTGAACAGATTGCAGCAGAACTGGGAAATTAAAATCAACAAAGCAAAAGAGAAAATCTTGTATACAAAAATGTGACAGAAGTTAAAAATACCCAACCCCTCTAATCCTAGTTAATTATAGAAAACGCAGAGTTTTGATCAGAGTATAAAATCTAACCATTAAAACCTTCAGTATAGACAATGATTTCTGAAAGGAAGAGCTCGGAACTTACAAAGTCACATGAGCCTTTGTCCGACGCTCTCCAGTAAAAGTCTTCATCCAACAATATGTTGGCTGCTTTTACATCAACCAACCCTCTTGGTGTACCCAAAGCTATTCTCATCCTCCTCACCGAATCTAAGGCTTGAGCCGGGATCTGGAATACACAGGTGGCTGAACAAGAAAGATGGGGCAAGGTTTCACTTTTTAGACCTAAGAGCTAAGGTAAGATTGAAAGAACTCATTCTTTCCATAAAAGATTATACCTTTTTATCTCTGACCTCCTCGTCAAAATCTCCAACCACTGCTCTCCAGGGCTTGCCACGCCTCTGATGACAGAAACGGAAGAAGAAGAAGGACGGGGAAGAGGAAGAACCAGTGAAAAATTTCAGCAACAACCTTTATGATGTTTTCTTTAATAACTTCAGGAAGAAAAAAAAGAAACAACAACAATGAAATGAAAAAGATGAAATCTGAACCCCTTAACCCGTGAATATGCTGGAGACGAAAGAGGAAAGGAGGTGAAGAAGTGAGAACAAAAGGCACCCAATGGAAATGAAATGAAAGAGGGACGAAGCAGCAAATATGAAAACTGAAGAAATTAAACAATCTTTCTTCAGTCATACTTACTGCCACTCTCTTTTTTTAATGTAAAAAATTTAGGCTAAAATATATTTTCAGTCCTTTAAAATTTACATGAAGTATATTTTTGATCTCTTAACATTATAAAGTATACTTTTAGTCCCATAATTCTAACATTGTTAATGTTACTAACAGAAAATGTTGACGTAACAAACTCAAGTGATAACTATGTAAATTTAAGTTATAACCATGTAATTATATGTTATTAATCTTAAATTTAAAATAAATGTAAATTAAAAAAAAAATCCAAAAACCTAATGAAGCCAGCAATATCAAAACCTTGATTGTTCTAAACTTCTAAGAAAAGAAGAAAAAAATCTCTCTCAACTATGAATTGTTCTTCGGCTTCAGCTTATCACATCCGCAATCACAGGTCTGGTGCATCTTTTGGCAGATTGGTAGATTGGTGCGTATCTCCTCTGCAGCCACAAGTCTGGCGCGTATTTCAACTTCTCTGAAGATTGGCTCCTTTGGTTTTGTTTTTCGTATCTTTTCTCCTGCAAATATGTTTTTATTAAATATCAAGCAAGTACAAAAAATTATAAACTGAAAGCTATAATAGAACATAGTCCCACACTCCTAGTAGTCCTAGCGCCCCTCATTCGCTAAAGAGAAGTTCTATACAAACCTCAAAATCTGTCATCACAACTTCCTTCATGTTTCCCTATCTCAGATGAAGCCATTCCATAGATGGCTACATAATCACTTATCATTAATTACTTTTTTGAAAAGACTGGCTATCAGCATCATCATATGATAAACTTAGTTATAACATACTCATGCTCAACAGCTCAAATCAAAAGTTGCTGTCTATAGGATGTTTCCAATTAATAGACCAAAAAGCTTCCAGCAGAAACAATAATGAACCATTATGAAGGAAACAATTACGCACATCAAGTGGGTAGAGAAGACATCTGAACTGGGTTCAAATCCAATGATTCTCCATTTGATAAGTCTGACTTTCCTAAACAATCTTTTCTACCTCGCTCCACAGTAGTTGCTTGATATATCACTACATACTTTAATTACAATATATTAACTATACAACAGAACCAAATCATACAAAATTGATTGAAAAATACAAATTATCACTATATTACGATGAGTTTCAACAAAGATATCCATTCTCAGAATTGCAAAACTGATGTTGAAGCCAAGGAATATGAATGCAAGATTTACTGCTTATAATGTTCAAAAACTCATAGCCTACATCTGTATACATAGAAAACAAATCTTGTTCACACGAGTGTCCTTTCAAGCTGAGATGATTATAGCTATAACGAAAATAACAGTGTCCTTTCAAGCTAAATTGTGTGATTCAAGCTAGAAACCACAAGGAAAAAAATTTCTGTTGGCTTGGAAAAAAATAGGTTGATCTAAAAAGTAAGTAATAACAAAAAAAACAACTATAGGTAGTAGTTGCATAGTATTCATTATTCATTAATAAACCAAATAACTGGATGTTCTTATATGAAAAATTCCTACTATTGGATGTTGCACTTCAGCAGTTTTTTCCCAACATCCTTACCCGCAAGTTGAATTGAAAATTTAACAAAAGACAACAGACATCACAGACAAGGCACACTATACAAACATCAAACTGTTCAACCCCAGATACAATCCATGAACCAAAAAAATTTAATACAAACCTCAAATAAAGAAGAGATGAAACGTAAAGGACAAAGCAAATTAATCGTATAAAGTAGGGGAAAATTTTCATTAAACCCCGTGGACGTAATTTTATTTCAGTCAATCCAAAAAATTCTGAAATTTTGCTGCACTTAATTTAAATTTAGTAGGTAAAAAGACAATAACGCCCTTACTACAATTTTTCATATGGACATTTACAAGATAAACAAAGGAATTTATAAGACAAATAAATGAAGTTTAAAAGAAACCAAAGAGTCAAAAACAATTTGGCCATTCACAAGATAAATAAGTGATTTATAAGATAAATAAAGGCATTTACAAGATAAATAAAAGGGTTCAAAAGAACATATGAAATTAAAAATATTTTGGTCATTCATAAAACAAATAATTAAAAAGATTCAAAAAATAAAATAAGGGCATCATTATTTTTTTACACACAAACTTAATTTCATTTTGATCTAAGGAGATGTAACGAAGCTTTAAAGTTTTTTGGGGTTGATTGGAATAAAATTGTTTCCATGGGTGGATGAAATCTTCCCTAAAGTAAGTTGGTAAAATAGATCAAAGCAAGCTATCCGTTAGATCATTTCCTTTTCGGGAAAAATCTATTTAAAGTTGTATTGCAAAAAGTTTGTCAATATTTAACTTAAATTAAATTTTATATAGACCAGAAAACATATTTTTATATGAGGAGATATTGTACAGATGATTTAACTTGCTTCCAGGTTGATTAAGTGCTCATTTGGAATAACTTATTTTTAAGCAATAAGTATTTATAAATCGTGATTCACGATATACGAGGTAAGTATGTGAGAGGAGTTTTATCTCGGCTTGTGTAATAAGGACTTATTGTCCAAAAATAAGTGATACCAAACATACACTTAAGTTTTGTACGCACTTTTGGAACTGAGCTTTTAATATCTTTCAAGTAAAATATACTATAGACTCATTTGGGATAGCTTATTTTTGACTTATAAGTGCTTATAAATCGTGATTTACGGTATACGAGGTAAGTATGTGAAAGGAGTTTTATCTTGACTTACGTAATAAGCATTTATTTTTCAAAAAAAACCCTGTTCCAAACATAGCTTATAACTCCTTTACTTTCTTTGATATTTAAAATATAGATCAGCTTGCAATTTGCCTTCACTGGCTCCTCGCTCCTCGCTCCTCGCTCCTCAGGATGTGAGCCATTATTTTTTTTCCATTATGTGAAAGAAATTGTTAGATAGCTTATCATTGGATAGAGTAAATTATATGAATTAGTTCTGTAAATTAAGTATCAATTAATAATCATCAATATATAATATAAAATCTATAATTATAAAAGCAATCTCACAATTTATAAATCATGACTAATGCTTCTCATTTTAAGAGCTACCATTTAGTTTTTACTTTATTTATTTAGAGGGCATACTCTAACGGCTTAAAGTTATGAATAACCTTAAACTCAAGAATTTTCCTAAAGCTTTCATGTTACTAATATACAAAGTTATTGACAACCACACTTTAGTTCTCAGCGTTGAAAAGAAAAAAAAAATTACTAGTTATGAAATAGCATGTTAATTAATTCTTGATATATCACATGTTATCAAAGGATCCTTCCTCTTTCATGTATCTTAAAATAATGTTTTTCTTTGCCACATAACACACAACAGAATAAGGGTCTATTTAGAATTTTTTGGTTAAAAATGAACAAACAACCTTTAGCTACACATCAAATAAAATTCATTTAAAAAGGTTTTAATAATGTGATAAATTTAATAGTTAATAGATAATTTGGAATATTCTTTAAAATATAAGAAATAATTCAATAAAGTCAAGGAATATCTTAAAGGGGAAAAGCAGGGAGCGGATTCTCTCAGAGGCAGGTTTTCTCAGTATCCCTCAATATCTTTAAATTATATCCGTTCAATATTGATCTAAGCATCCAAAGATAGACACATCATCTACTTTTTAAAATTTCATCACCACCGTCCATTGTGATATAATCTTGGCCGTTCATTCAACACTCCTTTTCTACTGAATTCCTACCGATCTGAGAATTAATTTCCCTTCTCTGCTGGCCCGGCCAATGAACTCTGTAAAATGCATGGTTATTGAAGCCGAACCGGACTGGCCGGTTCGGATCGGGAACCGGCGAACCGGCCGGAAAATCGGTTCCGGCTTGATCAGAAACCGGGGTCACCCCATGACTCGGCTGACCCGGGACCAACCCGGAGCGACTTGCCGAGTTGAGCGAGTCGCGCGGGTTGAAAATTTTTTTCCCTCCAAAACTTACGAAACGACGTCGTTTCTTGGGTTTTTTACTTTTTTTTTAATTCAATTCAAAACGCAGCAGCAGAAGACGCAAAACGCAAAGTGCAAAACGGCTACTGGCCTAAAAGCAAAAGGTCCAAAATCGAAAATGAAATTGGCTTGCAATCCAATCGCTCTCTGCCTCTCCCTGTTTCCTCCTTGCCATGCCACAAATCTTGAAGTGGTCTGTTGAGCCATAATCATCGCCATCGTGCTTAAAGGTTGGAGCTTTTGGTTTTTCTGCACTTCTCATCGCCTTTCGTCGCTGGTCCAGAGTTGTCTTCGCCGTCCATCGCCGTTTGTAGTGGGGCAAGTTTGCAAGCGGAGGTGTTGGGTGGTTGAAGCATTGGGTCATCAAGCTCGGTCTTTGTAGTGTTTTTCTTCGATTTTTCGGTTTGCTTTCTGGATTCCTTAGTCTCTATTTCCATTTTATGCTTTCATTTGTTTGAATGGTTTGTTGATGGTTGAAAATGGCCGATGGTTGCTATTGCTCTGTTTCATGAAACAATCATTTGTGATTCTCTTTATTGGTTTCTTGTTGCTTGAAAATGGCCGAACTTTAAGCTTGAACCTTGGCCAAATCTTGTCTGTTTGTCGTACGTTGTGGTCCGTCTGTCATTTATTCATTCTTCCTTCTGCGCAGCTAGATTTTTTTGTTTTGTTGTTTCCGTCTTTGCCTCCCTCTACAACCCAGAAAAAGAACAATGATATAGCTATCACTATTTGTTAGAATCTATTTATTAGTTTCTCTCAAAATTTGCATTTATTTGTTATCTATTTGTTTTTTCATCACAGCACTAATTCCATGATCCTCTGTATATGTTTACGCTCTGCATGTGATTGTCGTGATTGGCTTTGGGCATGGAAGCTTAGCTGAGTAGTTTACTGAGATTATAGTCATTATACCATTCCTCAATTTCTTTTGTTTATGTCATGATTGGTGATAACTACATTGTTACTTCTGCCTTTTGAACATCAAACCTTGTTACTTCTTTTTATTAAAAGTTACATTACTTCATTTGATGTTCTGGTTGCAAAAGTAGTAAACTTTGCTTGCTATAATTACTTAATTAGTGATAGATAGATTGTTACTTCTATAATTCTTTTTTGACTTTTGGATGTTATTTGTTTGTTCTTCATTGTAGCTCTGATTAATCATACTGGTGTTTGGTGCTGCTTTTGGCTTGCTGTCTATCGTTGAAAAGTAGTTTTTGGCTTTCTTTGTGCTTTGTTAATGGAGGCTAGAAATGAAGAAATTGATAGTACTTCCACCCCCAATCCTGAGTCTAGCAATCCCCCTAACAATAGTGAACACCAACCACATGCATCAGGTAGTATAAAAAAAGTGGATCCTGCTTGGGAATATGTTTCTGTAAAGAAAGAGGTGAAAGTAAATGTATTTACATGTCTTTTATGTGCATCAAGTTATAGGGGAGGTGGGATAAATAGGTTGAAGCAGCATTTGGCGGGTGTGAGTGGTCAACTAAGTTCTTGTAAGAAAGTGACATATGACATATGAACTAGAATGAAAGAATCTTTGGTAGAAGGTTCAAAGAAAAAACCTGTTGCTCCTGATGTTAGAGAAATTGAAGTTAGAGAAGTTGAGGAACCAATTACTTCAAAGAGGAAAGCTCCTGATGCTGGGAAGGTTAGCAGTTTTTTGGCACCTAGGACAAGTCCTGGTGCCCAACCAAGCATCAAGAGTGCACGGGCTAGTCAAGAAGCACAACATAATGCAAAAATAGCTTTTGCTTATTGGGCTTATGTGAACTGTATTCCATTTAATGCTCTTACTTGTCCCTTATTTCAAAAAGCCATTGATGGTGCTATTGCAATTGGTCCTGGGTTTAAGGTCCCTAGTTTTCATTACTATAGAGTGAGCTTGTTGGAGATTATAAAAAAGAATGTCAACTATTGATTGATAGCCATCGAGCTAAATGGAAAGAAAATGGTTGCACACTAATGGCTGATGGTTGGACTGACGTTAGACAGCGAACTCTACTTAATTTCTTAGTCTATTCAGTATATGGCATGGTGTTTGTGAAATCCGTTGATGCTTCAGATTTAGTTAAAGATGCCAACACTTTATTCTCACTATTCAAAGATGTTATTGAGTGGATAGGTCCTACAAATATAGTTCATGTGGTGACTAACAATGCTGCTAACTATGTGGCATGTAGTAGATTGATAAAAAATAAATATAAAACCATTTATTGGTCACCTTGTGCAGCTCACTGTTTGAACCTTATTTTGAAAGACATTGCATCTATGCCTCATGTATCAGACCTTGCAAAGAATGCATCTAAAATCACTGTATTTGCATATAATCATTTGGTCTTCTTGTCATGGTTAAAGAAAAGACCGGGTTGGAAGGAAATTCTTCGTCCTGGTGCAACAAGATTTGCCACCACATTCATCACCCTTCATAGTATATATTCACATAAGCATGACTTGCAGGCTTTGGTTGTTGATCAGCATTTTGTGAACCACAAATTAGCAAGCACTGAAGCTTGGAAAACTTTCAGTGTGATTATTCTAGATCATCGGTTCTGGAGTGATTGCTTTGAAGTTGTGAGACTTGTGTCTCTGTTGGTAAGATTGTTGAGGATTGTTGATTCAGATGAGAAACTTTCAATACCTTATGTCTATGAAGGCATGCAGAGAGCTAAAAATGTAATCAAAGACATGTTTCAAAGGAAGAAGGAACTATACAAGCCCTACACGAATATTATTCAAAGTCGCTGGGATAAGCATTTGAAAAATGACTTTCATGCAGCGGCATATATGTTGAATCCTGCATTCTTGTATAGTCCTGACTTCGTTAGAAAACATAAACTAATGGATGCTGTGGTCAATTTGTTTGAGGCAAACTCACCTGACAATGCTGATCATTACATTACAATGATGCAGCAAATTTCTATCTACCATGAACGTAAAGAATCCTTTGATAAGGTTTCATGTGAAAAAACAGCCCAAAAACTCATCCCTCGTAAGTATATTGATTATTAAATGTCATATATTAAGTTAAAGGCTTAAAGCACATATTATGATTACTAATACATATTAAATGTCTTTTATTTTATTGTGCAAATGAGTGGTGGCTGTACTACGGGGGTTCAATACTGGAATTGCAACAAATTGCTTTACGTGTTCTTAGCCAAACTTCTTCTTCTGGCTGTGAAAGAAATTGGAGCTTGTTTGAGCGTATCCACAGTAAAAGAAGAAACATATTAGAGCATCAAAGGCTTGATGATTTGGTTTTCACAAACTACAATTTGAGGTTAAAGTTTAGGTAATCCGTAATCTTATAACTTATAAGCCATTACTTTTCAATGGTTGTTTGCTTGTTTTATAGTTTAATTAAATCTAGTAATATACATTGCATTAATGTTGATCTTCAATCATGTTGGCTAGGAATCAATTGAAAAAGAAGAAAGAGAATTACGATCCAATTGATTATGAATCAATTGATAAACTAGAGTTTTGGGTACTTGAAGAAGATCCAACTCCCGAATTTGCTAATGTAGAATCAACAAATCTTGAGCTTGAACAAATGGCAAGGGATTTTGGAGGTTTCTAACTTCTCACTATCTCTTCTATTATTTAAAACTATATTAGTATACACAAGAATATGACTTTGTTTGTTACATAACTATTTATAATTCTATTCATTTCAATATATATAGGTGATGATGATGTTGCTAGGGCTTCATCTTTAAGTGATGATCATGTTGCTCCTAGTTCTTTTACTATTCCTCCTACATCTCCACATCATGATGTCTCAATGCTGAGGGAGTTGAATGATATTAATGATGATTATTAGTTTAGTGATTGAAGCTAAGGTGAGAATATTTTGTTATTTTGTAGGTGGGAATATGTTAATCATATAGGTGGGATGGGAATATTCTGTTATCTATCACTTATCATATATTTTTGCCTTATATCCCTTGGGCTTTGCATAACTGTGTTAAGGCATTTTTTGATATGTACATAATGTTATGAATTAATGTATAGAAGGATGCTTATCAATTTCTTCTTTCAATAATGCTGTTATTGCTCCTCTTTCTAAGCCTTCAAAGCTGTTCACCATGATGTCGTCAGCGAGATGTAGCACTTTCAAATGATGAAGAAAGTTTAACATTAACATCTGTTCAAGATGACCATAAAATAAAGTCAGTAAAAATATACTTAAAGATTAACATCTGTTCAAGATTCTAATTCATATCATGTTCCCAAAATAATACTCCCTCTTGTTTTGTCTATAAGCAACATTATCTCACATGGGGTTGGTGATGAAATTCAAAAGTTGAGGTCTCAAATTGCCTTAATAAAAATGTAGGATGCAATTATGAATATGATAGCAATGATAGCATGTGAAGCGCCCATGGCCTAATGGATAAGGCGCTTGACTTATCAAGTGATTGTGCTTTTGGTATTTTGTTATGATACTGTGATAGTGTGAACTGTGATGTCAATCTGTAGGAAAAATTGAAAAGAATATTTGACAAGTTTATGAATATATGATTATTTTGCTAGTCAAGTAATGATTCAATATATTGAAATCATGTATAGTTTTTGGAATTATGGATGATGTGATAAAAAATTAAATTATTTCTCAATTTTTTATTCCTCACCAGTCTGGTACCGGTCTGACTCCGGTCTGACCTACTAACCCTTGACCCAGTTCCCCGACCGGTTCAATGACCGGTCCGAGTTTGATAACCTTGGTAAAATGTAAATACAGAGATCACCTACAGACATTGGCATAAATCTATATTTTCAAACTTACGGTAGCCCAATATGAAACTTCACAATTTAAAGGTATATGAACCTCAGATCTCCCAGTAATAATCAGCACCTTACAGTGTCCCAACACAGATCAATCATGTGAGACCCCCTTTTCATGGTGTTCTGAACAACTTTAAGATGGAAGACAACCATAAAATCTGAAGGTTTTCCAAGAAAGATGATGAACTTGTGAAATTAAACAGGAAAGACAAGTAGACAACATCAACTAAACAAGAAAATACAAGAAATTAAAGCAACTCACTGAAAATATAAACACGGGAATAACTAGTCTTTTTTGTTGTTTGAGATAGCAGGAACAACATCAACTAAACAAGGAACTACAAGAAAGCAGTTTTCTTTAAAAAAAAATATATTTTTAGGACTTCTCCTTCTTGAAAGAATATCACAAAACCAGAAAAGTCAAGTTAAAAATGATTACAACAACAGAGAAGAGCTAGCAAAAAATGCAAAAGGAGCGAATTCAGGATTTTTTTTAATTTTTCCTCGACATTCTCTCAGAAATTTCTGGCGTTCTTTTGAAAACTGCAATACAAAAGTATTAAAATGTCGGCTAATGAAGTACATTTTGTAGCATAAAATTGATAAACAATTTCAAGAAGGAAATGTTTGCCTAAACCATCTGAAATTCAATTCAAACACTCAAAATTTTTTCCGTTCAAAGGGGATTCATTCATGTGTAAATTAACCAACAAGTACACACCTGAAGCAATATGAAACCAACAAGTGCCTGTGATGGATCCAACTACTAACCCCTTGGCACAGTAGTGAGAAAAGGGTTGATCAGTCACATGCATACGGTTCCGAATGTTTCATGGAATAGTAAGTGAAAAGCCTGAAAGAAATCAGAAAAGATTGAGTTAAATACCATTTTTTCTAATTCTTCTCTAAAATACCGTTTAAATCACTTCAATTTTTATGCAGAATTTTGATTGTTAACCTAACAGCAGGAAAAGAATGAACCTGAACCCTAAAAGCAGGAAGAAGAGCGCTAACCTGAAGGCTAAAGGCAAGAAGCAGAGCATTAAGGAGCGCGAGCAACAACCACCAGAACTTGCTCTAGCAGCGAAGAAATACAATGCACCAAAACCAGTGACTGACCCATGTGCGAACCCAAGACCGGTGGAGAAGACGAAAGTGAAGCGAAGATGAAAAGGAGACAGCGGCAGCATGAGAAACAGGGGAACGAAGCTCTGGCAGCGATGGAGAAGACGGAATGAGCGATTGAGAGGGACGAAGCCGCGAAAGTGAAAGATTGGAGAGCGAAAATGTGTGCCCTAGCCCCTAAGAGAATTAATTGAAGAGGGAAGAAATATTTTTTTATCAAACATGTTACAGAGGCTGGTTACCTGGTGAACAGACCCTCACCGCAAAAGCCCTGTTACGATGGCTGTTCCTAGTGAATAAACACTATATATAAAAATAATATATTTTTTTTTATTCTAATTATAAGATAAAATTAATTTTTAAAAAAAAATTAATTAAATTACTTTAGAATATTTTTATTTTTATTTTTGTCTTCAAACTAATTAATTTAATTAATAAATTAATATATAATCTAAGGATACATAACATATGATATAATTAAGTAATTTATTTAACTTTCTTAAACTCTCCAAAAAAAATATAGGGCATGAGGGAGTAATACAAATGTCAATTAGAAAAAGATACTATCAGGTCAAAAAAAACGATAAACATTGGGCAAAGGGATAAAATTAACATCAAAGTTATATACAATGGACACCAGACATCATAAAGTTTCTAAATGTGCGAACGTGAACATAGAATTTTAAAAGTGATGCAATTTTAACACAGATGTTAGCAGGGCTTAACCACCGTTAATTCACTGTCATGCGGGACCCACAAACCATCACCACCACCAAGCTTCGGCTCTGAAGCCCCTCTTTTAGTTCTCAGATTTCCCATGGCCTTTTTTATCTTCTGTATGTCATGAAAATAAGACTTAAGTTTTATATAAAGATCAAAATACCCTCCTAAATTAAAAAAAAAAAACACTCCCTAAAACTTTCTTCAATATTCTCCTTCAGAAAACTCATTATGCAAATTTTGCAAGCCCATCATCATTTGCAACATTCAATGATAGTGGTAGTGGTGAGGAGATTTTTAAGGTGTCATCCACCGTTAAAATCACTACCTTGCTGAAAAATCACCCAAACAAAATCTAATAAAACTTAACAATATCAAATTAAATTTATTACAAAAACGCTCGCCAAGGTTGGTTTTACTTATACACTTTATGGAAACTCTAATATTTTCTCTGGTGATTGCTATCTTCTTTTTTTCCTTTTTCATGGTCGGCATTTGAATTTGTCCGATCCGGTTGTTAGAATATCTCAATGAATGTTTGCAATTTGAATTTCCGTTCGCATGTTATTGACTAGAAAGCTTTTTGATATACGATGACGGAATCTTATTTGATTCACAGTTTCAGGACCTGACTTGAATACAGTAAGCAGAACAAGATACATAGACTACGGAGATATCTTACAATGCCAGGAATTGGTTTATACTCCGGTCTTTCATCCTCCTGGTAATTTATGTTTATCTTTAGCTTAATCTTGAGAATTACTTAGCAGCTTAATTCTTTTAATTACTTCCCTTATTTTCTGAAATGGGGAAAGATTCTTGAAAAGACAAAACAAACACATCAAAGTAGTACATGTGATTCCATCTAGCTTTTTTTACAGATTCTCGCCGTTTATCCGGAAAGATATAGTTCAAACTAAATTATATTCAAGAAATTACTGAAGGAAAATTGTCAAATAATAATTGAACAATTGTGAAGACACTGGTAAGGGATTGAGGTTGTGTTTTCAGCAACTTAGGGACATCTTCGTTGGTATTAAAATCTCACAATGCAAGGAGCATGCCTGTAAGGAGAAGCTTGACATTATAATTATAAAAAGGACCCTGCACAATAACTTTTTTGGATTGTTCTTTGGGCTGCTGATTAGGCCTTTTCATATGTTAGTCTTGGGTCCATAATAAAAAATTAACTAAAGATTGTATATAGGCAAACTTATTATCGTTGTTTCTTATTGAGAAGCTTTTTATTAAATTATAAGTAATCTATATACCATGCAAATGCAATAAAACAAGGTGAAATTGGTTTTTCAAATTAATATCTAAAAGAAAATGTAATTTAATTAAATGCTAAACTATTATTTTTTTGATATTGTTATAAAAATGGGATGGTTAATGAAATATGAGTGAAGTGAATTCTCTTAAGAAATTGGTTCATTGGCTATCCTAGTTCACTAAATAATATTGGAGTTTGAAACCTATCAAGTCTTAATTAAAAACCTTAAACAAATGTGTTAAGTCCAATTTATCTAATTAATGACTAATCATACTATCGCATTCATAGTCATCTCTTGGATAAATTATTAAAAACCACTTGATGTGTGAAATGGATTAAATTAATGCAATTGTTTCTTCTAATATGAATGCACAAACATGCCACTCAAATCAATTACACAAATTAGTGAGCCTGTAGCAAGTATAATCTTATTGAATTAATAGGAAATACATAACTATTAATCAACGAATCACAATAGTTCCAATCCAAACACAATAAAAGTAATCTTAGTTCAACAATATGGAGTTCAAATAGCTCACAACAAAATCCTACTGCAACTACCTTATAACATAATTAAGAATTACAATAACAATAGGAAATTCATAAAAGACCTAAGAAAAACTCCTCTTTGGAGCTCTTGAACTCAAGACAAATCCCCAATCCTCAAGAGTTGAAAGGCTCAACCACTCATTGCTTTAAAATAACCACAGGTTAGAATAATGAACCTGCCGGAATCTGCAATCACTCGCTGGAAACAGGACAAGTTCACCGGAAAATTCAAGAACTTGCTGGAAAATTGCAAACACCACCATAAATCACAAGAAAGGGTCAAATGGCGTTCTGCTGGGTCTCAAGTGAAGGAAATCGGTGCAGAAGGAAGGAAAGAGATGGTGGTGGTGATTAAATGGCGGACGGCGGATCTTTGGAAGTAAAGATGATAACTCTCCGATGGTGGAGGCTAGGTGAAGCTCAGTGGAGAATGGAAGGTGGTTGACGGTGGTAGAGAGAGGAAGTTATCGGTGGTGGAGATGGGGCTGTGGTGAGTGACGTGGGAAGCGGCTGACTGAGAACGGAGGAGTGGTGATTCGATCGAGGTGGTGTTGAGTGGTGGTCATGACAGTGGTGGTTCCAGTCCGGTCTTCTTCTCCAATCGATGGTGGTTGTACGTGGCAATGAAACTGTCTCTCCCGTCTCTGTTCTCTCTTTCTCGCACAGTGGTGTGCTCGATGGAGACGGAGGATGACGGTGGAAAAAGGAAAGACGATAGCCGCAGGTGGAGGTCCGATCTGGTTGATGGTAATGAAGACAGGGTGCTCGCCGGTGACGGTGAAGATGGACGTTGTCGCTGGCGAGGAAGAGAGGTGAAGGTTGGAGCAAAGGGTCGAAGGTCCAGCAATCTCTGTGCAGCACCCTCGACTGTGAAAAAAGTAAAAAACTCTCAGCTCTCAATTCTGTATTTAATCGCGGGTTCCCGTTTCAGCTCCAGGCAGTCCAACACAATGACCCAAGTTTTGATCAGGGACCTAAATGAATATTTTGAAATGTTCTCCAGGAGGGACTAAAGTGAAATAGTTTGAAATATTTATAGAGCTCAACTGCAAGTTCCAAAGAGTCTGGGTCTTCCTTGTAATTTTTCTGGTCCATTTTCTTCAATAAATTGTAATTTTCAGAAATCATGGAGTCCTTTCTGTAATTTTTCCTAGTCTTAAAAAAAATTAATTCTAACCCATTGGCATTTTTTTCTTTTCAAAATCTCCAATTTCCTCCAAAATACCTACAACGGAAAATTAAGCACAATGTAGTATCAAAAGTCTAAGAAACAATTACACAAAATAATTAATAAATTATGACTGTTTTACCCCTAATTACAATTAATTCGATACAGTTATCCCTAACTAAAATTAATACTTAAGCAAGCAATAATTTCACATAAAATGCATTAAAAATCCCACTTTAGTCATGAAAAATCCTACAAAAATATGGTTCAATTAGTTGCCATTCTCTAAATTAAACACTGATTTTGTGCAATCTGTTAAGAGTCAGCTTTCCCCTGAAAGGAAAATCTTGGTTGTATGCCAGGAGGGATTGAGGTTAGTTTACGCCATCATGCTTGCTAGACGTGTTCAGTTTTATTGTTCTCACTAACATTTGAGGTTCTTATTTCCTCTTTGGTGTGAAGATCTGCTGCGGCGCAGCAAATAAATTAGAGCAGACTGGTTTTTCAAATACAGCATGCATTACATCAGGACTTCAAACCATGAAGCCAGGTTTAGTTGAGTATAGTCTTCCTTGTATATGATTCCAGGCCGTCAACTTTCGCTAATTGATTAGTTTCCAGCCCCCGTTTTTATGCAGAGCATTTACACTTGTGTGTGTGTGTGTGTCTGTGTATGTTGAGTTTCTCACCCTCCTGACTTTTTATTGAGAATCTCAAAATGCATATGATGGTGAGGTAGGGCTATTCTTAGGATTACTCAGAATCTTAATCATAATTGTTATGAACTGAATGGTGACAAGAAATCTTCCTTGCAAAGACTTCAATGAATTCTACATTGGTAGAGAAGATGACCGTATTGGTCTTTGCGATGGCTTCAAAGAGTTCCACTAAGATTGGAATTTTGGATATAAAGGTCAACAACGAGACTACATGGCCAGGACCCGACATTGAACCTTGGGAAATGCCTTACGTGTATTACCCAAAAACCCAGAACTTACCGTAGGTAATTTAGAATTCTGTTTAAATCTTAGTGATTTGTCTTCCTTTTTGCCTCATCTTAGGGATGAATGTCCTTGCAATCCTATGAATTATTTTGCCCTCTTGTCAATGCACAAAGATTTGGGAGTGGATGATGGATTGAGATGTTGCTAAATAACGATACTAACATGAGCTTAAATGGGGAAATTTTCTCTATTAAAAGTGAGTCCTCTTGCTTATTTTCTTCTTAGAATTTCATATTCGCTCTTAGATTAAAAAAATAAATAATTTAGATTTAATATTTTATAAAATTATTATTACAAACATAAATTAATAATTTAAACTCTTCAAATCTGATCTACACATTTCATAACTGTGATACAAAAAAATAAATAACTATTAGTTTATAAAATATTAAATCTAAACCATTCATTTTATTATTTAAGGTAGGATATAGGATTTTAAAAAGAAAATAAGTATAATATAAACAAGTTAATAAGTAGCCCCTAAAAAAATGAATGCATGGCTGTAGTTGGTGGGTTATGAGAAGTTACGAGGGGAGCTATGGGGTGAGCTTGAGAAGCTCTTGGCAAAGGAAGAAGTCATGTGGATTCAATACTCTCGGGCTAACTGGTATGTGGATGGGGATAAAAACACTAGATATTTCCATTCTGTGGCTAATGGGAGACGGAGAAGGAATAAAATAGAGGCCTTGAGACTTGACTCTGGGGAGTGGACATATGATGCAGCGGAAATTATGCGAATGGGAAGCCAATTTCTTGAAAATTTGTATAAAGAGACCTCCATATATAATGGATCATTGGTATTCAGATGCTCTTATCCTGATATTGACGATGTGAATTTGTGTAGCCTGGGGAGATCGGTTGCAGATCACGAGATTAAACGAGCTTTATTTGATATGGGACCCCTTAAAGCGCCAGGACCTGACGGTTTCAATCCGTTATTTTACCAGAGCCAATGGGAAACTGTGGGAACATCTGTTATTAGCTTGGTTAAAAGAGTTTTTGATGATACTATGTGGATTCGGCATATCAATGGTACTCAAATAGTACTCATACCTAAAGTAGACCATCCAGAGACAATTCGTGATTTTCGACCCATAAGTCTTTGCAATGTTGTGTACAAGATAATTACGAAAATTATATCAAATAGACTAAAGGCTGTCATGCCTTTAGTAATAGCCCCGAACCAGTGCAGTTTTGTTAAAGGGCGTCAGAGCTCGGACAATATTATCCTAGCTCAGGAGATCATTCACTCTATGAAGTCTTTAAAAAGGAAGAAGGGCTTCATGGCAATTAAAATTGATCTGGAGAAGGCTTATGACCGTGTTAGATGGGGTTTTATAACCGACTGTTTAAGGGAACTCAAGATTCCTGAATATCTCCTTAAAGTTATCAATGCTTGTATGTCGACATCTTATATGCAACTGCTTTGGAATGGAGAGGCTACTAATATGTTTTGTCCTTCCCGTGGTGTTCGACAGGGTGACCCAATATCACCGTATCTTTTTGTTATTATGATGGAAAGGTTGGGGCATCTTGTCCAAACGGCAGTGGAAGAGGGTGACTGGCAGCCGTTTAGGCTATCCAAACGAGGTACTCCTATCTCTCATCTCTTTTTTGCTGATGATCTATTTTTGTTTGCAGAAGCAGATCTAGATCACGCAGGGATTGTGAAGGCCATTCTGGATGATTTTTGCGACATTTCAGGACAGAAAGTGAATGCTGGAAAGTCAAGAATTTATTTCTCAAGGAATGTTAACCACATCAGGTGCAAAGAAATCAGTGATTTCTTGAATTTTACTCCGACGTCGGATCTAGGGAAATATTTGGGAATGCCTTTATTGCATAAAAGGACCTCAAAGGCAACGTATAATTTTCTCTTGAATAAAATGGATGCTCATCTGGCTAATTGGAAATCCAACATGTTATCGATGGCCGCAAGACATACCTTAGTATCTTCTGTAATGTCGGCTATGCCAGCTTATGCTATGCAGACAGTGCCTCTTCCTTTGGGGACTTGTGATCAAATTGATAAACGATGTCGTAACTTCCTCTGGGGGAGTAGCTTGGCCAACAGAAAGCCTCATCTAGTTTCCTGGGATTTGGTGTGTGCTCGTAAAGAGGATGGAGGCTTGGGTCTCAGGAAGGCTCGTTACCAAAACCAGGCATTCATGATGAAGCTTGGGTGGAGTATGATTAATAAATGTGACTCGTTATGGGTCAGGTTTTTGCGAGAAAAGTATAAAGCTGGCGATGATATTATTCCCAAAGTTCAGAAGCGTCGGTCGGAGTCTAGTACGTGGAAGGGTATTTGTAAGAGTTGGGAGAAGATAACAGATAGCATAGCATGGAGAGTCACCGATGGCAGGAACATTTCTTTCTGGAAGGATGTTTGGGTGCCACATTTGGATAAGCTTAACAGTTTAGCAACCCGAGCATTACCACGAGATGTTACTGAGTGGAGAGTAGCTGATTGTATCACTCCCTCTGGACAATGGGATATGAGCAAGTTTGATTATCTACTTCCAGGATATGTATGTACAGCTATTAGACGTGTCAATATCTGTCAGTTAAATGGGCAAGATTTCCCTGTATGGAGATGGTCTTCGGATGGAATATTTTCCATAAGCTCTGCTTATAAATATCTAATGGGTACACCGGGGACTCACGCTAAATACCGGTGGAGATGTCTTTGGAAAATGAAGGTCCCTCAAAGGTATCGTACTTTTTTGTGGCTGTGTCTTCACGGGCGTTTAATGACAAACATGGTACGGTTCCAGCGTGGTTGTCATCCCACGGGTAATTGTGAAATTTGCCATAATTCACGCGAGTCAATTCTTCACGTTCTTCGGGATTGCCCGGTAGCTTATGAGTTCTGTTATGGTTTTTTACCGCTGACTTGGCATGAGCAATTTTTTGGCATGTTGGATACGAATGATTGGTTTGCATCATGTATAGGGAGAAAAGACATATTTCAGGGATTTGAGTTTCGTCTTTGGTTTACCGTTCTATGCCGATACATCTGGTTGGCTCGTAATGAACGTTGTTTTAACAACATATCTTGGAGTAGTACGGCCATTTTAGCCCGTGCTCGTGCTTGTTTAGCATGGGGAAATATAAGCCTCATTCGAAATTATAATGAGGAAGGAGGTCGTCTTTATTGGAAGCCACCACCTATTGGATGGGTCAAGATTAATACTGATGGATCCAGGAGTGAAAACTTAGGGAAGTGTACTTGTGGAGGTGTGTTGAGGGATCACAATGGTGAGTTTTTGCTAGGATTTATGTATCGGATTGGCCATGGGACGGTGGTCTCCGCTGAGGCTTGGGGTGTATTGTGGGGACTCAAGCTTGCATGGGATAGAGGATACAGAAAAATTCTTCTTGAGTGTGATTGTAGTGAAATCATAGAACTTATTCAAGCCACAGTGTCTCAGGAACATCCAGATTTTCACCTTATCATGGAAGCTCGCACGTTGATGGACAGAGATTGGGAAGCGGAGATACTTCATTGTAATCGAGATGTTAACACAGTTGCTGATGCTATGGCAAAGGAAGCTTGGAATATGGCGATGGATCTCCATATCACCGACTCGCCCCCTACAGCTATTATGAACTTGTTATTTAATGATAATAATAGTTTTAGACTGTTTGTTGACTCAGGAGGATAATTCCTGAGGTTATTGTTGTTTTCCATGTACTATCAAAAAAAAAAAAAAGCGATACTTTTGGCCAAAAACAACAACAAAAAAGCTTGAAGTGAATGCTTAATCAAGTAATGTCTCATTCTGGTTTATTTGGCAATATATTTTTCATTTGAAATAAATCAATTAAATTGTTCATATGAAAATTCTTTCGATTGTTTAGAATGATTAATTTTACAGGATTTAAATTATTAGATAAAATTGTTACAAAAGACTCTTATGATTTAATTAATTAAGATGACTTAAACATCTTTTACTTTTATCTAGTTTAAAAATATAGTATAATATAATATAAATCAATTAAATTCTTACTAGATTTAATTCAAATCTTATCCTGAATTGAGATATTTTGTGATAATTGTTTATCAATATTTAAATTATTTGATAAAATTGTTAGAAAATGTTTTTTTATTGGGACAAAGTACAAAAGGTTATTATGAATCTGATTCAGATGTCTTAAATAACTTTTACTGTTATCTAATTTTGACTTATATGTAGGTTATCGACAAAAGCCTACCTCCATCTCCTTCAAAGGATTTTATTGACGAGGACGGATCACATTTACTTTGTTTTTAGGTTTGTTTCTTCTTCTTTCAATTTTAAAAATGACGGAGTGATAATAACCTTGTATGAAAATTATTCTCTTTTTTAGAATTTTATATATATGTATATATGTGTTAAGGTTGTCTTTGGTTTCACATTAAACTCGTTAAGAGGATCTATTTGGTTTGGGAAATAGAGGGGATGAGAGGTATTTTACTTAATTATAACATTAATAATTATTATAAGGGGTTTTAGTATGGAAGTCGTTCTCATGGTTTGAATTTTAATATAGAATTTGGTCAGGGAAATAGAGGCAATGGGAGAGATTTTGCTTTTCTATTATTCTATCATATATCATTATTATAACATTTATAATTATTATAAGGGTGTTTGTACGAAAATTGTTCTCATGGTATATGTGTTAAGTCTATCTTTATATCAAAATAACTAAAGTTGTTTAATATAGAAATTCATCTTTACATTATATACCTTTAATCTCTTGCTTAATTAATCAATTTAGGACTTCTCTAGTACTCATATTTCTATATTACAGGGTATCGATGAAAGCCAACCTCCATCTTCTTCAGAGGGACAAGTTACTGATAACGCAGAAACAGACACTGGCGTGTTAACCAACCAGAATCATAAGGATTCAGACATATGCTGAAACTGTTGACGAAGAATCTGTATATGATCATGATTCCACAAAGTCTGACAAGCTCTCATTAAAACACAACACATAAGAGACTAGTATTGAAACTGGAGCATGCGTCTACCTTTGGGGCCCTCAAGATTGGCTCGTGCACCCAAGTTTGTATTGCAAATACATGGACAGATACTTGTACATGCCACTTGAAATTGATTCTGCAACTAGTCTCACATCACTGGGGCCATCTTTTGGAGGTACGTACCTGCGTACACATGCCTTGGTGTGTAATTTTAATTTTCTAGCGTCCATCAAATACGTGGTTTTGCATGATATTTAATTATATACTAATTCTAACTCTGCTATATATATTCAATTTGTATTATCCAGTGGTGAATGATGTGGGTCCAAATCTGGCTCAGATTATAGAACAGATTGAGTACTATTTCAGATAATGTCTTTAATTTCGACATGTGCCCAGTCTGTCGTTTTTTCTTCTTTTTTATCTCATTTTAACGGTTTTAAATTATTTAATTTGTTACTTGTAGCTTTGATAATTTAATTCATTATGTAAACTTCCGAGAACACATGGATAACGAAGGATGGGTTCCCCTTCCGTTTGACTGCTTTAGCTCTTAGAACTTCATTTGCTATAAAAATTAAGGTAATTTAATACTCTATCCCTAGCCTGATTCGGTGTTATATGTATAAGCTTGTAGATTTATATTATTTGGTAGAATTTGTGATTGAACAACGCATTCTTATATATATATATATATATCGCCCACATAAATTAAATTATTTACTATATTGAATTGACAGGATGGTACTAAAATAATAAGGCACCGTCATAGTTGGCGGAGATGGATTTCACTCAAACCATATCCAGCGATTAGCTGATGACCACTTCAAAATCTGCAACAAATTACACGTGGAGGTGTGCTGGGCTTTAGTTCGTTATATTGTTGTTGTATTATATGATTCTATCTAGTATCGTAGTATGGAGTTTGTAATATTGATAAAATTTGTATTTTTCATGACATTTCGTACCTATAATATAGCAATAAAAGAGATGCATTGACTCTTGAGTTTGTTTTGATTAAATTTGTTTCGATTAAATTTGTTTCTTTCTTACATGATGTCTGTGTGTATTTATAAATTGCTTGATAGTTAAGATCGTTTTTTGTTGCCCTAAGTCCCTACGTTAAATTTGAAACAAAAGTCATTCTAGGAAAAATTGCAGTAAGGTCCCTATTAAGATAAAATACGACTTAAAAGTCCTTTGAAATTATAATTTACAGTGAAGTCTCATAGGATATTTGGGTAATATAATCTAACATTGAAAAGACCGAAACACCTTTGGGATGTGTTTGGTTCAACGGAGGTTAAATTACGTAAGGTTCATTAAAATTAGGTTAGGGGAGATTATGAGTTTTGTTTGCTTCAAGAGGAGGGGAGGGGAGGTTTGGTTTCTTGTTTGGTCTAGAAGGGTAGGTGAGGGGAGTTAATTATAAGTGGACAAATATACCCTTGTCTCTATCTATATATTTTCCTTCACAATTTTTAATTAGTAATTATAATTTCTTAAATTATTAATAGAATTCTAACTCAGCCATCATGAAAAACAGAAGTAGAACAAATTTAATAAACAAACTTGAATTGAGAATCATAGTCATAACCAAATTTATTGCTTCCATTTTTTGTAGAAGAAAATGTATAGCTCCAATTTTTTGCATTATGAGATTTTGGATAACAGAAAATAATTGCCTTTGCATTGGCCTGATTTCTTTCTTACATCATTATCATGAGTCTAAAGTCTAATAGATAATTACATATTTTGCACATCAACTTACACCATTATCAAAAATCAATACGTAATAGGCCATATCATTACATAAAATCAAAAGTTTCCATATGGTTAGCAAACTACACAAGTCCCATATTTCTAATTCTTTCAAAATATCTATATGGTTAACAAGTGATTAGCAAAAATCATCACTAATTCTTTCCCATACAAGATAACCATATTGCTTTCAAAGGCCACAAACTTCGTATACAAATCTTCAGCCCTTCCCTTAGGAATATGATCAAGGGCAAATTTTCTTGGAAAAATCACTCCTAGGTCCCAAGCAAGTAAGATATTATCAGAAAGGTTCCTGGTTACAAACCTAAAAGCATATATTCACAACCTATTGAGTGTGTTTTACACAAGCTTATGGAACCCGAACTGGACCGGCTGGTCCAGCCCGGAAACCGATGAACCGGCCGGTAGACCAGTCCGGTTCCCGGTCAAGTCAGGGTTCCAATTTTTAATTTTTTTTTAATATTTTCTTTAGAATTTCATATCAATAAGCCTAAAATCTTCAATTTCTCACCGGTTTGACCCCGGTCTGAACCAATGACCCTTAACTGAGTACCCCGACCGGTTCAATACCCGGTCCGGGTTTTAATACCTTGGTTTTACAACCTCCAGGGACCTCTTTTGCTTGGAACCTATGAGTGATTTTCCCAATTTTCTTTCTTTCAGTTTAAAATTTACCTGGAGCGTCTTTTTTTCCCCCTCCTTTCTTTTTGCCAAAGTATTAGCTATTTCTGGGGGGGAAAAAACATATACAGTTTATAATCCTGTGGCATCTAATTATATTTTCATACTAAAATACATTGACACATAAAAGTGCTAAATTGTTCGTGTGTTAATAAAAACTATAAATTGAATTTCACTACAACCTTAAAAAATTTTATTAATATCGACCAACATGGGGAAAAAAATACAATGGAGACAAGTAAAATGCAGAATTAATCAAACAAACTTGCGAGCATGTTAGCCAAGGATTAAAAATCCAAAATGATATTCTGCATTAGCACGCTCCTAAATAGTAGTACCCTTGTGGGGAAATATACAAATTACACAACACTCATTCCTCAAGCATCAGGTTGGGCTTCAAAAATGGTTAGTTTTACATGGATTGATCACAAAACTGCCTGAAGTTTCCGTATGCATTGGTGATAGCTATCTGCCCTTCACACGTAAACACAATACATGCACAAGATTTCAAAAGCGCCTTTCCTTTTAAGCTTCTGAAGTTGGTTGCAACATGTTTCCTCAAAATCCAAATAGCTTAAAACTTAATCTCACACCTTTCTGCAAAGAATTTGCCAGATACAGGTTGGTCCGGAAGAAGGGCAAGCCATACTCCAGTATCAGCTCCTTCCTCAGCAGTGTTATTTCCTGCATAGCCAGTAAGAGCAGTCTTCACCCATCCAGGGCAATAGCAATTGATGTAAATCTTCTGACCTTCAGGTTGCTCAAGCAGGTTTCTTGCCATAAGTCTTGTATTAGCATTAACCGCAAGTTTTGACACTGAGTAGTCAGTGAAGGTTTGAGGCCACCCATTTGATGTCCAGGTTTCATCCTCTACTTGTTGCAGGAAAGTGGACAAAGTCCTATCAACCAGTTCCTCTGAGAGGGTTTCCTCGTCATCAAGTTGCTCCCTCAAGGCTACATTGCCAATTCTCTGTCGCTCAAGCAACTCACAATCAATCTTTTCTTTAGGTTACAACATATAACAAGTTGTATAAGGAACCAATAACTCTACTGTACTTCAAAGCAGCTAATAACAAGATATCGCCATAAGGCACAAATCACATATTTATATGGCAGAATAAATGTGAAACAAAACGAAAGGCTGTATGATTATAAGAAACTTTCAGTCTAACATATCAGTTAAGGGAAAATGAAGTATAGGAGTGACCACAGGAATTGTTACATGTGTCATAAAGCCTAATGCTTCTCTAACACTTTCAAGTTTCAACCTTTTTGGAAGTCAATTTCAAACAATATTAGTAGAATGTAAACAAAGAAGTTTACGGATTGTAACACACAAGAACATGTTTTTGTTTAGTCCCAATAATTGCAAATTCTGAATATGAAAGCAGGAAGAGCACTAGCAAGAAAAAGCAAATTTATGAGAAGGTGTTAACAAGGGAAATAGGAGCTTTCTTGTGGCAGAGGATCAGATTTTATCAAATGTATGCTAAAACAAGAGTTTTTTTTTTTTTTGAAATAGGAGCGTTTAACGAAAATGAAGGAATCTGAAGAAGAAGTTGATAGATGGAAGAATGCTTGTGAGTTGGAAGTTGAAGCTGGGAAAAATGATATTGAAGAGCGTGACAAAGTGGTAAAGGTTTTTTCTTTTCCTTGCCATATGAATTGTGATATTAACTTTCTCTACGCTTCCCTATTGATGGAGTCCATCCAGTGGAATGTTTTTTCTTCAGTTGGTTTATCATAAATTTTTCATAATCTTGGCCTGTTTATGAAAATCATTTATGATCTTTTCCAAAAGGCTTTTGAGTCATCTACAAAATATACTGGGTCAACATAAGATATGCAGAATGAAAGTCAGTTCATTTCAAAAGTCTAAGATGGAGAAGATAATTGAATGATCATTATTATTCAATTTGATATTATTTTCTCAGTAATCAGTGTGTGTATGTTTGGTCTGTCTCCCAAATTAATTCCATACCATATTACTCCTTGCATTTGTCAATCGGTAAGGTGGATGCGTTGAAACAAGAACTATAGAGATGCTACCAATACTTCAAACACTAGAGTTGGGACTGTAAAAAGGATGCTACCAGAAATGCAGGCCTTAGTGAACTAACAGACGATTCTGAGAATTGACAATGGGCGAAAATGCAGAAAAATCAGAACCTCACGGTGACACGCATAACTCAAGCCAGTTCGCCGGCTGTCAATTTTCGTTCTAGCAAGGTAATCTTACCTGAAAGAAGGAGGCAGTGAGCTTGGAGAGGACACAGGAGGAGCAGACGCGATCTACACGACAAATGGACGGGCAGTGACCTTAGACGAGCAACCGAATGTGGCAGGAGCAGGCAGCGGCGACGGCAGCTGTAGGAGCTGCTGGAGATGACGCTGAAATGGCGGACGCGCGAAGGAGACTTCCGCGGACCAAGAGAACGGGACGAATGGCAGATGTAGTGAGAGACGGTAATATTGGAATACTGAAAAATTGTGATGTGCAATTCAGCCATAATAGGACATAAATTTTCTCTTTCCAAAAAAAACCCCCAGTTTTAGAAGTTGCATGAATAAGAGGAGTTGATCACTAAATAACAAAAAATCCTTTCACCTTTCATCCCTCCTCCTTCAAATCAAACACATAATTTTTCTGTTCAATCCTCTCCTAATTTAACCTAGAAAAACCTCTAACAAAACACATTAGTGAATTTTCTTTGTTTTTCTTTTCATTGCCTCCAGTTACACCAACGCAACACTGAATTTTTCATTTCATCCGTCCTTCCCAATTAGAATGGGAACCAAATATCTGATGAGCACTCAAACTCAATGACAGATTCCTATGCCATTTTCCTCCAATCCTTCCTGCAAAGCTTGGGTATAAGCGATTATGCTCCTCAGCTGTAAAAGTTTCATCACGAGTCATTCTATTCCAATGATTCCCTCTCCAATCCAAATCCCCGCCACTAAACATTCACAGATGAGCAGCTAAATTGTAGTGTTTTTCTTTCACGTTGTAAACCCATTTAACCTCTAATTGCCACCACTAGCCCCCGACACAACCCACCTTCTTCCCAGTAACCCCTATCCAAGGCGGAGAGAGAGAGATTGAAAATAAAGCATCGTGCCACGGAACAGGTATGTAACAAACAAAACCAAAATAAAAACTTATCAGTAAGACAGACTTGGCTCGGATTCTGAATCAAAAAACTGAACTTTTTTTCGTTTTCTGGGGGAAGATCGATGTGAGGAGGGAGAGAAGGATTTGAAGGTCTGTGATGTGAATCGACTTTTTCAAAAAGAGGCGCTAGGTTTGAACAAAAACTGTGTTCTCTGCGCTAGGTTTGAACAAAAACTGTGTTCTCTGCTTGTAGGGATGGAAATAGGCCAGGCCCAGGGGCCTACGGCCTAGCCTATATAAAGCCTATCCTAGTCTATTTAGTAAATAGGTCAGGCTCAGGCATATTGCTAGGCCTATTTAGATAAACAGGCCTTTTTTTATAAGGCCTAGTCTACAAGCCTACAGACCTGGCCTATTTAATTTTTTATTTTAAAAAATATATTATTATATAAGTATATATAATATCATCTAAATAATTTTATAAATTTACCAACTTAATCTTAATTTTAAATTCTAAGTTTCATATTTCACCGTCATTATACTCATCCCTTGTTTTCGCATAAATCATTCACCTCTACATTTCTTCTCTTCGATCGCTCGAGATGGCAATACTAACTCACTCTCTCCCCTAATTTGTGCCCTCCACTAAAGCATAAAAAATGTTATGAGTTTATTTTAGTGTCAAATGAAATATTTTAATCTTAACAAGAGGAGTCTGTCCCAATTTACGTGGAAAGAATAAAATAGGTAAAAATCTAGTTTTACATGTTATTTGTTATGCTTGGTCCATTTTAAAAAATATATCTCATTAGTCAACAGTCGATTAGTTTTTCTTATTCCTATTTGCTCGAACAAGTGTTGTCACTAGACATTATTTTCTTTTCCTTACTAAGCCTTAATATTACTACAAGAATAGATGTTAGGCTTTTAAGACATAATGTAGGATTGTATATAAGCATGAAGGGTTATATATGAATTTGGCAGTATAGGCTTTAAAGGCTATTTAAAGTCCTACATTTTAAGTAGGCTTTTAAACAGGCTTCAGGCCTTGTCAGGCCTTCTGAAGGCCCAGGCCTAGGCCTAAAAAAAAACCTACATACAGGCTCAGGCCCAGGCTCAGGCTTTGAATCTTTGTTACAGGCCCAGGCCTATTTAGGCAAAGCCTAGCCTAGCCTATTTCCACCCCTATCTGCTTGAATGGTTTGGTTTGGTGGGGAGGAAGAAAGAGAGAGCGTAATTTCACTGATCTGGTCGCCGGGTCCGAGTCGCTTCTAGGGATATCGGGTCATCCAATGATATGGTTGTTAAGTTGGAAATGTTGGCGTGTCATGATTCAAACAGTTAGAAAAATTGGGTCGTTGGATCGGACCAATGACATAATAATTAAATTAAAAATAATATATTTATAATTTAAACATAATTAGTTCATATGAAAACCTTACAAGATCACAACATATATGCCAACGAGATAAAATAATTGAAAGTAGTACATGTCAACACTGTACCAAACACCACACTGCTCACAAACATATTACAAAACCATAAATAAAAAATATTTAATAATTAATGTTTCAAATTCTTACAATATGTTTTATTTTCAAAAATAATCATCATATGATAATATAAATATTTTTAGATGAAATCTGACGTTAAAATGATCCGTTAAAATCCAAAAAACTGATTTCCTCCATATTTTTCAAAAGTATTTTGATTAAGAAAATATATTTTGCAATTAATCACTGCGTATAATTAAATTTTTTTATCATAATTAATAATAATTTCTTGTGCCTATTTAATAGGCAATAGTCTAGGAAAATGGGAAAAAAAAAGGCAATAGTCTAGGAAAAGAAATGGGCTGACGGTAATGGGACTAAGCGAGTGAGAAAATTGATAACTTTTGGAAAATTGTAATTTTTTTAATATTTATTGATTTTCTCTTGTATGCTTTTTGTTCTCTCTCATAATTTTTCTCTTTCTTCTCCCCTCAACTTCATTCCTTTTCTTTATCAGGCAGGAAGCATTTTCTCTGTTTCTTTGATACCATATATGAATACTGTGTGAGTTTTAAAATTTCTAGATGCATCCTTTCAATCTTTTCGTCGTTTTGTCCAATGCTTCAGATCATTTTGGCAAGTATTTTAAATCTGCATATTTCTTCCCCCATTCATCTCTTCCCTCATATCTGTTTCTGTCTTCCTCTTTCTTTATTTGAGCCGTCCAACTATTAAAAATCCGCTTTGGTCTGCAGGTTAACAGCGGTTAGCGGCTCAAAAACCAGCTCGAGACGGTCCAAAACGGTTGGACGGCTAAACTCATTGAAATGGTCCGGCATGATAAATTAGGTAATTTAGTTATTTATAATAAATCTGTTGGTTTCTCTAAACTCTTTAATCTTTTGTATTGGAAACTCCTTAATGGAAATTCTCTTATCATGTACAATCAATATGAAAAATTCTTTAGAAAAAAAAATGAGTTGAAGCATTATATTTTGGACATAAAGTAAAGGAAAAATCCTAATTATTTCAGTTGAAATACCAAAATCTAAATTTAAGCCTACACTTTAGACAAATTCCTAATGAGGCTAAAAGATCTAATTAAATATTTATGAATGTTATCAAAACACCAGAATATTCCTCTATAGTTATTAGAGAGACCAAGTAACATAATCATCGCCTCAAATCTCTCCCATGATGAATGAGGCGATAAATAAGGTGTTGCTGGGAACTTTTTGCGGCCCGCAAAAGTAAAATCTCTTACACTGCTTGCAATATAAATAGGAATTAGATTACAAGAGAAAAAAAGACCTCCTAGCTTACAGAAAATGTAACTATTGTTTTCCCTGAACCTCTTTTTATTTCCCTAAAAGAAATTATACCAAAGTGGCAGTTAAAACTCCATAAACCTCAATTTTTTGGCAGAACAGGATGTCCAACGAAAAAAAAAAAACTAAAAACAATTACCAGCAAGACTCCATTTTCAGAGAGGTAGCTCCAATAGCGTACCATATATCAAATGAGCAGAGTTATTTACTTTTGAAAGCGTTAGCCTTTTAAGTTTTAACTTTGGTTAGTAAGTTTGCAATTTAATATGGAGAATTCGTTAAAAAAGAATTTGAAAATTGTAAAACGATAAATCAAGTATTCTTTAAAAAAATTAGTTGAGAATTACTTATCAAGTTTTTGACATTTTCTAATCAATTTTTGATAAAATGGAGTCTTGCTGGTAATTGTTTTCAAAAATTTTCCTAGGCTATCCAAATTTTTATCGGATTTAATTTGTTGATTTAGCATCCAAGTCCCCAACACGAAGCCCCAAAATCCCGTAGTAATGGAATCAAAGTACCCTACCTTATGCCCCCACTTTTTTCTTCTTCTTGTTCTTTTGGCTTCACTCAACTACAGCTATGGATCTCACTACCCTCTGATCGAATCGTTAATCTCAATACTCTCGGGTAACCAGCCCTGCTGTGTGTTCCAATCCTTAACATCCCTATTTTCATTCCTAAACACGGTTTCACCAGTGGAAGATGTAGAAATTTTACTACCCAAGCCCAAAATCAAGAACAGTGACATTAATTAATTAATAATTAATTAATTAGAGAAGAAAAAGAAATACTAGGAAACCACATTATATTTTACGTTGGGTTCATCGTTGAGAAGGGTGAATGAATTCCAAGTTTCTTTTTTAATTACGAAGGAGTATTTTGGTCTTTGAACAATATTCATAAATTCCTAATAAGGCCTCTTGGTCTAATTAGTGATTAGGAATTTGCTAAAAGTATAAGCCTGAATTTAGATTTAGGTGTTTTTAAAAATATATTAATCTTATTCAAAATATATTTCCCTACTGCTAATTCAAATACACTCTAAAAAGCAACCGTTTAGTTTGGAATGTGAAAATGAAAAGGGAATTATTAATTAGTTTATATGAAATCTCATGCATCTTAAAATAATGTGTTTTTCTTTGCCACATAACACACAAGAAGGTTTTATTTATTTTTTTTGGGTAAAAACGAGAAAACAACCGTGGCTATGCATCAAACTAAATTCATTTAAAAAGGTCTTGATAATTTGAAATACAAAACAGTTAACAGATCATTTGGAATATTTTTAAATTTAGGAAATAATTAAATAATTTTAAGCCATATCATAAAACCAACTTGACACCTAAAATTTTTAATCAGTGAAATAGGGTTCATACAACATTTAGTCCTTATAATTTGAACTCATGTTATTTCTGGTTCTGATGGTTTTAAACCATATGTTTTGGTCATTCAAATTTATTTATTTCTAAACATTGATCCCGATAGTTTAGTAAGGACTTAAACCATTTTATCTTTAAAGAAACCAAAATCTATAATTTGAAACTATAGGAACTAAAATTAAAATGAGTGTAAACTATAAAGACCCACTATTATATTAACTCAATAAAACATTATAAATGAAGCAAATAGTTTAATTTAACGGCAATATAGTTTTTATAAAAAAAAAATTCATTGGTAATATAGCATGATCAATTAAGAATGTTCAGTTATCATATATAAATTATAATTTAAAGATAGACAATTCTCAAGGGCCATAAGCAGGGCAATTTATTGCTTCAATTTTTTTTTAATAAAAACGCAAGCTAAGCTTGAAGTTTAGAAAATAGGGCTGAATCCTATACGGTGCTCCTCCATTCACAACCCCAAAGTGTTGGTCTTCTAGGAACATGCCAAAACATCCATTAGGAACATCAGGAACCATTGTCGTCCCAGAAGGATCATGGCGACCTTCACGAACTTAAAAAATCTGTACATCGAATAGCATCCCTGTGTGTGGTAGAGTTCCACCTTCTTACCATTTTAGAGCATTCCTCTAATTTCCATAATCAGCTTATTCTTTTTTTCTTTTTTATCCACAAGTATGGGCAGTAAAACGAAGGTTAAATCTGGAACCAGTTTCCATGTTAAGCACTTTATTTAGTAGAGAGAGTTAATCAGATATGAATCATTTAGATTCTAATGGGACGGTCTAAATTTGAGTTTTTTTAGAAATAATAATTTTCTGTATAAAAAATATTTTTTTTGAAAATTTAATAGTTGAGAGATTATATTTATTTTAGATTCTATACCTATTAAAATAATTTTTAAAGAAAAATTTAGAGTTAAAAATAAATAAATTTGGACCATTCAGATAAGATTTGACGGTTTAAATCTAATTAGCTTTCACTGCTAAACATTTTGCTTAGTAGGGAAACGGGTTGAATCTAGAGCCACTCTCTCATTCACACGCATTTCCCACCTCATCCCTCTTATTTTTGGTTTAATTATTTGATTTTAATTTCCTAAATAATTTCCATTATATCTTAGCCAGTCATTATGGAGCATTGAGATTATCCCCGAATAATCTCAGCCCTGCATTTTGACTAAACAGGCGAGTTGATGACATTTGGAGTTTGGACACCTTCAGCACTATCAAATTATCAAATGAAGTGGAGGAGGATGGTGCTAATTTAATCAAGTCTGAACAGTTTTCAACACGAAGGATTTGTAGTCCAACAATTGATCAAGTCCAAAACTCAATGATATTGATCAAGTCCAAAACTCAATGAGGAAAATTCCTTCTGTTCTGATTGTTTGGTCTTCTTTTCAGAAATTTCTTTTATGACTAGAAAATGATATGCAACAGTAGTATCTCTTCTCTCACTCTCTCTCAGATCTTCTTCTTCTTTTATTCTATTCTTAGTCTCACTCAATAGATTTAGACTTAAGGTGTGCGTCGATGGCCACTGTGCTTGCCTACCAGCTCAAACCAAGGCTGCAGCAAATTCGTTGTGAATATGAACTGAGCAACCGATATATATATATATATATATATATGTATGCACTGTACCACATAGCACTTGGAGATCTTTGTATCTATGTAGTATACCGAATAACTCTTATATAATATAATAATAACAAATTCTCGGCGTTAACTTTCATAGATCCTTGTGGGTTTTTCTGCTATTAACAAAAGTTTTGGACTTGTATATACACCTTCATTACTATTATCACCTAAACTTGCTCTGCTATGTGGCTAATTTCTTGTTTATTTTATCCTTCCCCCTCTCTCCTTCATTCTCCTGTGAAAACCTCCATAAATACTCTTTTCTCCTTCTTTTCTGCCTCCTAATCCCCCCCTCTCTCTCACAGTGATAGATCCTGTCAAGTTTTTTCCACAGTACACACAGGAGGGATCGAATGAAGGCATAAGTTGAAGAACAAGAATGAAGAATGAAACTTGGACACTTACCTGAACGCGGCAGAAAGCTGGAATAGCAGGCAGCGGTGGCGACAATTGGAAGGGAACGGCCGCGGGAATGGGAAGAGAAAAGGCGAAGAGGGAAAAAGGGTTTTTACTTTTTACCCCAGTAGAGAGTGGTAAACAGGGAATATAAAAAAAAAATAATATATGATGAGACACAAAATTTCACCCCTAAATGAAAGAAAGAAAGAAAAAAACCCAAAGGATCAAAGTAGATTGATGTAAAGTAAGCTTGTTTTGGTTGAATTAAAGATTAAGAACCTTGTATTGGAAAAAAAAAAAGAGAGAGAAAAAAAGAGCTCAAATGAATTTGTAACACAAGTATTTGAATTATGTGTATATTCATTCACAGGAAGATAAAATATATATACAAAGGGTGAAGAGCCTAGATATTAATTACTCCTAAATGAGGGGATCATAATGGTCAATTAATCCTGCTAATTATGTTAATTGATCTAATAATAATGATAGAATAATTCTAATAATGATAGAATATTTCCTAAACACTCCCCTTCAAGTTGGAGTTAATCATGCCCAACATGTTACAAAGATACTCAACCCATATCCTAGTCAACGCTTTTGTCAGAAGGTCTGCTAGCTGGTCGTTCAATCGTACATGTCCTGTAGATACAACATTTTCTTTGATCTTGTCCCGAATGAAGTGATAGTCAATCTCAATATGCTTCGTTCGCTCATGGAACACAAAATTCAATGTTATATGAAGTGCTGCTTTATTGTCATACCAAAGCTTCGGAGGTAATGTCGTGACAATGCTAATTTTCTTCATGAGCTGAAGTAGCCATACAACTTCTTGTACGGATTATGTGACATAGCTCTGTATTCTGCCTTTGCGCTTGATTTAGATACAACTCCTTGTTTCTTACTCCTCCAAGATATCAGGTTGCCACCAACAAACACAGAGTAACCCGTAGTGGATCGTCTCGTGGCCTTGGATCTTGCATGATCTGCATCACTGAAACACTTAACTTTAGTGTGTCCAAAATCTGAATAGAGAATGTCCCGACCTGGGGAGCCTTTCAGATGGTGCAAGATATGTTCTAAGGCTTCCCACTATGCCACTGTCGGAGATGCCATGAATTGACTAAGTACACTAACCGAGAAGGTTATATCAGGATGAGTCACTGTCAGATAATTCAGCTTTCCAACCAATCTTCTATATCTCTCAGGATATGCAAATGGCTTCAATTTCTCTAAATCAATCTTCTTTTTCAAGTCATCAGGAAGTTCATCAAACATACTATCATTCAAGTCCAGGTATGGATTTGGAATTATGACAAAATAAGAAGATAAGAAAAGAACATATTTTCGCAACATAAGTTTGAAATGAAGAAGTTAATGCAACATAAAAAACAATAAATTAATTTTTTAGGAGATTAAAACGAATAAATTAACTTAAACATACCTTATTGTGGCTTAAAAGTGATATGGGAATGTTTGTGCATCCAGTATCTGTTGTTCTGTCTTCAATGTTGAAATCTTTTTTATCCTCTTGTGTTTTCAATCTTGGTAGACAAGTGAGTTTTAATATTCTTAACCCATTGAAAGTGATCCCCCCTTCTACATCTTCATCAGCATCATTCCTTACAATTTCTTCCATTTTTTTACAGTCATCTATCTCCAATGTTTCAAGATTCACGAAACTCTTAACGGTTGAACACGTCACTAAATAGACAAGTTGATGACATTTGGACACCTTTAGCACTGCCAAATTATGGAATGAAGTGGAGGATGGTGCATGTGATGGGAATATCTCAAAGGAACTCTTCTCCACATGAAGTTCATTCAGCTTTGGAAATCTTTCGAGCAATGTATACAGAAATGTTACCCACTCTTTAACAAATCCTTTTATGCGAAGAATTTCCACTTGAGGCCAATGGTCTGCTGGAAATTGGTTATTCCTTATCATGATAGCATCATCCTCATCTAACGCCACCTCTCTTGACATCATAAGTTGCTGTAAAACAATTATGGGCAAAGGTATTACTGGATTATAACAATGTAATTTAATCATTTGTGCTAAGCAACGTACATTTTGTAATTAAATCAACTACGGCCGAAAAGAACAATATGATAACACTAACACATGTTACCGCGTATCTCGTTAATTGATTATGACATAATTGTTTTAAGTATTTCATAATTAAAGTTATGTGATTAGAAAATTATAATTACAAGTTTAGTAGAAACTTTAAACTAAAACATGTATAGGGGATATTTATCTTAAATATCATAACAATGGAACTTTAATAGATGAGTATTTTTTGTAAAAGCTGGAAATATAAAGAATTAAGCTTTCTAAACGCACCTGTTGGTAGAATGTTCTGTTAAGATCAGCATCCCGAACTTCATGTTGTTTTTTCCCATCTTGTGAAAGTTGAATACTTTCAAGAAATGGTGTATCAATGGGTCCTGGAGAGAATACTTTGAATGATGGACATTCTTTTTTGACGAGTTGATCCAATAATGGAAACCTAAAGGTATAATTGTAGCCACAAAATCTCTTCAATCTAGGTAAGTATTGAAGCACCAAGATCTTCAGTTTGTTGAAAACGATTTCCTTGTCCTCATCATTCTCCCCCTCTTGCTTCATTATAATTTCCTCTATTTTATCGCAGCAACTAATTGTGAGATGAGTGAGATGGACCAAACTTCGAGCAGTTGATGAAGTCATCAAAGTGGTCAGGTCACGACAATACATCACTTCAATATGTGTGAGATTTGGTGAAGAAACTAAGAGTGGTGACAAGCATCCTGTAATTCTGATATGTTGGAGAGTCAATTTTGGAAAGGGAGAAGGAAGTGCAGCAACGTCATCCCCTCCAAAAGCCTCCGCAAAGTGCCCACTCAACTCTAGCTCCTCTAATTTTGGAAAGCTCTTCAACAAAGTTCTGTACAAAATGGTTGTTGCATTATCAACATGTAGACGAAGCTGTTTTACTTTGGGGAAGTGATACATTGGAAACTGGCCACTCCCTATCATCTCGACTGGTTTACCCCACAAGTCCAACTCCTCCAAATTTTGAATAACCTGAACAATGGAGAAATAAAAGTAAATTCTGTAAAAAAAAATGTAACAACCAATTAACATATCAAAAGCCAAATGCTTTTTTAAGACGGCAGATGCGTCCAATAGTTAATGAGAAGTCAACTGCTAGCCTTCCTTCTATTGTTTGGTTTTGACCCAATAGTTGGTTATGAGTTTGGGCTGGGCCTGAATTGTCTTAAAAGAAAAGATGTGGAATGGGCCTAGGCCCAAATCATGGAGGTGGGAGAAGAAAGAGAGGTTATGATGCTCTTGAATTGCCAGTTGCTCCCTCCAGCAACCGCAATTCAGGATATATGCCTTCTTAACTCTTCCCATTATCTGCTAATTAAAATAATTATTATGAATTATTTTATTCTTTAAAAGTTAATTAATCATCAAATCTAAACAGCATTATTATTAAACATTCGAGTGAAACGAATAGTTCACCTATTTAAATACTCAAAAGTGTCAAATTCAAGCTTTTTGGGTTGGAAAACAAAATAATTTAATTTGATATTTCATTATTTATTGTAATGCTTAAAGCTATTTTTTTGGCTCTTTAATTAGCTTACTTTAAAAACAAATAACCAATGAATAGATAATTTAGAATTGTACCCTGTGGTGGGAGAACAGAGGATATTTTGAGTTTAGTGTGCTCTCTTCCTCATATATTTCTGATGAACTTGAGTCTTCCTTTTCAAATATCTCTAATTCATCACAACATTGAATAGATAACCATTGAAGGTGTGGCAATTCTAGTGTGTGTCTCTGTGGATAGAAGCTCGTCAACTGTGGAAGACTATAAAGTTCAAGGGAAGTCAGGCTAGGAAACTGAAGTGCAGGAAATGCAGGAAATATACTTGTGAGGCTTTCACAAAAAGAAACATGTATGCTCCTTAGACTTGGGAAGGAGATGTTTCCTTGGTAGTTATTGCTCCACACATTCTTCAATTTTGGCAATCTCCTTAGGCTTAACTTTTTCAGTGGCATGTCCACCTCTTTATAATAATCATTCACATCTTCAAAATCAAACACAATCTCCAACATGTGACAGTACATGACTTCCACTTCTTCCAAGTTAGGAAATAACACCTGCAGAAAGAAAATATGATTAAACGAAAATCACTTTTGAACTTAGGCTTATTTTTCATGAAAGATTGTTTGAAAGTCTAAATAAGGCTCTCATCTACCAAAATATTTTTCAACAGATTGCTAAAAGCTCCATCTGAAATTTCACGTTCATTAAAAACAAATTAAGTAATTAAAAATAAAAGAACTGTAAAATGTTACAGTAGCCCGCCTAATACCAAATTGACTAATTCTAGTGAATGCAATCTCCGTAGATATGTTAAAATAAGAACAAAATAAGAAGAACAAACCTGCATAATGCCATAATGGCCTCAGCAAAGTAGATAATTTTAGGGAAAATGATTTTTGCAGGTAATAAAGTTTCAAGCTCTATAAAAAGTTAAAACAAGACTGAATAAGAACAATTAAATAAATATTGATTAATTTAGTGCCCTTAAGTGGGCAATAATTAAATAATATGAATATACATTATTGATGAAAAGCGAGTAAAAAATTTAGTACAGTGGTTAATCATCATCAAAACCATAAGCTACTACATTCTCATACATATATAGTTTGGAGATAGGAACAATTCATATATTAAAATACTCAAAAATATCGATTTAAACGGTTTTTAGGTTTCAAATGAATAATTTGAGGCTTCATTATTGATTTTAAAACTTGAAGTTAGCATTTCTCTTTTATTAGCTAAATTTAAGCAATTCAAACAAGTTTTAAAAAAACTTCAAGCTTCCATAAATAGTTTAATAGCAAGTAAGTAATTTAATTCTATAGTGAAAAAGATATGTTGCAGGCAATTAAGTTTAAAGTTTATTTGTAAGAAGATAAAATGTGAATAAAATAATCTAAAGTAATTAAGAATATTAAAAAACTGTAAAATGCTATAGTAGCTAGCGTAATGTCAAACTAAAGTAATTTATGCAAATACATTAAAACAAAAATAGCTAAGAAAAAAATATGCAAAACTCTAACAGTTTAACGACAACGTAAATAATTATAGTGAAAAATGATTTTCAGGCGATTAAGTCCAAAGTTTTGTACGAAGTTAAAACAATAAAAACTATGAACAAATAAAAAATAATTTGAATGTATCATATTGTTGAAAAGCGATTGGAAAATTTTATTAGTCGTCAATTATCAAATACATAATCTACATCCGCATAGATATTTTAGTGATACAAATATTTCATATATTGAAATACTCAAAAATATCGAAATCATATGTTTTTAGGTTGTAAAACAATAATTTGAGGCTTAATTACTTATTTCAATAATTGAAGTTAGATTTTTGATTTTATTAGCTAATTTTAAGTAATTTAAAGAAAATAAAAAACTACGAACTTTTCATAATAGACAAATCACAAAACAAGAAATTATAAAGAGTGATTTTCGCCGCTAATTAAGTTTTAAGTCCCGTAAGAAGATAAAATAAGGAAAAAATGTGAATAAAATATTATGAAGATACCTTCTTGTTGAAAAGTGATTTGGAAATTTCATTGGATGTGTTGTTTGTTGCTCCATCCGTAATGCAGAGATCAACAGTAACAGCATGCCGATTTCCTTGGCAATTATTGCTAAACACATTCTTCAACTTTGGCAGATTCCATAGCTTTAACTTCTTCAATGGCACAACCACGGATGATGACTCCATCTCTTCGTCATCTTTCAAATCTTCAAAATCAAACACTGTCTCTAACATGTCGCAGTTCCTGACGTCTAGTTCTTCCAAGTTGTTTAAATATTTCAGCACATGAAGGGGCACCAATTTCACAATGCCACAGTTATAAACAAGTACGCTCCTTAGACTTGGGAAAGACACAATTCCTTGGTGGTGATTGCTCCACACATTCTTCAATTTTGGCAATCCCTGCAGGTCTAACTTTTTCATTGGCAATCTCCTTGGTGATGATGACTCCATCCCTTTATCATCTTTCAAATCTTCAAAATCAAACACTGTCTCTAACATGTTGCATTTCCTAACATATAGTTCTTCCAAGTTGTTTAAAGATTTCAGCACATGAAGGGGCACCAATTTCACAAAGCCACAGTTATAAACAAATACGCTCCTTAGACTTGGGAAAGACACAATTCCTTGGTGGTGATTGCTCCACACATTCTTCAATTTTGGCAATCTCCACAGCAGTAACTTTTTCATTGGCAATCTCCTTGGTAATGATGACTCCATCTCTTTATCATCTTTCAAATCTTCAAAATCAAACACTTTCTCTAACATGTTGCAGTCCTTGACTTCTAGTTCTTCCAAGTTATTTAAAGATTTCAGCACATGAAGGGGCACCAATTTCACAAAGCCACATCTTTCCACAATTAATACTTTCAAGTTGTTGAATGAGTTGTGTGAGAGCAACACCTGTTGAAAGAAAATATTATTAAATGAAAGTTATTTTTGAATTGTTGACTTCTTTTTCATAAAAAACTCTATAAATGTCCAAATAAAGCTCTCATCTGCCAAAATATTTTTCAACAGATTGCTAAAAGCTCCATTTGAAATTTCAAGTTGATTAAAAAAAAATTAAGTAATTAAAAATGAAACTATAAAAAGCTACAGTAGCCCCCCTAATACCAAATTTAGTAATTCTAGTGAATGCAATCTCCGTCGATATGTTAAAATAAGAACAAAATAAGAAGAACAAACCTGCAAAACGCCGAAATAGCCTCATAGCAATCTAGATAATTTTAGTGAAAATGATATTCGCAGGCAATTAAGTTTCAAGCTCTATAAAAAGTTAAAACAAGCTGAATAAGAATAATTAAATAAATATTGATTAATTTAGTGCCCTTAAGTGGGCAGTAACTAAATAATATGAATATACATTATTGATGAAAAGCGATTAAAAAATTTAGTACAGTGGTTAATCATCACCAAAACCATGAGCTACTACATTCTCATAAATAGTTTGGAGACAGGAACAATTCATATATTAAAATACTCAAAAATATCGAGTTAAACTGTTTTTAGGTTTAAAACGAATAATTAGAGCCTTCATTATTGATTTTAAAACTTGAAGTTAGCATTTCTCTTTTATTAGCTAACTTTAAGTAATTAAAAAAAACTTCAAGCTTCCATAAATAGCCTAATAGCAAATAAGTAATTTAATGGGAAAATTGTGACAAAAGACCTCACCAGCAACTTATTTGTCAAATGGGACCTTCGCGTGCAGATCATCTTCCACATGTGCAGAATATCTTCTCTGATGTGTAGATGATCTTCCCTGTGTGCAAACTTCTTCCCTATACGTGTGCAGAAATCTTCCCTGCGTGTGCAGATATCTTCCCTCCATGTGCAGATAATCTTCCTAGGTCCCATTTAGCAATTAAGTTGCTGGTGAGGTCTTTTTTAACAATTCTCCCTAATTTAATTCTATAGTGAAAAATATATTTTGCAGGCAATTAAGTGTGAAGTTTATTTGTAAGAAGATAAAATGTGAATACAATAATCTGGACATACCTTCTTGTTGAAAATTGATTTGAAAGTTTTATTGTTTACATTCTTTGTTGCAGCTTCATGATTACCATTAATCCGAAGATACCTTAAATGTGGAAATCCGCTTCCCTCATGACTGGGAAGAACATTTTCAAGTGCATTAGATCCATATAAATACAAATCTTCAACTCCTTCCAATAACTTTTGAAATCCACCCTTCAAATGGATGCTACTCTCCAGCTTAAGTTTCAATATCTTTGAAGTTTCATAATTGGCTTGCCATTTCCAACTCTTTCCAATGAGTATTTTGTATCTGCTCAAATTCATCTTTAAGAACAAGTTATCTGGTAACATAGAGACATTAGGAATTTCAATATCCAGAGAAGAGATTGGCAAATCCCTTAACTCCTCAAGACTTGCATTTTCATTATCAGCTTCACTACATCCTTCAACTTTCCATTGGTTAAAGCTGTTTCCCATATACAAAACCTCCAATTTTTTCAAGCTAGATAGAAGTCTCGGTGGAATCACTTTGAGATTGTTGCAATGGGACAAATTCAGCATAAGTAAAGAAGTCAACTCTGCCAATTGAACAGGCAACCGTTCAATTTCAGAGTTAGCTAGACTTAGGACTTTTAATTTCCTCAAGCATCCAACCTCAGTTATATCTACTAGCACACAAAAGTGTAGACACAATGCTTTTAGTTTTTCAAGGAAACTGAGATATGGTAGTAATGGAAAATGCATATTGGTAAATGCCAACACTTTCAGCTCCTTTGAAGATTTGAAAAACGTGCTGGGTATGGGAAAATCATGTTTTGTGCTATTTAGCAGAAAGAATTCTAATCTCAGACCATACAACTCTTCTGGAAAGTCACTAATGTCACTCTGTTGTAAGCAAATTCCCTTACAGCTTTCTAGCCTGTTCTCATCTGGCCATTTTCTCAAAGGTCTATGTCTCACAATGAATACATGTAATTCATCGTGTGCAATTGATAATGCAACTTCTCTAAAGACGTCGTGTATCGTAACATGATGACTAGAGGAGCCATCGAGAAGTAAGTTTAATGATTTTAGCTTACTTACAGCAGTAGAGATTCCAAAGTGGGCTTCTTCCATTTCCATGTTTTCTATGCCATCAAGAAAATCTAACCCCATAGAGTACATGAGCAAGTCTTCAATTGAGTGATCATGAGACAACATGGCGGAGAGCAAGAAAATATTTTTGTTCTCTCGGCTTAGAGGACTGTAGCTCGCTTTCAAAGAGGCATCCACTTGTTTAATTCCTGTGAAGTTTCTCCTTAAATGATTTTTCATTCGTTTAAGGTAATCTTGACACCCATTTGGATCCTTTTCATCGAACGCCTTGGCAGCTGTAGCAATCGCTAGGGGCAAGCCTCCACAGCTTTGAACAGTCTCAGTGGCTGTAGATATTAAGTCAGGATTGCTTGAGTCAACAGAAAAATTAGCAATCCTCTTGAACAATGCCAATGCTTCATCCTTTGACAAAACACCAACATCAATGGTTTTTTGACATTTCATGCCTTTTGATAGCAGCGTTTTATTCCTTGAAGTTATTAAAATTTTGCAACCTTAAACTAAGGAAATTCCAGCTTTTCCCAAATCAAGTTCCTCCCAAAGATCACCCAATATTAGGAGCAAATTCTTCTCATCCTTCAACCTCTCACGTAAACGATTGGCTCTTGCGTCTTCAGCTTTTTCATTGAGTTGCATTCTCAGCTTTTCAGCAATCTGGCCTTGAATCTTCTCAATGCTCAATTCATCAGAAACAATTGCCATGATCACCTTTTCAAACTTGTTTTGATTCTTGGCTACCTCTTTAGTTATAGTGGTCTTGCCAACACCACCAGGCCCACACAAACCTATCATATTAATACTTTGACTCCACAATGCCTCCATAATTTGATTCATAATCAGCACTCTTGAATCAATTCCTTCATTGCTTTCTCCGTCAGGTAATTCTAGTTGCAGCCGGGGAGGAACGTCATATGAAACCGTATCAAACTTTCCCTTCTCATAAATGTCAGAAACTTTTTGTACTATTTCCTTGGCACTTTTGCTTAGCTTATAGCGTAGCCACGGGTTGGAACATGAAGTTATGCTACACCCTCTTTTTGCTTGACTCTCTTTATGTAACTGTTCTACTTGCATGAAAATCTTATCTACTTCGTCCAACCAATGAAGAACCTCATCTTCAATTTGTTTTACATTGTTTCTAGCCTCATCTACTCGATGTTGTATCAATTTTCTTCGAAGGGTGAGTTCCACAAGTTGTTCAGTGAGCTGCTCAATGTTTTGGCCATAACAAACCAGATAAAGAAACTGCTCCCAAATTTGGTCAAGCACTAGGTCCCGAAACTTGTCAGCTAAACCAAAAGTTAGATCCATTTAATTTGTGCCCTGTTAAAAATATATAGCCAAAACTCAATTAAACTACGGTTGTTAATGCTGAAATATTGACAACCTTGAAAACAGGAGTCTCACCTTTTTTTTTTCCTGAATTAATGATGAAGAAAGTTTGATTTCGCCTTTTTCTATCTCTCTTTTCTACACACAGAAAATCAAAACACGAGTGAGATCGTTGAATGATCAGGATTGACAATATTAAATTATTTGTAGTCATGCAAACAAAGTATTATTTTCATTTATACATAATCAAAACATGATCCTAATCTTTTGTATCTTTATACTTTTTTTGGCAAATAGATATTCCTTTCAATAAGGGAAAAAACTCTCATTCAACAATTTATTAATGAGAATGACCTAGAGTAGAGTAATAACACTTTATATGCATAAAAATTGTAGAATACCAATGTTTTATATGAATAAAAATTTATCATATCCTTATTATCATCACCAATAAAATGTTCAATAAGGGTGTGATAAATTTTTATACACAAAATATTTTTAAATTGAGAATTTTCCGCAATTTTAAATTCTAAAAGTTTTTAATAGAAGAGTTTCTCCGAATTTTTAATTTTTAAATTTTTCAATAAAAGATTTTTCTCAATTTGTTAAATAATTTTACCAATAAAATTTTGGGTTAAGGAAGTTTTCACTTATGGGTAATTTTATCTTGCAAGTTTTGGGCAATTTTGCCATGGAAATATTAAAAAAGAAGTAATTTTGTCCTGACCGTTATTTTAGTTAATTATGATAGTTAATTAACCAAATATACTAACTGATAGTCCACATATCATCCACATTATTTTTGTTAAGATATAAATTTGTTCCTGAAGTCTATGTGTCATCATCTACAACATTTTTTCATAGTTACATTAAAAATTTTCATACAACAAGTCTTCTATTGAAAAATCTATTAATAAATTGAGAAAAATATTTGATTGAAAAATTTTAAAATTTTCCCTAACTCCTCTTCAATACAATTTTTTATATAAAAAAATAGATTTTAGTAATCCCCAGCCAATTTTTTTCTCTCTGCACGCGTGAGCCCCTTGCACACGGTCTCATTTTTATTATTTTTAAAAGAAATAAACATCATTGGTCAGCTGAAGTGATGGAGTGAAAAGTAAAAGCGAGAAAGTCGTTCTCATGGAGGAGTTCTCGTAAGTGGTAATTGAGTTTACTGTTTGGAGGACATCGGTAAATCTGACGACAAAATAAAGTCCTTATGGGAGTGCAAAAGCACGCTTTGCAAAGGATTATTTGAATTTCTAACAATTATCAAAATTTCGTATTTGTTGGCAAAAAACTAAAATCAAAATTTCGTATTTGAATTTCTTATTGAAATATTTGTTAGTAATTGAACCAAGAGAGTTTTTTTTAACAAAAAACTAATTAATTGGTGTGTCAATAACGACCGACTTGATTTTTATAATTTTTATTAGCAAAATGGGAAGGAGACCCTTATATTTACTGAAGAGAATACAAGAGGTATCTTTAAAACCTTTAGACATAATCTAAAACTTACCTTCAATATGGAGTATGGGCGTTGGAACAGGTTTCTTGCTCCATATATAAAAATAAGCTGCAAAAGTTGAAACACAAATTAAATTGCAACGACAAATTTGATGATACTCTCTCTTCCCCTTAATGTAAGACATATTGTAATAAAGTAATTGAGCTATAAAGTGAGTCTTAAACATACATTAGATTAATTAAACACTGCATTGTCTATGGGACAAAAATATATTGAACTTACGATAACAGATGTGAAACTTTGGAATCTGAATGTGGATGAACCTCTGGTCTACCTGCAGTAATCAGGTTTCTTTAGTGTTCCAGCACAGATCAATTAAAGGACCACCGTTTTGCCCTCGCTTTATGGTGTTTTGAACATCTTTAAGTAGTGGATGGTTCATGCAAATCTAAAGGTTTTAGCAGAAAGACAATGAATTGTAAAAACAAACGGGGAAACAACATCAACTAGGGAAGGAAAACAATAAAAAAGAAGAATTCAAAAAAAAAAAACAAAGAAAGAAAGGAAGGTAGAGGCAATAACTATTTCTATTTTTTTAAGAGATATGAGTACTGAAAATTCAAGTGCAGTTTTTTAGGATTTTTTTTTTTTAATATGAAACAGGGTAAAGGAAATCAGAAATCATAGCATGCAACAAAATACATAACAGATTACAACTGAACGTAAAACTAACTTAATTACAATCCTTATTTTGCACTTGGCAATATCATGTTTGGGTGATCGTTCTTTGTGCTTGGAACATGGCATGGCAAAACTGGGTTAAAATGCTGAGGAATCAATAAGTTCCTGAATTTCTCATTTTCAAAATTTAAATTTTCAATTCTCATTCTCATTTATTCCATAATATATTTAATTCACAAGTTTCATCAGCATTTCATGAAATTCATTTCACGCTCTCAATAATGCATCCATTTCAACGATATCTTGAAATTGTTAACAATATCATGATTTAAATAGGAGAGATGATGTATTTATAACAATGTTAAATTCTTCAAATCTATTTATATAACTTACAATTAATATCGATTTCTTAATATCAGTTCATTATTATGATTGCTAGAAAAATTTATTTTTACAACCCTATTTCAAATATTAGCGAATGACAACTAAATCAACAGCTATGCGGACATGAAACAAAAATTACCGAAGTACCATAGGAAGAAGTAAAATGTAACGGCTTCCCATTTCTTTTGCAGTTAATTGAAATACTTCTTTTTATCTTTAAAACATGTATAAACCTCTTGTAACGTTAAAAGTTCTATAAAACAAATTTTCCTTATATTTTTAAGATTTTATTTTCATACACCAAAATATTAATTGATGCTAAATCTTTGGTTTTCGACCAAAATACCTCTCTTAGCTTTAACGAACTTGTAGTTTGAAATTCATTAAAACAAATTGACAAAAGTATATATGTAATACCCCGAATTTTGGGATTGGAGGCTTGAGAATAAGTCTAAATAAAGCAAACTACTAAGCCCCGGTTTAGCAGGTATCCCTAATTTATTCTCTAATATTTCTTATATCTTTGGGGCATTAAAGAAAATAAAATGGTTAATTTTAAAGAAAGTGATCATGCTTACGGTGAAATCGCCTATAAGGCAGTAAGTTTGTCAAATGATTTTGTAAGACCGAATGATGAGCAAAAATTATGACATTTTACAGGGTGAAAGTATACATCATAAGCTTTAATTGGATAGATCATATGACTCAATTAGATCTATATACAAAAAGATATGAATTTTTGAAGTCAGCACAGAAAAACTGTGAAGTTTCTAGAACAGTATGCAAAGATTGAAATTATGGGGATTGTGTGCTTCTAGCTAGTAAAAAGCTATATTTTTTCTTGAAACTAGACTCAATATGAGTTCTATAGCCTTTGGAATTACTCCAATTCGATTTTTTTAGAATTGATTATGATTTTTCAAAGTTTGGGTAGAAAATCTGCCAAATTGCCAATTGTTGCGATTTTTGGAAAAAAAAAATTATTATAATGTTATAAGATATCATAATAAAAGGTCATAATCTCCTTCATGCTCCCCAAAACTGACACCATTTCAGATGTGAAGAGAGAGGAAGAGAAAAATTGTAGAGAGAGAAAAGGAGGAGGAAAAACTTACGAAGGTAAGTGATTTCTTCGGTAAATCGGTTCCTAATGCGTATAACTCCGTTCCTAAGCTTCCTTTGCATATGATTTAAGGTTTGGAGACTCAAATTTGGATGTTTGGCACCTAGGGTTTTGAGCCATATCAAGGGAGAGCCAGTGGGAGCTTGAGGTAATTTCCAAACATTCGTATATTGACTATTCTAGCTGCTGTGGGCAATTTAATCGGTGAAATTTCGCCGGATTGCCGTTGGTTTTAAATTTTGGAAATGGGTTTCTTTAGGGGTTATGCTACCCAAATTGGTACTAAATGGTAGTTGTAACCTAATGGAATAATCAATAAAGTGGGTAGGAGTAGAAAAGAACGCGTTTACGGAGCCGAAATCGCAAAAACTCGATTTTCCCCGGAAAACCCATATATTTCGTCCAGGGCTATAAATGGGCCTTAGAGTTGCATTTTCAATGATTTGATGATTCCACCGAAAATCGCCGAAGATCTCACCACGGGTTCTGATCGTGGAGCCTTAGATACAGAGTCGCCATTAATGTAGCCTTGAATCCTTTGTGCCTTTTTCTCGGCGGAGATTGAAATTTTTGCTTCTGCAATTGGGTACTCGTCGTTTTCAAGAGTTTTTGTTTACATGTTTTAGCTCAAGTGTGGTTACTTTTTGTTTTGATTAATTTTTCTGCGTTTCTTTTGAATTTCGAAGGCGAGATAAAGAAGAAGCATCCAGTTGTGGAGGTAGAGAAGAAGTATTCGATTGGTCCTAAGCATTATAAGCTCTACGAGGAAATTGTTAAGCAATTGTATTACACATGATGATTTGTGTCATCTAATTTAAAAGAGATGAGGAAAAAATTGGTCTTATCGAGTTCATTTGTCTGTCAGTGGCTAAGCTAAACCCACAAAATGGAAGCATGATAGACGATTAGACATTTTGAAGCAAGTTATTGTCGCCGTGGAACAAGATTAGTGCTCTATTATATGGTCACTATGTAAAATCCCTCTCATTTATTTTTCAATTCAGTCCTTACCTCATAGATAAGGTGTTTCTCAATCTGGTTGTTTAAATAATCTGTTCATCTCTTTGTTATCAAATATCTCCGTCCTTCTATCAAATTCAGATATACTCATATGTGAGGGACCATTATTTATAACAGTTTTATTTGGGAGGGACTCACCGAGAAATATCTATCTCTTAAAACCCTAATTAAGAAGGTAATTTTATAAGTGACAAAATTGAGAATTACCTTATTTACTCTGTAATTACTCTTCTTTTTTTTCAGTATTATCCTCAAGTGTCAGAGCAACTAAGTAGCCAAACCCCAGTATTCTCGAAAGTTTAGATTATTGACATCCTTTTGATCTAGTTTTGGTTGGTATTCAACTATTTCATTTACATTTGGTTTGCTCCTAACAGCTATGTGTACTGGCAGATCTTTTGGAATCAGGCGCAATGAAAAGATAGCTTGCTATGTCATTGTCAGGGGTGACAAGGCGATGCAGCTTCTTGAGAGTGGGTTAAAGGTGAAGGAGTATGAAATATTGAGAAGCAACTTAAATGAAACTGAATTTTTTGGTTTTGGTATTCAGGAACAATATTTATCTTGGAATCAAGTACGTTATGAGTATCTGGTTCGAGTATTGAATAATGAATTATGAAAAATATGTCCTATGTGGAAACTAACTTCACTTTAATTATCTATTTTAATGTCATTAGGCTAAGTGGTGGAGAAATTTTATTGTCTCGTGTATCACGATGTTACCTTATCTGGGCAATTGATTTGTGTTTCTTTTTTTATTTTTACATATTTGGTCCATATATTCTTCCAGAATGATATGACTCACCAAAGTGGTCAACTTTGTTATGAAAGGTGAAAGGTTCATATGATACTGTCAGTTATGGTTGAAGTTGGAAGAAATAATAATGTTTAAAGTAACCAGATTGATACTAAACTTGTGTCTTCAAGATATAGCTTCCTGAAAATCATAACAAATGGGTAGAGAACCTTGTCTTGATACTTGTATTCGAGTCTATTCTTATTCAAGTTTTTGGTATCAGTTCAATCGAACTTCTCTTATTAATGTGCATTTTGGTCAAAACCAAAACAATTTGAGTGGGCCTTGCAACAAGCACTAATATGTGTATATCGAATGATGCTTGTCTCAGTTATTAAAAAAAAACAATACTTGTATCATATTTTGTTTCTTCATGTTTTTTTATGACTGTTTTTCATTTTGTGATGCATTTGTTCTGGTAGGGGCCATCAATAAATATGACCCACTTACTTTTGTTTGATTGACAATTTTTGTTAGCAGAATTCATGTATGTGAAGTTTGACTAATTGTCTGGACATGATCTGACTAATCTAGTTCTATCTTAGGGTATGATCCTTCAATTGGGATCTATGAGATGGATTTCTTTGTTATTCTAGAACCTTAGATTTTGTGTTGGTTGACCCAAAAATGCAAGTCCCCCATTGGAATTCAGCAGCAAGTCATTAAAGAAAATGCAATGAAGCCGTTCCAAGTTAAGTATGAAGGTGTAATTCTTAACAAGACCCAACAACTTTTATCCTAGTGCCCAAGCATTTGCTTTGTTTTTAAAATTTTGGTGTGATTTTAGCCAAGTTTAGGTCGAGTTTTGTTATTTGAAGAAATTATTGTGTTTTTCACCTTTTGGTCCTATGATATAATCACCAATTACTTGTTCCATTTTGGATTCTTACATATATTTACTTGGGTTATTTGTACATAGGATCACGACCAATTGTTTTGCTTTCAAGTAGTACAAATCCTCTCTAAAAGAGAAATTCAGTTGAAATGGGGGAGAAAGAGAGATTCACCCATTTCTTTGTGCCTTCTATGTCTCTCTCTTCACTTAAACCAAAGTGAATACTCCTTTGGTCTTTAATATAGGATCTAATTGGGGAATTGATATTATCCCAACCCTATATTTAGATGAAGAGAAAATTTGGGGGAATAATACTAGGAGGGAAAATTCCTAAAAATAGTAAATTTTTTTTACTATTTTTGAAAATTTTCCTTCCTAGTATTCTCTCCCCCTACTTTCCCCGCATTTTTCTCTCTTTGGATGGAGAGAAAATTAGGGGGGGGGGGGAATACTATGAGAGCAAACTACTATAAATGGTAAAATTTTTTTACCATTTTGGATTTTTTGCCCCTTAATATTCCCTCCCCTCCTATTTTCTCCTCACTTTTCTCTCTATCTAAACATACCGTAAATGCAAGACTTAGTTCCCATACTTGTCAATTTTTTCCCTAATTCACCTTTATTAATGATGTCTCAATAATAATCAAGTAAGAGAGAGATGTGGGGAAGTAAGGAAGATGTCAAGTTGTTTTAAAAAATATGTCATATTAACTAACTTTCTTAATATAATCAAATTAGGTAAATAGATCATGCATCAAAATTCGGAGGGAGTAAATTAGAAGACTTGTAGGATAGATGAAATTTTGTGAAGCTGTTGGAGGGGGGGTTTAGGGAAGGTGAAATAACTGTTTTTCCTTTTGTTTTGTTTGAGACTATAAATAGCATGTGGTTGCCACGCCTGAACCCATTTGCATAAGATTCTAACATTTGAGAAAGAAAGATACATGCATATGAAGATAGCACCAAATCATCAATCAATATTTCTTTGAAGAAGTGATTCAACTGAAGTGAGAAGAACACGTGTATCTCTGAGTCTAGTAAAAGTAAATTCCATCCCCCCCTAAAGAAAAAAGCACAAAACAAAAAAAGAAAAGAAAAGAAAAAACCCTAAGTTACTGTTACTTAATATTAATTTGAGGTTCTGCATCTCACAATAAATAACAAATAAATAATTATAAACCCAACTTAATTTATCATTATTCCTAAGCTAATTTCTTTCTTCAATGACAACGTTTGATACAGAACAATAAGAAAATACCAAGAATCCCAATGGAAGAAAGCGCTATTGACACAGCAAGAACAACGCTATGAGGCCAATGACGATGTTCCTTACAAGCATCTTCTTCATAATGATCATAGTCTGAATCACTTGTATCATCCCAAGAAAGATCCTAGCCTCTTGGGGGCAAAATGGGCACTCCATGCTTATTACAGGGAGCAATACCAAGTCTCAACTTCAACGACAGAATCGAGTGGTTATAGCACAAATTAATGTTCCCACTAACTCTGAACACTTCCAAACTCTCTATGAAGGTCAAATTGAAAGGCAAAACCCCATGAAGATCATTGTTCACCAGATTCAAATGATTGAGATTCTTCATCTGCAAGAGGAACTTTGGAATCGAACCATTTAGTTTGTTGGAGCTCAAATCCATGTGAACCAAGCCTGGAATGGCATAAACCAAATCAAGTATGGGTCTGGAAATAGAATTCAAAGCCAAAGATGGGTTTTTTAAGCATATTAAATCTCCAATGGAAGTGGATATTTCACCATCTAACGAGTTGTACGATAGACTCAAGAATTCCAAACAGTCCAACCTCGTATATGAAGTAGGTATGCTTCCTTTGAATTGATTACCAGAGAAATCAACGTGGGTGACGTTAGAATCTATGAAGTTGGGAAGAAAACCAGAGAGGTTGGCGTAAGAAATGGTGATGTACTTGAGTTTCTTCATACGTCCTATGATCACAAGAAGACCAGAAGCATTCAAAGGCACGTTGGTAACAGTGAGGTCAGTGAGATTCTCGAGGCGTAAGAGCCAGACGCCAATAAGCCTACGAAGGCTGTTAATGCAGATGAAGGATTTGAGAGAAGAAATGAGCTCAGAAGGGAAGGTGACGCGCGATATGACAGTTTTTGAAGTGAAGAGATTGAAGGGTTGAGAGAGACTTCAAGGCAGTGAAGGTGAGAGTGAGATAGGAGGAGCAGTTAGAGAGGGAAAGAGAAAGAAGATAACGAAAGGGTGTGGCAGAGTCACAGAAAGTTACATTGTGGAAAGAAGGTTCAGAACAAGGATCAGTTGAGGTGGGGATGTTGAGGGATTCAAGTGCTTTAATCTGGTTCGAGTCGAGAGTTGATTTTGAAAATGAAGAAGGAGTGGGTGTGGTAATGAAGAGGATGAGAAGACATGAAAGTGAAAGTGGTGAACTCATTTTGGCTCTGTGGTAACAGAGAGGAACAGATAGAAACAGGGGAGAAGGAGGAGGAGGAAGAATGTGAAAAGGATTTTGACGAATTGGTGGTGGGTGGGGAGGGATTTGGAACATCTTCATTTTTAATTTTGAAGGGAGATTGCTTAAATGGTACTTCCTCCGGTTGTAATTATAGGACAATATTTGAGAGTTGATCTTGGTCCTAATTATAGGATAAAGTTATAATTTTTGTCAATTTCTTCCCAAAATACCCCATATTGATACTTTCTCAATAATAATTAAACACAATAATAATTTAATAAGAGTAGATCAGAAGTTGTTGAGGGATATTGATGACGTCGGATTGTGTGAGAGCTTGGAGAAGTCGTGTGTGAAGTAGGAGAGGTACAAGAAAAAATAGAGAATCAACGTAATTGGATGCCATTTTAAATTTTAAGTAAGAGTATTTTAGGAAAATAAATTTGATTAACTAATTTAACCACTATTCTTAATTTCTCCAAAGTTAGGTAAATATGTCCTATAATTAGGACCGGAGAGAGTATAAAGTATATAGAGTTTGTTATTTTAAGTAAGTTTTACACATTTGAATACAATTGTGAATAATATTTAGATGTTTGTGAAATAGGGGAGAAGGGAGAAGAAGGATGAGAAAAGGATTTGGGGTATCTTCATTAAGAGAGATTGCTAAAATGATATAAAGTATATAGAGTCTATAATTTTAAGTAGGTTTTACACATTTGAATACAATTGTGAATAATATTTTATATTGTATGTCTAAGTAAATGTTCTGTTTCGTTTTTACCAAAGTACGGAAAACTCAACATTTGATCAAGATTTTGGATAATTCTTGGATGTTTGAGAAACAGGGGAGAAGGAGGAAGAAGAATGAGAAAAGCATTTGGGACATCTACATTTTTAATTTTGAAGGGAGATTGCTAAAATTATGTAAGGTCTATAGAATCTGTTATTTTAAGTAAGTTTTATACATATGAATGGAATTGTGAATACTAATTTAAATTGCATGTTGAAGTAAAAGGTCTGCTTCATTCTACCAAAGTAACAAAACCCAACATTTGATCGGGATTTCAGATCATTTTAGATGTTTGACAAATAACTTAACTCACAATTTAAATTCTTACTAAATATAAGATACCAACATAAGTTAAAATTCTTGTCTTGAAATCTTTACAAGAAATTGTGTCTGGTTTTTTATTTATTATTTTTTTAACATAATGGCCATATGGAGTAAAATTCATAGCATGAGTCATGGATTAAAAAAGAGTTCTGGATGAAGCAAGGATAATAGTGGAAGTTTTTTTTTGGGCCGCTACTAAGTAAAGAGTTCAATCATCTTTGTGTTATTTACATAAATACAGTTCATGGAATGAGGATATCTAGCTGATTAGATCAATAGAAATATAGAATAGTTTGATTATAAATAGGGTATGAATTCGACACAATTTTTTATTAAAAAGTTTAAGGTTTATTGAATTTGAGAGCATAATTCAATAGTCTTTTAAAATTAAAATTTATTTAATTAAATACAGTATAATTTTGAAGTCATGTCGTGATTTCTATCAAGGGACATCAACTAAGCTAAGGGTAGGGGGTTAAATCATAAAACTTGTTTGAAAATGAAATAAGTTTTTAAATTTACTCATTTAAAATTATGAATTACATTTTGAGAAGTCAAAAAAGAAAAATGCATCAAGTTTTAAATAGGGACAATTTTGAAAAAAATGTATGTAATACATTATTTGATGACTTATAATAGGGATCATTCAAGCCTTCTAGGAAGAGTTTTATGGTAGGGTTCAGAAAGAGTAGTTTGAATGGGCATTTATGTCTTTTACATACAAATTACTAGAGTAAACTGAAAAAGTGATCTAAAATAAATGGTGCAATATATACATCATTATTGTTTTTAAAAATTTTACCTTCAACCGAACCCGCAAGGAATACCCACACACCCACCACATAGTCACATTCCCACTTTGGGGTTAGATGCCACAACTTCCCATTTAAAACCAAAGGCTTTTGGAATATACTTCTCTAGTCATATTTATAATACACTTCTAATATATTTTACACATATTAAGTAAAATTTTAAACTTCGTTAAATTTACATAAAATTTAACAACATTCCAACTTTATGCCAAGAAAAATATACATTCATATGGAAGACTTAATGAGGTGCCTTATAAATAGGACAACAATTTTTTCTCACTGTTAAATAAGATTAGATGAGTTCATCACTTGTTCAAAACTGAAGAGTGAGCCAGTTTTTCACGGTACTTTTAGTTCATTACTTATTTGCTAGAAATGGTTTAATTTGTCTTTTCCTTTGGGAATTTCTTCAAATACTGATTTACGTAAGGTATGGGGCTCTTAAGTTTTCTTAGCAAAGTACATGAAAAAGCATATACAGCTTCAGGCAACCACAATATCAAAAAAGCTTCAGGCAACCTTCAACACTTGTTTTGTAGTATATCTTTAATTACTTCAACAAAGGAGAATTATGTTCATTATTATGTCTCTTTGCACAACTGAGGGCTGAGATGAGATCAATAATGAAGTCAATAATTTATCTTTTGAGCTAAATATATAAATAAAGAATAGTTATTATATTTAATTTCCAAAAAAATACTACGTATTAATTCATTATTCTTATGTAAGGATTTTTAATTTTCACTATTTTTCATTGATTCTTGTTCGTATACCCAGTCAAACATAAAAATAGAATAAAATTTGTATTTATTTTTATATTATAAATTTATACCAAAAAATCACAAAAAAAGACCCAAAAAAAAAAGTACTCTATACAAACATTAATACTAATTAAGTCCCACAAAATTATCACTGTGGATATCGATGTATGGCTGCAATTGACATTTTGTCTTTTGCATACAAATTACAAGAGTAAAAGGAGTCAGAAACAAACGGTGGAGTATGTCACTTATTCACAAATAATGCCTAAACAATTTTTCATGGCATTCTTTTATTTCATTACTTATTTGCACCAAATGGTTTGTGTGCTATCTTGGGAGTTTCTTAAAAAATTGATAAGGGATAGGGCTATTGTGTTTTGTTGGCAAAGTAATTAACTAATTACTCAAAACATAAAAGAGTCCACCGCCCTCCAACAATCGTTTTAAAGGATTCCTTTTTGATATAATGGTTACTCTAATCCATAGGGATCTTAATGTATGGGGCCCTTATATTATATATTGATATAATAGTAAATAATATGTCTGATATGAAAAGACTTCAATTTCATAAAATTTACAACCAAAAAAAATCTTTAAAATTTTAAGTTATTCTTCAAGCCTAAATGATGTAAGGCTGGAAAAGTAGTTTAGAAACAATTTAACAAATCCATTTGAGTTTATTTAGCTTCTTTTTTCTTTGTTAATTGTTAGATTCCACGCTAAGAAAATGAACAAAGTCCTGCATGTCAATCATTTCCATATCTCTTCCCTATCTCAATTCAACATGTAATATGTAATTGGAAATACAATCTGTTTTATACACACAAACTGAAACCTGATCTTTACAAAAGACAGACACAAGGTTTTCCCCAATATTATACAAAATTACAAATTTCCAATCTCTCTGTCAATCACCTCCAGAACAGTTTTTTTTAAAAAAAAGAATAGAAAAGAAAAGAAAGAAGTAATGTATCTATGATTTAAAAGAACTGATAATCAAAATACAAGTCCAAATCTTTGGCACACCCATTTATTGACTTATTAGCAGTCTATAGCAATGCACTCCTGAGATATGGTTGTACTGTCAACTTTGCTCACAAACGGATTTATCTTCATCCAAATGAGAGAGAAGACAGAGGCAAGAAGAACTGACCAAAGTACAACAATAGTTGGTGTCCTATTTTGTCTGCCCATGAGACCCTCTAGGAATGGGTAGAGATGGAAAATGACCCAGAAGGCAAAGAACACCTTCCCAAATAGTGGGCCCCAGGATTCATATCCTCCATTAAGTGCATCAGAAAACCTAGCAACAACACCAACTATGTTAATCACAATAAGCGTTGTTGGAGGAATCAAGAGAGTAGTCCACTTGATCATGTATAGTTCACCAAACTCACTGTCATCAGCTGCTTTGGCTGTGACAGTAAAGTTGGTATCAACACCAGCTAACATCTTCAGCAATCCTAGGAAGACAGCAAAAAGATGAGCTGAAACTCCTCCAATCACCCAGAATTGCTCATTACACCACAAATCTTCGATACCAACCCCGCTCCAACACAACTCAAGAACACTGGTTACTATGATGGAGAGGAAAAGCCCAAGAAAGAGCACACTTGCAACATTGGAAAGCTATATCAAATAAAATAAAAAAAATTATATATACGATGTAAGGCATTTGGAACACCTGGATATATATAGGACTTGTTTGGAATAGCATTAGAAAGCCTTAAAAGTCAGTTGGAATTAAACAAAAAAAAAGGCTAATTGAATGGAAAAAATTATGTTCGACATGATTTTCCAAAAACTACTTTAAAGTTGAAGCAATTTTTCTTACTTTTAGCTTTTAACTTTTCTCCATATGTGAACCTTCTAAAACTGGCTATTCAACATATCAGCCAAATAAGTTTATGTCAAATTGACTTTTCCATAAAAGCCTACTCAAAATAAATTACATTAAACTAATTAAATTTTACCCAAACTTCAGTATGCATAAGTCATTTACGATAGAAGTTACTTTCAACAACATTAATCCAAACAAGCCCGAACTGTCTTTAATTTGGTTCAAGGTTTATGCACCATGTTCTGAGTATGCTGCATTAAGTTCTAACCATATTGGTTAGCTATACATTGTTTTCTTTGCTTCTGTGGCTAAAAGCATCCTATATGTAACAGGGAACTTTGTTGAAATACTTATAAGGGACCAATGAATGAAGAATAACAAATATCTCAGTAACTTTTCATGTCACATGGAAGAATAAAGAACAGAAGTTACATACCGTTGGTATGATGAACTTTCCGGTGAGAAGGCATATTGCCAGCAAACAACAGTAAGCAATGAGAGGAAGGGAAGTGAATGGGTAGACAATGGTTCATGGGTGCTGAACCTTTAAATGCCAGCCTCGTTGGCACACAGTAAATTGATCTCCAACCTCGACATTGCATCTTGAACCCTGTCAAGATATCCTCAGTAAGTGATCCATAAATCCAGCCAATCTGGAAAAAAGAAAAAAAGAAAATGTCAAATAATCAGTTAAAGAAAGAAAAGGACTCCAATATAATTTCCAGATATCTGTTATCAGATTCTCTCACAATAATGTGATCACATTACTATTACTAGTTCTTTTTAAAAATATTCCTTCATATGTTATGCTTTCTATTAGAAAATTTGAAAGCAAACACCTAAGAAACTCTACCCAAGTTATGTCCTTAAGTATCCTATAATATCCAACTCGCTATTATCTGATACAATTGTTTCTGCACTGCATTTTGTACAAGAACAAGAGTATTTTAAGCCTGACCTCTTTTCCCCATTCAGTCTTCTCTTCGTACCCACAGCTAATTACATGAATGGCCTCCTTGATCAGAGTTGAGGGGTTGATAGATTCAGGAACCCCTCCATTCTCCAATAGCGTGGATTCAATAAAACTGATGACAAGCCAAATGTTTTCTCAAAGCTCCTCTGTGACATCAACATTGATCTCTCATGCTCATCATAATCTGCATGGAAAGGAAAGGAAAAGAAAGGAGAATATAAAATATTGAAGATTCAGCTATAACCTTAACTAAACTGAATGAACAGATTAGCTAAGCTTACTGTCAATGTCTTTGAGATTAAAAATGGCAGCATCAAGTTCCTCCCGTTTTGCATATCTAAACATCTCTGAGGAATCTTTGGTGGACTTCTTGGAGGGGCAGCAACAGCAGGATGAAGATGATCTTGGTAAGTTGGACATGGAAGGGGGACTATAGCCATAAAGTGCCTGCCTATTGAAAACACATCCAGTTCCCACATATACTGGTCCTTGAATGCCATCAAGTCCTGTCATGTTAACCTGAAATGGGTAATTAATAAACTTTTTAGAAACTCTTGATGTATTGATATGAATAAGTGGCTGAAGGCTATTAAAATAATTTTGTGACATATCTCTGTTTTGTTTCAGTATTGTGACAAGTTAAATGAATTCAACTGTTTTAGCAATTTTTCTTAGTCTCAGTGAGATAGATAATGGCAACCTATAGACCAGAGAAAGTATTTACTATCTCTGGTCCTTAATGTAAGAGCTCGTCCGTAGTGCAATTTACACTATAGATGAGCTCTTATATTGAGAACTCAAGGGAGTACTTAGTTTTATACTTACATCAAAGAAAACTATGTTGCAATTGGCATACCCATCACTACGATCAATACCATCAAATCTCTGGGGAAACTGTACATAGCACACATCTCGGCCAACTTGTGGATCCATCAGAAAACACATTGCTTCCCTAATGGCCTTGCTATTGTTAACATAATGGTCACAGTCAAGATTGAGAATGAAGGGAGCATTTGTGAGAACTGCAGATACCCTCACCTGTATCAAAAGAAATAAACATCAAGCATCACAAAATCTCAAGGCACTTGCATGAAATAGTAATAGTACAATTTACCCATACCAATGCATTTTTAGCGCCAGCTTTCTTGTGGTGTTGGTAGCCTGGCCTTTTCTCTCTGGAAACATAGACCAACCGGGGAAGCTCATTTCCTTCTATGTCATGGGCACCACTGCTTCCAAGGAAAACCTGAAATGGAAATTTCTCCAGAAAGTTCAGTTTTGTGAAAAGCAAGGAAGCCTATGAAAAGATGGTAAACTGGCACACGCACATATTATCTATATGCAGAAGCAAGGAAGCCTATGAAATCAAGTAGGTAATTAGATTTTTTGTTATGAATGTGTCCTAAAAATGCCCGAATGGAGATACCTGAATCATGCCAGGATGATATCGAGTCTTATTTCCTGGCCAAGGTGTCCCATCTTGCATAGTCCATCCTTCTTCTGGTGTTTTTTGAGCCTTCGATATCAAAGCATTAACCCACACTTTGAACTCTTCATAGTCCCTCTGTGACAGAAATGAAATGTACTTTGTGAAAAAAATGCTCTAAGCATGCATTTGGATGGGGTATAACAAAGGGAAAAAGACAGAGAAGGGAACATTTCATTGAAACATTTTTGTTTGAGAGCTTGTAAAAAGGATCAATATAAATCTTATATTTATATTGATTAATATTTATGATTCCTTTTAAGTACGGAGACATAGATCTAGATGCTTACTTTCATTGCTCTTCGTTCTATTACAAAAGAAGGGTGAATCTTGTCCTTCAAGTAATCAATCTTCTGGGAGAAGTAAAACTCAGTGGCACGTGGTTCAATCAAATACTTCTTGCAAAACAGCACCCATTTCCTTGCAAAGTCAGCTGTCTCTACAAGAGATTCAAATGTAAGCATTGCAGCACCATCATCTGACACATAACAGGCGACTTTATCTACAGGATAGTCTACTGCTAGGATAGAAAGAACTGTGTTTGCCGTGATCAATGGTGGTTCTTTCAGAGGATCGACCATACTGACAAAGAAATCCACAGCAGCTAGCTCATTGGGTTCACCCTCTCTTTCAAACCTCTGCCATGTCCATTGTGGAATTGAGAATAGTATCAATATGACATTTAACTAACTAGTTAAACATCTATGAGTTGCACATGCCTCTTCATATACCAAAAAACCGATTTTCCTTCATCAGCGCTATGAACAATAAAGAGAGGAGAAGACATAAGAGACTTTTGCATGATCTAGTGGAGCAAGGCACTTGCAATGTTGATATGTTCAATTAAGTTAGAACTAATGTCTGATTGAGATGACAGAAGATTATTTCAATGAAATTAATAAATCAGGGGTCAATATTTGGTCACTTAAATTTACCTTCATTTTAGTTTTGGTCCTTCAAATTTCCAACCATAGGTTTTCGTCTTGCAAGTTTCACTCCGTTTAAAATATTAGTCCCTATAATTAAATATAACTTAGACCATTTAGCCCCTTAAAGAACCAGAACCCATAGTTTGAAACTTAAGAACCAAAACTAAAATGAGGGCAAATCAAAGATTGTACTAACCTTGTTTATAAATTGCGCGACATTACAATGAAACTTAAGGGTTAGGGTGGGTAAGTATTTTTCTTCCTTTGTACTTACCTTTAACAAATAACCAACAGAATAAAGCCACTCAAAGGGAGAAGAAACTAAAACTTATCTATTCTACAGCAATTTGATTTTGAAATTAAATAAAGCCATCTTTAAAACACAGCATTATATGGGCACTAATTTGACAACTTTGTGCATTTCACCTTGCAGAGAGCCTGTCAAGGTAGGTTTCCCTGTTGATGGGAGACCATTTAGGGAACTGATCAAACACCCAGGAATATGCAAACCAAATCTCACAGATGACAGATGTCAATGACAGAAGATAAGCACTCTCAACAGGATTTGTAACTCTATAATGGAAGAAAAGCCCCAGGATTATCAGTCGCATAATGATCACAATTCTGTATGGCAAGATTTTGGTCCTTGAGACTGGAATAACACTTGAAAGTGGCTCAGCACCCTCAGATGATGGCCTGAAAAATAAATCAACATGTTAATTATAATATATATATATATATATATATATATGAATAATGCAAATCTGTAAGAGCAAGAAGAACAAAAATCATGAATACATTAAGTTTACTCAAAATTATATTAAATACGTCTTGTAAATGTTGGAGAACGCATGTTTAAAAGCCCTATTCTTGTATTTTGTTTTTACATGAACTTCTTTCTTTTTCTAGGTGGTTATTATTTAACAGCATTATCCTATGTTTTCTGTTCCTTTGTTTCAGTAGGATAGAATGTATTTTGTAAGTGGTCATCTGTTAGCATCAGAACCCTGTTACTACTGAGCTTTCTTTTCATTCAATAACGAAAAAATCAAGTGAAAGGTAAGGAAGACAAAAACTATGATAATGTGCCTCCATTAATGATCAATTATCCCAATTACACAATTTGGGATGCAGAAAATAACCAAGTCATGTTGTGGCTGGTGAATTCAACTACAACCAGAGTTAGCAAAAGCTTTCCTTTGAGCATGACAGCCAAGGCAATTTTGGAGGCTGCCAAAACAAACTTCTAAAACCAGTGAAAAACCACTGATGCATTATGAGACAATTATGCAACTCCATAGATAATTTGGTTGTGCACTCTATCCCACTTTCTCCACCATCCACTTTCCTCCAAACCAGAAAGTTCTGCCGCCACTTCCCACTTTGCTAGACCGATCGTACAATATTTCCTATACTTGCCTCTAATGGGACAGTTAATTTGATCTGAATTTGTAGGACTGTTGGAACACTAAGGAACTGTCTGAAATTTATTCCCTAACACCATTAGGAGGACAAAAAAATTAGGCTAAAGTGTACGATTGGTTCTTTATGTTTGCATCAAGTTTTATTTTAATCCCTTAAGTTTAAAAAGTGCATTTTTTGTCCTTCAATCTAAACACTGCTCGTTTTATCTAATAGACAATGCTAACTCATCAAGTCCCATTATTATTTTAATCTTAGGTGGCTATCACATCAACTCAAAATTTTTAACAAATTCATATTCTAATTAAAACAACAACTACAACAATAATAGAAAAACTCTCAATTTTTAATTAATTCTTTCATCTACTCTCCCCTCACCTATTCGAAACCCTTTTGCCTTCCCCACTAGCGGCCGCCAAGCTATAGTTAAATCCTTTCCTCCATATGACCTGGGTCAGGATTGGAAAGGAAATCTGCTGGGAATGATACTTCTGTGAGAGAAAGGGACACAAATAAAGAGCATATAAGAAAAAAACTCTATGCTAGTCACATTTAAAGTAAACAGGTTTATTGTTCAATGATTTTATTGTCTTTGCTTGCACACTTCGTTTTGATTTTAAGTGCGATTTTACCTTTGTATTATTAATGTGGGCAAGCATAGTTTACTGTTCAACTCCCTTGATTAGGCCATGTGGACATTGAATGCCGTTTGACCATGCTAGAGATGAGAAAAGCCTTTGAGCACGCAGAAGAAGGCATAAGGGTTTCGGTGGGGAAGGAAGAGCGTATGAAAGAATTAATTAAAACTGAGAGTTGTTGTTTTAATTATAATATGAATTTGTTAAAAAACTTGAGTTGATGTAGCAGCCTCTTAGGATTAAAATAATGTGACTTGATGAGTTAGCATTTTTTGTTAGACAAAACTAGTAGTGCTAAGGTTTGAAGGACTAAAAATACATTTTTTAAACATAAGGGACTAAAGGAAACTTTATGCAAACATAAAGGACCAAAAATATAATTTAGCCAAAAATTTACTATTGGATTTCAGCTCATAGATGTTTCCCTATAATCATCAGAAAAATGTTGGAATTTTCAGATGATTTAGAAATTCAGAATCTAAACATCTTCTGCTGTTTTTGGTACTCAGTTTTCCTCTATAATTTTTCCCCTTTTGTTGGAAGCATCAATCCAAATAATGCCGCTTATCTTTAATATATGACATATTTAAAGAGTTGATCTTGATCCTAAATATAAAACATATTTTTTATATTTGTCAATATTTTTCTGATTTATTCTTGTTATGCTCCCTCAACAATAATGAAGGAGAATATGGAATGAGAGAAAATTAAAGAAAATGATTAATGTCATGTCATATTACTAACTTTCTTAATCTAATCAAATTATATAAATATGTCTTATATTAAGGATTAGAGGAAGTACCTCTTCCCCAACCTCTCTTAGTTTACCACTTGAGCTTTGCCCAGGTGGCTGTATCTAAACAATGATACTATGATATAATTAAAAATCATCCTCTTAAGAAAATTGAACTCACTGTATTTCTTCCATATGCTGCTGCTCTGGTGGTATAGGGGCCTCATTTTCGGCCTTGGGTTCCTCTTTCTTTTCCTTTTCCTTCTTTTTCTTGTTCTTTTTATCCTTTGACTTCCAGCTCTCTACTCTATTTTTCCAGATTGGATTCCCGCCAGATTCACCATTTACTTCTACAAGAGAAACCATCTTTTAAAGATCAGTGATTTATGCATAGAAGAATAAATTGTACTAAGAAAAATCAGGCTGAAGTTTCTCCCTCTTACCACTTTCTCCCACAGTAGACACCGTACTGGCATATCTAGCATGCAGACCAACATCCTGCATATATCAACAACATTTCAAAATAATATAAAGAATAACTAAATTAAATATTTCCTATTTTCCCTCAAAATTATTGCACCAAAATTGAGCAACATTAGTTGTCTTGCCCCTATAACATGTAGAGCTCCTAGTGATTCAATACCTGAGGATTACTGAACTCAGGGGCTATTGTGGATTGATCTCCAGGAGCCTCTGTATCATTATTTTCCGTTATTTTGTCTGAATTACCAAAAAAAGAAAAGAGACATGCATTAGGATTTCCAGGAGCCTCAATATTGTTTAGTGATGTTAAATTTTACTGTTGTGATTAAGTATTCATATATTATGCTAACTCTCTAAATGCTTATTATTCCTACCAACTCCCCACAACCATCTAAGGAAAGTTTAATCAAAATAAGTAAATTACACTAAAGTTTATAGAATAATCACAAACTTTCTATCTCTAAAAACAACATTAATGATCAGAAAAACGTAGTGGCAACTAGTGAGTAATTTGATTAGAGAAATATGATAAAAAATTGAAATAACGGACCTTCATAGAAATAGCGAATGCCACATCTCAAACACTCACTTCGACCCTCATTGATGTCAAAATCATAACAAGACTTGCAAATTGGGAAATCACAGTGATGACAAGCCACGAACAGCTCTCCATTGGCATTAACCCCAATTGCTACCAAAACATATGATTACTGCTACTTTATGAATTGAAAATAGATAGTTCTTATGGATGCACATAGCAATATTGTTTATTGTTGAATTTGCACCATCGCCCTTTTCAAAATAATGAATCAAACATATTTTTTTATTTTTTAAAAAAATTCTAAAAAATTATTTTACTTAACTGTTTTAGGAACATGAAAACAAAAAATAGAATCAAAGCCATAGTTTGTCTTTTTTCCCCCTCCCAACCAAAGACATAGTTTCTCTGTTTCGTGATTCCTCCCTTAATATATGAAGCTGTTAGTGATCATATTTTAATAACTACTACGGGAAGGAAATGTTGAAATTTAACTCTATTTTTTAGTGATAGGAAAGCACAGGCAAACGTAGAAAAAATATACAGATAATTTAAGAAAAGAGAAATTGGCATATAGAGGGCAAAAAGAAGATGCAAGTTTCTTTTATGCTCTGCCCCTTCACACATGAGGCTTTTATTGATATCATAGTAACTACTGGAAAAAAAAGAGAGGAATAGACAATAAGCAAAAAGCTAAGATACAAGTAGTTCAAGAAAAGAGAAAGTTCTTTAGCAACAAAATCATGAAACTAACAAACCTGAAGATAAGATGGAGGATGAGCGTATCCTTCTATATATTAATGCTATCCTGCAATACCAAATCAGAATATTTGTTTACCTCAAAAAATGCGATTTTAAAAAAAGACAACACTTTCGTAAGCATGATATAATTATCAATTTTATTTCCTTCCTCATTAACAATACATTTTTTGAAATAATATTTGATAAGAGGAAATATCATACCTTTGTTGAGAATAGACCTTTCATTGTTTTATTAAGGTCTCCTTCGTCCTTCCATTCAATGTCATGCTCTTCAATTTTCACTTTAGATAACTTTGGTGTTTTCAATACTCCTCGACAAAACATCTTCATTTTAGGGCATCCACTTATTTCCATCTCTTTTAATTTTGAGAATTCAAAGGTGTGACTTTGTGAAAAAAACATCTTCAAGCTCGGCATATCATTAAATTTGATCACACGTAATCGGTTGAATGTGATTCCACCTTGCACATCTTCATTGGTCTCATTCATTACAATTTCCTCCACCTTGTTGCAATCTTTTATCTTCAGTATTTCAAGACTCATCATGCTTTTGGCAGTTGAAATTGTCACTAAATGGATGAGTTGATGACATCCAGATATGGACAGATTCCTCAAATTTTCAAATGAAGCAAAGGATGGTGCCAACTTGACCAAGTTACAACAACTTTTGACTTCAAGGACTGTTAGATTTTGATGAATAGGTGGTAGCTGAGAATCATCCTTCCATATGCTCTTAAGCTTATCCAAATAGGCAATGTATAATCCCTTCAATGGTGGTTGCTGAGAATCATCCTGTAACAGGAATATCTCCTCAAAGGAACAATGCTCCACATAAAGCCTTTCCAACTCAGGAAATCTTTCAAGGGCGCTATAGGGAAAGATTACCCCTTCATCAAGGAAGCTTTCTACATAAAGGGTTCTTACTTTAGGAAAGACATCCTTTACCATTTTGATATTCTTCACATTTAACGCCATGCTCGAAGTTGTGGAAATAACCTATAAAATGATCATTAATAAAGCAATTTGCATGTGGTTTAGTAAATTAAATCAAGATATTGTTTTAAATAATTAAATCTTTCTTAATAGATCACTCATCTTTTTCTAACATTTATATTTTTCATAATTCCCCAAAAATCATATCTGAATGTTAAAATTACAAACAAAAAAATCCTTTAAATTAATTTTATTGGTCACCTTCTTTTCTCTAAATTAAATTAGACAAAAAAAAACCATTAGTTCAAGCTCCGAATTCATATAATTTTGTGCTAGCCTTTTGACTATGAAAATTTTCTGTAAATTGATTACTGATAAAACTATTACTAGAAGAAGGAGGCAATTTATTGTATCACAAAAAACAGGCAATTGAAGAATTTATGTCGAGATACTTTCAAATAGAATAATCTCTTATTTTATTATAGATAAAATCTTTCTTAACTAATTTGCCATTTTTAGCTGATATTTATATTTTATTTATTAATTTTTCCCTAAAATCACATCCATAAATTAAAATAAAAACCATATCTTTTCAATCATTTTACCACCCCTTTCTTTTCAGTCAGAGATGTACCAAACAATAATAACACTATTTGTTGTCTACCACATTCATAAATCAGTCATTTCCTTGTACAGTTTCGTGTGCAATTAGAGTCTTGTAAAGTTTATAATTCATGGGTGGATGGCAAAATGTCCAAACTTCAATATTTGTATTAAATATTTAACTCATGCTAAATTTTATAGATGATGAGAAATTCTTTAAAAAGTGGAAAATAAGAATACCAATATGTTCAATGTACCTCTTCAAAAGTGAATAGAAGTTGGATGGCGTTGTTGAGATTGGTCATCCAGATATCATGAGGTTCATATTTACTCACTTGAATGCTTTGAAGCCGCGGGGCATGAATGGCTCCTGGACAGAACACTTTGAGTTGAGGACACTCTGCTATAGTTACATGTTCCAATAATGAAAACCTAAAAGTATAATTGTAACCAGAAAATCTCTTCAATCTTGGTAAACCTACAAGTTCCAAAAACTTCATCTCGTTGAAAAAGATTTCCTTGTCCTCATCATCCTCTCCTTCATGCTTCCTTATGATTTCTACAATTTGATTGCAATAACTAATTGAGAGATGTGTGACATGGACCAAGGTTGGAGCTGCTGCTGATGTCATCAGAGTGGTCAGCCTAGCACACCCTTTCACTTCAAGATGTGTGAGATTTAGTGGCACAACAACTGATGATGGCTCCATCTCTTTATGATAATCATTCAAATCTTCATAACCAAACACCATCTCCAACTTGTAACAGTTGCTAACTACCAGTTTTTCCAAGTTGTTCAAAGATTTCGGCACATGAAGGGGCACCACTTTCATAAAGTCACAGTTTTCTACAATCAATGTTTTCAAGTTCTTGAATGAGATGGGTGAAAGTTGGTCATCCCTTGTCATTGAAATCAAATTGTTTAATAAATTAGATAATTTCAATGTCTCTAACTTTGGAAGTAACACCTGTTGAAAGAAAATAGTATGAAACGAAAATTAGTTATAATCCACAGGCTTATTTTTCCTGAATTATTGTTAAAATGTCCAAGTTCTCATATAGTTAATCTAAGTTATTTTAGTAAATGAAATTTTTTATGATACGCTAAAACAAGAGAAAAAATATATGAACAAAATAAGAAGACAAGGAAAGAACATATTTTTGGAACATAAGTTTGAAATTAAGAAGTTAATGCAAGATAGAAATAGAATAAATCAATTTTTTTGGCCACCAAAAGAAGAATAAATTAATTTGAACACACCTTATTATGGCTGAAAAGTGATTTAGAAATGTTGGTGCGTATGGTATTTGTTGCCCTGTCTTTAATGTTAAAATCCTTTTTATCGTCTTTTATTTTAAATCTTGGTAGATGAGTGAGTTGTAATACTCTCAACACATTGAATGTGATTCCCTCTTCTACATCTTCATTAGTCTCTTTCCATACAATTTCTTCCATTGTTTCACAATCATCTATCTCCAATGTTTCAAGATTCACCAAACTCTTGACAGTTGAACAAGTTACTAAATAGACAAGATGATGACATTTGAACACCTTTAGCACTGTCAAATTATGAAATGAAGTGGAGGATGGCGCATGTGATAGGAATATCTCCTCAAAGGAACAATTATCCACGTGAAGTGCATTCAGCTTTGGAAATCTTTCAAGCAATGTATATGGAAATGTTACCCACTCTTCAACAAATCCTTCTATGCCAAGAATTTCCACTTGAGGAAAACAATCCGCTGGAAATTGACCATTCCTTATCATGATAGCATCATCCTCATCCAACACTACTTCTCTTGATGCCACAAATCGCTGTAAAATATGAGCAAAGATATTATTCAATTACAACAACATAATTTAATATTTTGTACTAGAAACGCTTATAAAAAATAATGTCCTATTTTTGTATCACGCCATTTCATATGAATTCTAGCTTATCTATATTATTACTTTATTTTTTGTTTTGTCCCAAAGTCAAATGTACTCACTAGAAGAAACAAAAATTTCAATAAATTCGTGCCTATTTTCTTCCTCATCAAAGAAGTGTCAAACATTTGACTAATATTGGAAAAGGAATAATCATATCAACTAAGACAAAAAAAAAAAAGAACAATAATACTAAAGCATTTTGCTATTTATCCCATTAATTAGTTGTGAGGTAATTGTTTGTTGTGTTTTATAATTAAAAGTTTAGTAGAAACTCTAAAACATGTATAGAGATATTCACAATAAATATCATGACAATGGAATTTTTATAGATGAGTAATTTTGTATAAGCCAGAAATAGTAAGAACTGAGCTTGCTATATGCACCTGTTGGTAGCATGTTTTGTTAAGACTAGTGTCCCAAATTTCACGATGTTTTCCCCAAACATGTGACAATTGAACGCTTCTAAGAGATGGTGTATCAATAAGTCCTGGAGAGAATCTTTTGAATTTCGGACATGTTCTTATGATAAGTTGATCCAGTGATGGAAACCTGAAAGTGTAATTATAGCCACAAAATCTCTTCAATCTTGGTAAATTACAAAGTTTCAAAAAATTCATTTTGCTGAAAAAGATTTCCTTGTCCTCATCATCCGCTCCTTCCTGTTTTGTTATAATTTCCTGAATTCGATTGCATCCTTTAATTGAGAGATGTGTGATATAGACCAAGCTTGCAGCGGCTGATGATGTCATCAAACTGGTAAGCCCATAACACCATTTCACTTTAAGATGAGTGAGATTTAGTGGCACAACCGCTGATGATGATTCTATCTCTTCATGATAATCATTCACATCTTCAAAACCAGACACCATCTCCAACTTGTTACAGTTGATGACTTTCAGTTTTTCTAAGTTGTTTAAAGATTTCAGAACATGAAAGGGCATTGATTTCATAAAGTCACAGCTTTCTACAATCAATGTTTTCAAGTTGCTGAATGAGTTGTGTGAAAGTTGATCATCCCATATCAATGAAATCAACTTGTTTAATAAATTGGATAATTCCAATCTCTCTAACTTTGAAGGTAGCGCCTATTAAAAGAAAATAGTATTAAACAAAAATTAGTTATGATCCACAAGCTTATTTTTCATGAAATATTGTTAAAATATCCAAGTAAAGATCTCATCTAGTGAATCTAAGTAATTTCAGGGAATGTAATTTTTAATGAGACATTAAAACAAAAAAATAATAATAAAAGAAGAAAATTAGAAGATAAGGGAAAAAACATATTTTTGCAACAAAAGTTTGAAATTAAAAGTTAATGCAAGATAAGGGTAGAATAAATTAATTTTCTTGCCACCAAGAGAAGAATTAATTAATTTAAATATACCTTATTATGGCTGAGAATGTTTGTGCATCCGCTATTTGTTGCTCGGTCTTCAATGTTGAAATCCTTTTTATTGTCTTTTATTTTCAATCTTGGTAGACGAGTGAGTTTTAATATTCTCAACCCCTTGAATGTGATTCCCCCTTCCACATCTTCATTAGTCTCACTCCTTACAATTTCTTCCATTTTTGTACAGTTATCTATCTCCAATGTTTCAAGATGAACCAAACTCTTGGCAGTTGAATTTGTCACTAAATAGACGAGTTGATGACATTGGGACACCTTCAATACTGTCAAATTATGAAATGAAGTGGAGGATAGTGTATGAGATGGAAATATCTCCTTAAAGGAACACTGCTCCACATGAAGTGCATTCAACTTCGGAAATCTTTCAAGCGATGTGCACAGAAATGTTACCCACTCTTCAACAAATCTTTCTATGCGAAGAATTTCCACTTGAGGACAACCGTCCGCTTGAAATTGGTCATTCCTTATCACGATAGCATCATCCTCATATAACACTAGCTCTCTTGATGCCACAAATCGCTGTAAAATATGGACAAAGATATTATTCAATTACAACAACATAATTTAATTGTAGTATTTTGTACAAAGAAACGTTTATAAATAATAACATCCTATTTTGTATCACCTAACTTCTTATTGAATTAGAAGCTTAGTAATGTTAATTTATTTTTTATTGTGTCCCAAAGTGAAATGCACTCACTACAAGAAAGAAAACTTTGAATGATTTTGTTGCCCATTTTCCTCATCAAACAATTGTCCAGCACTTTCATTTCATTAATTTTTAAAATTAATCTTGGAAATGAAATAATGACATCAACCATGACAAGAAAAAAGAAGAATACTAAAACATTTTTCTATGCATCCCATTAATTAATTATCACGTAATTGAGTGTGGTGTTTTGTAATTAAAGTTATGTAATTAGAAAATCATAATTAAAAGGATGGATTGGGAAATTTATATTAAATATCATAACAATGGAACATTTAAAGATGAGTATTTTTTGAATAGCTGGAAATAGCAAGAATTGAGCATGCTAGACACACCTGGTGGTATAATGTTTTGTTAAGATCGGTGTCCCAGATTTCATTGTGTTTGTCCCAACCTTGCCGCAGTTGAACACTTTTAAGAGACGGTGTCTCAATGACTCCTGGAGAGAATATTTTGAATTTTGGACATCTGTTTATGATTAGTTGATCCAACAATGGAAACTTGAAAGTATAGTTGTGGCGGCAAAATCTCTTCAATCTTGGTAGGCCATCAAGTTTCAAAAACTCAAGTTTGCAAAAATTGATTTCCTGTTCGTCATCATCCTCTCCTTGCTTTTTTATAATTTCCTCTATTTGCTCGCAGTTATGAATTGAGAGATGTGTGATGTGGACCAATCTTCGAGCAGTTGATGAGGTCATCAAAGTGGTCAACCCCCCACACAATGTCACATTGAGATGTGTGAGATTTGGTAAAGAAACCAAAGATGGTGTCAAGCTTATACTTCTGAAAATACCACTGAGAGTCAATTTTGAAAAGGTAGCCGTAATTGCAAAGACATCGTCCCCTGCAAAAGCCTCCTTAAAGTCCCCCCACAGCCTTAGCTCCTCTAAGCATGGAAAACTCTTCAACAACGATATGTACGAAATAGTTGTTGCTTCTAGAGAAAGATCAAGCAATTTTACTTTGAGGAAGTGGTCCATTGGAAACTTGCCACTCCCTATCATTTCAGCTTCTTTACCCTGCAATCCCAACTCCTCCAAATTACCGATAGCCTGCAGTGTACAATGCATAAATAATAAGTACAATGCATAAAAAAATGTAACAACTATTTAATACAAAAAGCATATGTTTTTTTATGAGGATATCGTCAAATTAAAATATGACATACTTCCACAATTATGACATACATATTTTATTAATTTCAAGTATTAATTTTGACAAATTCAAGTGAATATGAATTTTTATTATGGAGTTTCGATCTTCCATTTTGACATACAAATTTTATTCCTCCTTTGTTGTTGAAAGGAAAAATATAAAATCAAAGCTTAAACATCAAAAAAAAAATTATAGGCCCGATTCATTGACACACGTAAAGACGAAAAGATGAGGATCAGAGTCTCTCTTTTATAAAAACACAAAGAAAGGAAAATTATTTTATTACTTTATAATATCTGTTAATTAAAATAATTATTATGAATTATTTATTCTTTACAGGTTAACAATCAGATCCTAAATAGCATTCTATTAAATATTTGAGAGATAGGAATAGTTCAGACATTTAGAGACTCAAACATATCAAATTCAAGTATTCTTTAGGTTGTAAAACAAAATAATTTAATGTTTCCTTATTTATTTTAATGCTTAAAGTTTTTTCCCCCTTTAACTAGATTAATTTAACTACAAATAACCAATGAATAGCTAATATTTACAATTGTACCTGATCATGATGGGACAATAGAGGATATTTTGAATTTAGTGTACCGATCTCTTCCTCAACGATTTCTGACGAGCTTGAGACTTCCTTTTCAAATATATCTAATTCATCACAATATCTGATAGATAACTGTTGAAGATGTGGCCATTCTAATGTGTGTCTCAGCGGATAGAAATTCCTCAACTGTGGAAGACAAGAAAGCCTGAGGGAAGTCAGTCTAGGAAACTTAAATGCAACAGCACCAGGTTCTGAAACTTGATCCTCTGCAACAATCACATCTATTCCACAATCATATATATGAAGCTCTTCAAGATCACAAAGCATGCCTTTGGCTATAGATGCAGGAAATATACTTGTGAGGCTTTCACATGAAAAAACACGTATGCTCCTTAGACTTGGGAAGGAGACATTTCCCTGGCGGTGATTGCTCCACACATTCTTTAATTTTGGCAAATTCGATAGCATTAACCTTTTTAGTGGCACAACTACTGATGATGACATCATCTGTTTATAATCATTCAAATCTTCATAATCAAATACCATCTCCAACATGTCACATTTCCTGACTTTCAATTCTTCCAAGTTGTTTAAAGACTTCAGCACTTGAAAGGGCATTAACTTCTCAAAGCCACAACTTTCCACAATCAATGTTTTCAAGTTGCTAAATAAGTTGGGTGAATGTTGATCATCCCATATCAATGAAATCAACCGGTTTAAATTGGATAATTCCAATATCTCTAATTTTGGAAGCAACACCTGTGAAAGAAAATATGATTAAGTGAAAATCATTTTTAATGATTAGGCTTATTTTTTATGAAAGATTATTCAAATGTCTAATTAAAGCTCTCATCTATCACAATGCCTTTCAAGAGATTGCCAAAATTTCAATTTCAAATTACACGTTCATAAAACAAACAAATTAGGTAATTAAAAAAACCGTAAAATGCGATACTAGTTGGCGTAATGTCAAAGTAGTAATACTTTTGAAGGAAATTTTTGTAAATACATTAAATCAGAAAAAATAAGAACAAACCTGCAAAACTCCATAATAGCCTTAAGGTAAATAATTCAAGTGAAAAATGATTTTTGCAGGTAATTAAATTTCAAATTTTGTTTGTAGGTAGTTAAAACAAGAAAAAAAAAATAAGAATAATCAAAATAATATGAATGTACCTTATTGTTGAAAAGCGATTCAAAAAATCATTATAGTAGTTAATCTTCAAATCCATAAGCTACATTCACATAACTATTTTAGTGATACGAACAATTCATGTATAAACTACTTCAGAAATATCGAATTCACATGTTTTTATGTTGTACAACAAATAGTTTGAGGCTTAATTATTTACCTCAATGCTTGAAGTTAGATTTTTGCTTTTATTAGTTAATTTTAAGGCTAAAGTATACATTTAGTCTTTTATGTTTGCATCAAGAATTATTTAAGTGCCTTAAATTTAAAAAGTGTTCAAACTTAACACCGTTAGTTTTATATAATGGAAAATGCTGAGTCATCTAGTCACATTATTTAATTCCTAATTAGTCCTTGATGACTTGGCATTTTCCGTTAGATAAAACTAACAGTGTTAAGTTTTAAGGACTAAAAGTATATTTTTTAAACTTAAAGGATGAAAACGATTCTCGATGCAAACATAAAGGATCAAAAGTATACTTTAGCCAAATTTTAATTTTAAGTAATTTAAAGAAAATAAAAAAACTGTGAACTATCATGATAGCTATGGCAAAGCAAGTAATTCTAGTGAAAGTGATTTTTGCAGCTAATTAAGTTTGAAGTTTTGTAAGAAGAAAAAATAAGGGAAAATGTGTATAAAATAATCTGAACACACCTTGTCGTTAAAAAGTGATTTGAAAATTTGATTGAATGCATTTTCTGTTCTTCTATCCTTGATGTTTAAGTCTCCCGTAAGAGCAGGTAAATATTCCATCTTCAAAGTGTGTAACTGACAAAATTCGACGGCATCTGGTCCTTCACATAATCTCTCAAGCGTATTCAATTTTTTGAGTTTCAAGATTTCAAGGATTGGGAAGGCATCTTCATGATGTGCTGAGTTCAAAACAATGTATTTAATATCATCATTATTTTCAATCTCAAGATGCCTTAAACATGAAAATCCTCTTACACCATGACTGTAAAGAACATTTTCAAGGCCATTGGATCCATATAAATGCAAATCTTCAACTCCTTCTAATAACTTTCCAATCCCACGCTTCAAATGGTTCAAATGGATGCTAGTCTCTAGCTCAACTTTCAATATCTTTGAAGTTTTATAATTGCCTTGCCATTTCCAACGCTTTCCAATGAATATTCTGTATCTCCTCAAATTCATCCTTAAGAACAAGTTGTCTGGCAACATAGAGACATTAGGAATATGAATATATAGAGATGAGATTGGCAAATCCATTAACTCATCAAGACTTGCATTTTCATCAGCTTCACTAGATCCTTCAACTTTCCACTGGTCAAAGCTACTTCCAATGTACAAAACCTCCAATTTTTTTAAGCTAGATAGGAGTTTCTGTGGAATCACTTTGAGTTTGGAACAATGGGATAAATTCAACATTTGTATAGAAGTCAACTTTGCCACTTCAATCGGTAGCCGTTCAATTTCTGAGTTAGCTAGACTTAGCACTTTCAATTTCCCCAAGCATCCAACCTCAGTTATATCTTCCAGCACACAAGAGTGTAGACACAATGCCTTTAGTTTTTTAAGGAAACTGAGTGACGGTAGTAATGGAAAATGCATATTGGTAAATGCCAACACTTTCAGCTCCTTTGAAGATTTGAAAAACATGCTGGGTATGAAAAAATCACGTTTTGTGCTATTTAGCAAAAAGAATTCTAATCTGGGACCATACAACTCTTCTGGAAAGTCACTAATGTCACTCTGTTGTAAGCAAATTCCCTTATAGCTTTCTAGCCTGATCTCATCTGGCCATTCTCTCAAACTTTTATGTCTCACAATGAATGCATGTAATTCATCGTGTGCAATTGATAATGCAACATCTCTAAAGACGTCATGTATCGTAACATGATGACTAGAGGAGCCATCGAGAAATAAGTTTAATGATTTTAGCTTACTTACAACAGTAGAGATTCCAACATGGGCTTCTTCTATGTTTTCTATGTGTTGAAGAAAATCTAAGCCCACCGAGTACATGAGCAGGTCTTCGATTGAGGGGTCATGGGACAACATGGCGGCTAGCAAGAAAATATTTTTGTTCTCTCGGCTTAGAGGATCGTAGCTTAATTTCAAAGAGGCATCCACCTGTTTAAGTCCTGTGCAATTTCTCCTTAAATGATTTTTTAATCGTGCAAGGTAATCTTTCCACTCATCTAGATCTTTTTCCTTCAACGCCTTGGCGGTTGTAGCAATCGCTAGTGGCATCCCTCGACACCTTCGAACAATCTCAGTGGCTGTAGATAACAAATCAGGATTGGTTGAGTCAACAGAAAATTTAGCAATCCTCTTGAACAACTCCAATGCTTCTTTATCTGACAAAAAACCCACACTGATGATTTTTTGACAGTTCATGCGTTTTGAAAGCAGCGTTTCATTCCTTGAAGTTAGTAAAATTTTGCAACCTTCAACAAAGGGAATTCCAACTTTTCTCAAATCAAGTTCCTCCCAAAGATCATCCAATATTAGGAGCATATTCTTCTCTTGCTTCAACCTCTCACGTAAACGATTGGCTCTTACCTCTATATCTATTTCATTGAGTTGCATTCCCAGCTTCTCAGCAATCCGGCCTTGAATTCTCTCAATGCTCAAGTCATCAGAAACAGTTGCCATGATCACCTTTTCAAACTTGTTTTGATTCTTTGCTACCTCTTTAGTTATAGTGGTCTTGCCAACACCACCAGGCCCACACAAACCTATCATATTAATACTTTGACTCTGCAATGCCTCCATAATTTGATTCATAATCAGCACTCTTGAATCAATTCCTTCATTGCTTTCTCCGTCAGGTAATCCTAGTTGCGGTTGGGGAGGAACGGGGTATGAAACTCTATCAAACTTTCCCTTCTCACAAATGTCAGAAACTTTTTGTACCATTTCCTTTGCACTTTTGCTCAGCTTATAGCGCAGCCACGGGTTGGAACATGAAGTTATGCTACACCCTCTTTTTGCTTGACTGTCTTTATGTAACTGTTCTACTTGCTTGAAAATCTTATCTACTTCGTCCAACCAATGAAGAACCTTTTCTTCAATTTGTTCTACATTGTTTCTAGCCTCATCTATTCGATGTTGTATCAATTTTCTTTCAAGGGTGAGTTCCACAAGTTGTTCAGTGAGCTGCTCAATGTTTTGACAATAGCAAACCAGATAAAGAAACTGCTCCCAAATTTGGTCAAGCACTAGGTCCCGAAACTTGTCAGCTAAACCACAAGTTGGATCCATTTAATTTGTGCACTGTTAAAAATATATAGCCAAAACTCAATTAAACTTCGGATGTTAATACTGAAATATTGACAACCTTGCAAACAAGAGTCTCACCTTTTTTTTCTTTTCCTGAATTAACGATGATGAAAGTTTGATTTCCCCTTTTTCTGTCTCTCTTTTCTACACACTGAAAATCATAACACAATTGAGATCGTTGAATGATCAGAATTGACAATATTAAATTATTTGTAGTCTTGCAAAGTATTATTTTCATTTATACAATATCAAAATATGATCATGATCTTTTGTATCTTCATACTTTTTTTGGCAAATAGATATTCCTTCCAATAAGGGAAAAAAACTCTCATTCAACATTTTATTAATGAGAATGGCCTAAAATAGAGTAATAGCACTTTGTATGCATAAAAACTGTAGAGTACGATGCTTTACACACACACACACACATATATATATAAATTTATCATATCCTTATCGTCATCACCAATAAAATTTTCAATAAGGGTGTGATAAATTTTTATACACAGATTTTTTAAATAGGGAATTTCCCCAATTTTAAATTTTAAAAATTTTTAATAGAAGACTTTCTCCAAAATTTTAATTTTAAAATTTTTCAATAAAATATTTTTTCTCAATTTATTAAAAAATTTTATGAATAAATTTTTGGGTTAAAAGGCAATTCTGCCTCAAAAGTTTACCGAAGGGCAATTTTGCCTCAAAAGTTTTTCAGGACGCACTTTTGCCCGAGAATTGTCAAAAAGGAGACTGTTATCCTAGTTAATTTTGACAGTTAGTTAACCAAATATACTAAACTAACAGTCCACATGCCATCCATATTATTTTTGTTAAGATACAAATTTACTCCTAAAATCCATGTGTCATTTACATCTTTTTTTTTTAAAGTTAGATTTAAAACTTTGAGGTAAGTTTTTTATTGAAAAATCGATTAATAAATTGAGAAACATTTGATTGAAAAATTTTAAAATTTTCCCTAACTCCTCTTCAATAAATTTTTTTTGAGCCTGGAAGCATGTCTAATCTAGTGAGTCCAGCATCCAACTCATCTACATTTTTTTATAAAAAAAATAGATTTTAATAATCCCCAGCCAATTTTTTCTCTCTCTGCACATGTGAGCCCCTGCACACGATCTCACTTTTATTATTTTAAAAAGAAATAAACATCATTGGTCAGCTGAAGTGATGGAGAGAAAAGCAAAAGCGAGATAACCGTTCTCATCGAGGAGTTCTCGTAAGTGGTAATTTATTTTACTGTTTGGAGTACATTGGTAAATCTGACGACAAAATAAAGTCCTGATGGGAGTGCAAGAGCATGCTTGGAAAGACCTATTTGGATTTCTAACAATTATCAAAATTTCGTATTCGTTGGCAAAAAATAAAATCAAAATTTCACATTTAAATTTCTTATTGAAATATTTGTTAGTAATTTAAAAAAAAACTAATTAATTGGTGTGTCAATAATGACCGACTTGGTTATTATAATTTTGATTAGGGTATAATTCAATTCATTAACTTTAATTTCATGTAACTCAGTTTTTTTATAGTTTAAGCCATTTAAAATATTGATCTCTAAATTAAAAAAAATAAAATCATAATAACCAAATTTATTTTTTAAAACTCAAGTACTAATGATATAAATAGCTAATACGATAAGAATCATCAAGTTGTAGCAAGTGAAAGTTGAAGAACTGAGTTTTAAACAAATTAAAATAATAAGTACTAAGTTGCATAGAATTAAAGTTTGAGAACTTACAACCAAACTAAAAGGCAAAAGAACCAAATTATTAAATTTTTTCATAAAAACCAATGTTATGGAAACCGGACCGGACCAGCCGGTCCGGCCCAGTAACAGGCGAACCGGCCGGTTGGCCGGTCCGGTTCCCAATTTTTAAAAAAATTTTTTTTTTAATATTTTCATTATAATTTCATACCAATAAAACTAAAATCTTCAATTTCTCACCGGTTTGGTCCTGGTTTAGCTCCGGTTTGGCCCCGGTCTGACCCACTGACCCTTAACCCAGTACCCCGACCGGTTCAGTACCCGGTCCGGGTTTTAATACCTTGATAAAAACAAAGAATTCTGTGATTTTAGCAAAATGGGAAGGAGACCCTTATATTTTACTAAGGAGAATACAAGAGCTATCTTTAAAAGGTCTGTTTGGTGTGAGGGATTTGGAGGGGAAGGGAGGGGAGGGAAAATTTTTATGAGTTGAATTTTAAAAAATTGAAGAAGTGGGGTAATAAAATTTTAATAAAGAGAATATATAAGATAAAAGAGTAAGAAAAATTAATTAAAAATTTTTAACCCCGCTTCTCTAATTTTTTTTAAATTCAACTCAAAAAAATTTTCCCTTCGCTCACTTTCCCTCCCTTCCCCTCAGACCAAACAAGCCCTTAGACATAATCTAAAACTTACCTTCAATATGGAGTACGGACGTTGGAACAGGTTTCTTGCTCCATATATAAAAATAAGCTGCAAAAGTGAGTCTCAAATATACATTGGATTAATTAAACACCTCATTGTCTAGGGAACAAAAATATATTGAACTTACGATAACGGATGTGAAACTTTGGAATCTGAATGTGGATAAACCTCCCAGCCTATGTGCAGTAATCAGCTTTCCTTAGTGTTCCAGCACAGATCAATGAAGAGACCACCCTTTTCCCCTCTCTCTATGGTGTTTAGAACATCTTTAAGAAGCGGATGGTTCATGCAAATCTAAAAGTTTTGGCAGAAAGACAATGAATTGTAAAAACAAACGGGGAAACAACATCAACTAGGGATGGAAAACAATAAAGAAGAATTCCAAAAAAAAAAAAAAACAGGAAAGTAAAGGGAATAACTCTTTCTATTTTTTTAAGAGATATGAGTAGTGAAAATTCAAGTGCAGTTTTTTAGGTCTTTTTTCCCATGAAGAAATATCAAAAACCAGCAAACTGAAGTTGAAAATGATCACAATAAAGGAGAAGTCCCAGCAAAAAATACAAGTTGAGAAAATTCAGGATTTTTTTTTTTAATATGAAACAGAGTAAAGGAAAACAGAAATCATACAATAAAAAGGAAACTGCAGAAAATACGTTTAAGAACAAGCTGAGAAATCAAGAGAAACAGAAGAAGCAAGAAAGGATTTGAAATTACAAAAGAAATTTACAAAACAAATATAAGTATTTAGAAGACAAATAAAGATATGCAAAAGACAAATAAATAGATTCAAAAGAATTTAGGGAGTTAAAAATATTTTGGTCATTTATAAGCCAAATATGGCATTTTCAAGATATATCAGACAACTAACAGGACAAAATAAGAGCATTATTGTCTTTTCATCCACAAAAATTAATTTCATTTTGACCATTGACAAAGGAGTGTAATGAAGTTTCAGAAAGTTTTGGGGTTACCAAAAATAATTTCCTACAGAAGGGGCTTACTGAAATTTTCACCAACTTAAAGGTAAGGGTGCCACACCTTCAGTAACTTCTTGTTTTTAGTGGCTGCTCTCTACAATCAGAAACACAAGAATTATGCTGCAAAAGTTGAAACACAAATTGAACTTTGTGGATACAGATAAATTAAAACACCCACAAACTTTGGCATAACTCTATATCTTCAAACTCACACAGTAGGCGATGTGAAACTTTGTGATTTCAAGGTATATAAACCTCAAATCTCTCAGCAATCAATCATCAGCTTTTTGTAGTGCTCCAACACCAGATCAAGCGTGAGAGACCATCTTTCTAAGCTGTTGTGAACAACTTTAAGAACAGATGCTTCACAAAAATCGAAGACAACTATAGAATCTGAAGACTTCGAAGAATGATGAACTTTTTAAATCAAATAGGAAATACAACATCTCCACTAAACAAGAAAATACGAGAAAGAAGTCAAACTCACACAAAATAAAATCACAGGGAATAACTAGTCTTTTTTTTTTTTTTTTGAGATATGAGCAGTGACAAATTGAAAGAGCAGTTTTTTTGAAAAAAATATTTTAGGATTTTTTCTTCTTGAAGGAATATCACAAACCAGAAAAATAAAGTTAAAAACGATCACAACAACAGAAAAGTGCCAGCAAAATAATTGCAAAAGGAGCGAATTCTGGAATTTTTTTAAAAAATTTTCTTTAAATATGGTTGAGCCAAAAAGAAAACAAAAATCAGGAAATACAAGCAACACAGAGGGCCAAAAAGACGTTAAGGAATAAGTTGAGAAGAAATGATAAGGAAAGAGCTAGCAAGGAGTGATATGAATAGTGAAATGATGAAAGAAGATTTTAAGTACCAGCGAAAGATGCAAAAGCAGTAAATTCAGGATTTGATTTTTTGTTTTTGGGACGAGAAGAGAAAAACGCAAAAAGGAAATCAGAGAGTAGAAATAACAGAAAGGAAATAGCATAAAGGAAGCAAAAGAAGGTGAGAAAGCAATAGGAAGCAGAAGAAGAAAGAAGGAGATTTGTGTGAAACTATGGAAGAGGAAGAAGCAGATCTGAAGCTTTTGGGAGGAGTGGTTGCAAATTAAGGCCTCTATTTGGATATTTAAATAGGAGTCAAGTCAACGCAATTTGGTTGACGTCACACTCAATGCCATGTGGTTTAAATTATTGGGAGAATGACAATTTATGACCACTCAAGATTTCAAATTCTAGTATTCAAATTCCTCATACTTAGTACTAATTTGGTCTTTTAACCTTAACTTTTTATGAAGTACTTGATTGTGATTCCCTTGAATAAAAAAGAAAAAAGCAATGCCATATACTTCCCTAATATAAGAGATAATTAGGGGCTAATTTTAATCTGAAAATTTTAAATCTCAATACACTTTATCATTCATATTTATTATTTTCCCCTCAAACAATCTCCATTTATCATTTCAAAATATATCACTCGTTGGATCCAAAATTCTCAGGGTCCACGTAATTCGTCTTTTGCATATAGTTTTAAGAATGATTGAGCCAATGAGCCATATATATTCCAAATTTAGAAGAATTAAGGTTTATCCAGCATCCTGAAGTATTTTCTTAAGTGCATCCAATATCCTAAAGTATTTTATAATACATTTAGCATCCTGAAATATTTTTTAGATACTATCAGCACCTTAATTTTTTTGATACGTCCAACGCCTTGAATCATTCTCATTCATTTCAAGCGTGTTCAATATTCTAAAATATATTTTTGTGCATCTAGCACCAAGGCACAAAATATACTATAGGGTGCTAGACGCACCTAAAAAAATACTTCAAAAAATTTAGAAACCAAAACAAATTACATAAGTGAAACAAATAAACAAACTAAAAAAAAAAAGCAAAAATCCAATTAAAATAATCGAAATCAAAATTAAACTTGTACCTACTTTCAACTTTTCTTTCTAACCTCGTACAGAGGGGTATTCTGATATTTTCAACTAATCTGTATCGATAGCTTTTTGGCTGAGGAGAGAAAAAAAGAAAGGGACAGTGAGAGTGGGAGACAGCTGTTGTGGGGCTTTGTACAATAATGGCATACACTGATTTCGTCTGCTCAACTGATTTCATCATTCTGGCTTTTATTATCTCACCACACACACACACACAAACGATATGTACTGCGAACTTTGCTCCAAATGCTCATTTTTCTCTGTGAGCTGTTGGATATTTTCTGGAAGTATCTCCGTTGCATGGTTTTTTTTTTTTTGAGGTGATCCAATTTCGTTTATTTCACAATCATCTCATTTTTAATTAATTACATGAATTAATTTCTGTGAATTGATCATAAATTGTCATACTTGTATAAGTATATACATATGCATTATAAAAGAGTTATAATCTTCTATAATCGATTCAGTTTAATTAAATCATTCGCACTGTGGATCCTCTTTAGCTAGGACATCACCAATTTTTAGACCTAAACATTCTTTCTAATTTTTTAAAGGTTAATATCATTATTAGTCTTTATAGTTTAATTAAAATTTCATTTTACTCCCTATAATTTTAAATTGTTGGTTTCAATCTCTTTAGTTTCACAATATTTTGATTTGAGTTTAATGAATGCTTCCTATATTTTTAAGGATTTTTTTTGTTTGGATCACTATACGTAAATTTAGGCCAAATCATTATGAAATTATAGAGACCCAGACTAACGATTTGAAATTATAACTGACTAAAGCAAAAATATAATCAAGCTGTAAGTTTGTAAGAATCAACAATAGTATTAACCTCTTTTTTAAATTTCTCTACATGTTTAAAGAAATACCACCAAAACTGAAAATAGTTTTGTTTGGAGCAACTAAGTGGCAAACCCCAACAGTCTTGAAAGGTAAGATTATTGAGATCCTTTTGAAATAGTTTTGTTTGGTATTCAACTATTTCATTTACGTTTGGTTTGCTCCTAACAGCTAGGTATACCGTCACATCTTTTGGAATCAGGCGTTATGAAAAGATTGAATGCTAGGGGTGACAAGGCGATGCAGCTTCTTGAGAGTAGGTTGAGGGAGTATGAATTAGTGAGAAGAAACTTCAGTGAAACTGAATTTTTTGGATCTGGTATTCAGGAACATATAGATATTGGAATCAAGTACGTTATGAGTATCTGGGTCTTGTATTGAATAATGAAGTATGAAAAATATGTCCTATGTTATGATTGGGGAACTAACTTCACTTTAATGATCTATTTTCATGTCATTAGGCTAAGTGGTGGAGAATTTTATTGTCTTGTGAATCACACTGTTAAATAATTTGGATAATTGATTTTTGTTTCTCTTTTCTTGATTGGCTTGCATATTTGGTCCGGATATGATAGAATGATATGACTCACTTAAGTGGTCAGCTTTGTTATAAAGGGTGAAAGTCTCTTATGCTATTGTCAATTTTGATCGTAAACTTGTTCCTTCAAGATATAGCTTCCTGAAAATTATAACAAATGGGTAGAGAACCTTGTCTTGATACTTGTATTCGAGTATATTCTGTTATGGTTGAACTTACTCAAGTCTTTGATATCAGTTCAATCAAACTTCTCTTATTGATGATGCATTTTGGGTCAAAACCATAACAAATTAAGTGGACCTTGCAACAGGCACTATTCTGTGTACATCAAATGATGCTTGTATTATGATAGATTTTATTCCTTCATGTTATTTTGTGACTGTTTTTCATTTTGTGAAGCATTTGTTCTGGTAGGGACCATCAATAAATATGACCCATTTACTACTGTTTGATTGACAATTTTTGTCAGCAACATTCATGTATGTAAAGTTTAACTAATCGTGTGGACCTAATCCGACTAATGTAGTTCTATTTGAAGGTATGATCCTTCAATTGGGATCTACGAGATGGATTTCTTTGTTGTTCTAGAATGCCCTCGATTTCGTGTTGGTCAATGCCAAAAATGCAAGTCCCATGTTGGAATTCAGCAGAAGGTCGCTAAAGAAGATTCAATGAAGCGGTTCCAAATTAAGTATGAATGTGTAATTCTTAACAAGTCCCAACAACTTTTATCCTAGAGCACTGCATCTAAAGCATTATGCTGTTTTATTTTCAAAATTTTGGTGTGATTTTAGCCAAGTTTAGCCCTTGAAGTTTTGTTATTTGAAAAATTTATTTCATGTTTTTCACCTTTTGGTCCTATGATCTAATCACCAATAATTTGTTGCATTTTGGATTCTTACATATATTTACCAGGGTTATTTGTACATAGGATCACGGCAATTAGATGTTTGAATTTTAAGCAGTACAAATCCTCTCTAAAATGTAAAATTCAGTTGCAATAGGGGAGAAAGAGAAGAAAGTGAGATTCACCCATGTTTGTTTTAATTTTTTAGAAGTACTTTTACAATGTTTTAGAAGTGCTTTTATGGTGATTAAAAGTTAAAGCTGGAAGCCAAGCCATGATAGTAACTTTTCCTGATCATCATTCATCATTTTCATAATCATGAACTACAATTTGATAAAACAACTTATAGATTAGAGCTTGCTCAGGCATAGAAATGAAATTGCATAGATGACACTGAAACAAAGTTATGCCTAAACTCACAAGGTTTTACTCAAGGCTAGCCTCTTGGAAGTGAGGCGCAATGTCTAAATAAACACTAAATTGGTAATGACTAGAACAACCATCTGCAATTTTGACTGCATGACTGAATAACCAAGAATTTCACAACAAAAGAAATCATGAATAAAAGTAAAGGGCCTAGTTAAAGAACAATGTTATACCTAGAAGGAGTTTGTCCCAGATAATCATATCTTCCAGAATTTTCTCACACGCTTTTTGTGTCCATAAGCGCTCCATGTTTAACCCCCATTCTCTTCATAACATCGTCCCTTGCATTATATAAATCATCAATCTCATCATAAAAAAGGAGAGGGAAAAAAAAAACCACAGTAATGTAAAACATAATACTAAGAAAAGAACAAACAAACAGTTAATCTCATGACGAAGCTGCGACCAGTGAACAGATTGCAGCAGAACTGGGAAATTAAAATCAACAAAGCAAAAGAGAAAATCTTGTATACAAAAATGTGACAGAAGTTAAAAATACCCAACCCCTCTAATCCTAGTTAATTATAGAAAACGCAGAGTTTTGATCAGAGTATAAAATCTAACCATTAAAACCTTCAGTATAGACAATGATTTCTGAAAGGAAGAGCTCGGAACTTACAAAGTCACATGAGCCTTTGTCCGACGCTCTCCAGTAAAAGTCTTCATCCAACAATATGTTGGCTGCTTTTACATCAACCAACCCTCTTGGTGTACCCAAAGCTATTCTCATCCTCCTCACCGAATCTAAGGCTTGAGCCGGGATCTGGAATACACAGGTGGCTGAACAAGAAAGATGGGGCAAGGTTTCACTTTTTAGACCTAAGAGCTAAGGTAAGATTGAAAGAACTCATTCTTTCCATAAAAGATTATACCTTTTTATCTCTGACCTCCTCGTCAAAATCTCCAACCACTGCTCTCCAGGGCTTGCCACGCCTCTGATGACAGAAACGGAAGAAGAAGAAGGACGGGGAAGAGGAAGAACCAGTGAAAAATTTCAGCAACAACCTTTATGATGTTTTCTTTAATAACTTCAGGAAGAAAAAAAAGAAACAACAACAATGAAATGAAAAAGATGAAATCTGAACCCCTTAACCCGTGAATATGCTGGAGACGAAAGAGGAAAGGAGGTGAAGAAGTGAGAACAAAAGGCACCCAATGGAAATGAAATGAAAGAGGGACGAAGCAGCAAATATGAAAACTGAAGAAATTAAACAATCTTTCTTCAGTCATACTTACTGCCACTCTCTTTTTTTAATGTAAAAAATTTAGGCTAAAATATATTTTCAGTCCTTTAAAATTTACATGAAGTATATTTTTGATCTCTTAACATTATAAAGTATACTTTTAGTCCCATAATTCTAACATTGTTAATGTTACTAACAGAAAATGTTGACGTAACAAACTCAAGTGATAACTATGTAAATTTAAGTTATAACCATGTAATTATATGTTATTAATCTTAAATTTAAAATAAATGTAAATTAAAAAAAAAATCCAAAAACCTAATGAAGCCAGCAATATCAAAACCTTGATTGTTCTAAACTTCTAAGAAAAGAAGAAAAAAATCTCTCTCAACTATGAATTGTTCTTCGGCTTCAGCTTATCACATCCGCAATCACAGGTCTGGTGCATCTTTTGGCAGATTGGTAGATTGGTGCGTATCTCCTCTGCAGCCACAAGTCTGGCGCGTATTTCAACTTCTCTGAAGATTGGCTCCTTTGGTTTTGTTTTTCGTATCTTTTCTCCTGCAAATATGTTTTTATTAAATATCAAGCAAGTACAAAAAATTATAAACTGAAAGCTATAATAGAACATAGTCCCACACTCCTAGTAGTCCTAGCGCCCCTCATTCGCTAAAGAGAAGTTCTATACAAACCTCAAAATCTGTCATCACAACTTCCTTCATGTTTCCCTATCTCAGATGAAGCCATTCCATAGATGGCTACATAATCACTTATCATTAATTACTTTTTTGAAAAGACTGGCTATCAGCATCATCATATGATAAACTTAGTTATAACATACTCATGCTCAACAGCTCAAATCAAAAGTTGCTGTCTATAGGATGTTTCCAATTAATAGACCAAAAAGCTTCCAGCAGAAACAATAATGAACCATTATGAAGGAAACAATTACGCACATCAAGTGGGTAGAGAAGACATCTGAACTGGGTTCAAATCCAATGATTCTCCATTTGATAAGTCTGACTTTCCTAAACAATCTTTTCTACCTCGCTCCACAGTAGTTGCTTGATATATCACTACATACTTTAATTACAATATATTAACTATACAACAGAACCAAATCATACAAAATTGATTGAAAAATACAAATTATCACTATATTACGATGAGTTTCAACAAAGATATCCATTCTCAGAATTGCAAAACTGATGTTGAAGCCAAGGAATATGAATGCAAGATTTACTGCTTATAATGTTCAAAAACTCATAGCCTACATCTGTATACATAGAAAACAAATCTTGTTCACACGAGTGTCCTTTCAAGCTGAGATGATTATAGCTATAACGAAAATAACAGTGTCCTTTCAAGCTAAATTGTGTGATTCAAGCTAGAAACCACAAGGAAAAAAATTTCTGTTGGCTTGGAAAAAAATAGGTTGATCTAAAAAGTAAGTAATAACAAAAAAAACAACTATAGGTAGTAGTTGCATAGTATTCATTATTCATTAATAAACCAAATAACTGGATGTTCTTATATGAAAAATTCCTACTATTGGATGTTGCACTTCAGCAGTTTTTTCCCAACATCCTTACCCGCAAGTTGAATTGAAAATTTAACAAAAGACAACAGACATCACAGACAAGGCACACTATACAAACATCAAACTGTTCAACCCCAGATACAATCCATGAACCAAAAAAATTTAATACAAACCTCAAATAAAGAAGAGATGAAACGTAAAGGACAAAGCAAATTAATCGTATAAAGTAGGGGAAAATTTTCATTAAACCCCGTGGACGTAATTTTATTTCAGTCAATCCAAAAAATTCTGAAATTTTGCTGCACTTAATTTAAATTTAGTAGGTAAAAAGACAATAACGCCCTTACTACAATTTTTCATATGGACATTTACAAGATAAACAAAGGAATTTATAAGACAAATAAATGAAGTTTAAAAGAAACCAAAGAGTCAAAAACAATTTGGCCATTCACAAGATAAATAAGTGATTTATAAGATAAATAAAGGCATTTACAAGATAAATAAAAGGGTTCAAAAGAACATATGAAATTAAAAATATTTTGGTCATTCATAAAACAAATAATTAAAAAGATTCAAAAAATAAAATAAGGGCATCATTATTTTTTTACACACAAACTTAATTTCATTTTGATCTAAGGAGATGTAACGAAGCTTTAAAGTTTTTTGGGGTTGATTGGAATAAAATTGTTTCCATGGGTGGATGAAATCTTCCCTAAAGTAAGTTGGTAAAATAGATCAAAGCAAGCTATCCGTTAGATCATTTCCTTTTCGGGAAAAATCTATTTAAAGTTGTATTGCAAAAAGTTTGTCAATATTTAACTTAAATTAAATTTTATATAGACCAGAAAACATATTTTTATATGAGGAGATATTGTACAGATGATTTAACTTGCTTCCAGGTTGATTAAGTGCTCATTTGGAATAACTTATTTTTAAGCAATAAGTATTTATAAATCGTGATTCACGATATACGAGGTAAGTATGTGAGAGGAGTTTTATCTCGGCTTGTGTAATAAGGACTTATTGTCCAAAAATAAGTGATACCAAACATACACTTAAGTTTTGTACGCACTTTTGGAACTGAGCTTTTAATATCTTTCAAGTAAAATATACTATAGACTCATTTGGGATAGCTTATTTTTGACTTATAAGTGCTTATAAATCGTGATTTACGGTATACGAGGTAAGTATGTGAAAGGAGTTTTATCTTGACTTACGTAATAAGCATTTATTTTTCAAAAAAAACCCTGTTCCAAACATAGCTTATAACTCCTTTACTTTCTTTGATATTTAAAATATAGATCAGCTTGCAATTTGCCTTCACTGGCTCCTCGCTCCTCGCTCCTCGCTCCTCAGGATGTGAGCCATTATTTTTTTTCCATTATGTGAAAGAAATTGTTAGATAGCTTATCATTGGATAGAGTAAATTATATGAATTAGTTCTGTAAATTAAGTATCAATTAATAATCATCAATATATAATATAAAATCTATAATTATAAAAGCAATCTCACAATTTATAAATCATGACTAATGCTTCTCATTTTAAGAGCTACCATTTAGTTTTTACTTTATTTATTTAGAGGGCATACTCTAACGGCTTAAAGTTATGAATAACCTTAAACTCAAGAATTTTCCTAAAGCTTTCATGTTACTAATATACAAAGTTATTGACAACCACACTTTAGTTCTCAGCGTTGAAAAGAAAAAAAAAATTACTAGTTATGAAATAGCATGTTAATTAATTCTTGATATATCACATGTTATCAAAGGATCCTTCCTCTTTCATGTATCTTAAAATAATGTTTTTCTTTGCCACATAACACACAACAGAATAAGGGTCTATTTAGAATTTTTTGGTTAAAAATGAACAAACAACCTTTAGCTACACATCAAATAAAATTCATTTAAAAAGGTTTTAATAATGTGATAAATTTAATAGTTAATAGATAATTTGGAATATTCTTTAAAATATAAGAAATAATTCAATAAAGTCAAGGAATATCTTAAAGGGGAAAAGCAGGGAGCGGATTCTCTCAGAGGCAGGTTTTCTCAGTATCCCTCAATATCTTTAAATTATATCCGTTCAATATTGATCTAAGCATCCAAAGATAGACACATCATCTACTTTTTAAAATTTCATCACCACCGTCCATTGTGATATAATCTTGGCCGTTCATTCAACACTCCTTTTCTACTGAATTCCTACCGATCTGAGAATTAATTTCCCTTCTCTTCTGGCCCGGCCAATGAACTCTGTAAAATGCATGGTTATTGAAGCCGAACCGGACCGGCCGGTTCGGATCGGGAACCGGCGAATCGGCCGGAAAACCGGTTCCGGCTTGATCAGAAACCGGGGTCACCCCGTGACTCGGCCGACCCGGGACCAACCCGGCGCGACCTGCCGAGTTGAGCGAGTCGCGCGGGTTGAAAATTTTTTTTCCCTCCAAAACTGACGAAACGACGTCGTTTCTTGGGTTTTTTACTTTTTTTTTTAATTCAATTCAAAACGCAGCAGCAGAAGACGCAAAACGCAAAGTGAAAAACGACTACTGGCCTAAAAGCAAAAGGTCCAAAATCGAAAATCAAATTGACTTGCAGTCCAATCGCTCTCTTCCTCTCCCTGTTTCCTCCTTGCCATGCCGCAAAGCTTGAAGTGGTCCGTTGAGCCATAATCGTCGCCATCGTGCTTAAAGGTTGGAGCTTTTGGTTTTTCTGCACTTCTCATCGCCTTTCGTCGCTGGTCCAGAGTTGTCTTCGCCGTCCATCACCATTCGTAGTGGGGCAAGTTTGCAAGCGGAGGCGCTGGGTGGTTGAAGCATTGGGTCATCAAGCTCGATCTTTGTAGTGTTTTTCTTCGATTTTTTGGTTTGCTTTCTAAATTCCTTAGTCTCTATTTCCATTTTCTGCTTTCATTTGTTTGAATGGTTTCTTGATGGTTGAAAATGGCCGACGGTTGCTATTGCTCTGTTTCATGAAACAATCATTTGTGATTCTCTTTATTGGTTTCTTGTTGCTTGAAAATGGCCGAACTTTGGGCTTGAACCTTGGCCAAATCTTGTCTGTTTGTCATACGTTGTGGTCCGTCTGTCATTTATTCATTCTTCCTTCTGCGCAGCTAGATTTTCTGTTTTGTTGTTTCCGTCTTTGCCTCCCTCTACAGCCCAGAAAAAGAACAATGATATAGCTATCACTATTTGTTAGAATCTATTTATTAGTTTCTCTCAAAATTTGCATTTATTTGTTATCTATTTGTTTTTTCATCACAACACTAATTCCATGATCCTCTGTATATGTTTACGCTCTACATGTGATTGTCGTGATTGGCTTTAGGCATGGAAGCTCAGCTAAGTAGTTTACTGAGATTATAGTCATTATACCATTCCTCAATTTCTTTTGTTTATGTCGTGATTGGTGATAGCTACATTGTTACTTCTACCTTTTGAACATCGAACCTTGTTACTTCTTTTTATTAAAAGCTACATTACTTCATTTGATGTTCTGGTTGCAGAAGTAGTAAACTTTGCTTGCTATAATTACTTAATTAGTGATAGCTAGATTGTTACTTCTATAATTCTTTTTTGACTTTTGGATGTTATTTGTTTGTTCTTCATTGTAGCTCTGATTAATCATACTGGTGTTTGGTGCTGCTTTTGGCTTGCTGTCTATCGTTGAAAAGTAGTTTTTGGCTTTCTTTGTGCTTTGTTAATGGAGGCTAGAAATGAAGAAATTGATAGTACTTCCACCCCCAATCCTGAGTCTAGCAATCCCCCTAACAATAGTGAACACCAACCACATGCATCAGGCAGTATAAAAAAAGTGGATCCTGCTTGGGAATATGTTTCTGTAAAGAAAGAGGTGAAAGTAAATGTATTTACATGTCTTTTATGTGCATCAAGTTATAGGGGAGGTGGGATAAATAGGTTGAAGCAGCATTTGGCGGGTGTGAGTGGTCAACTAAGTTCTTGTAAGAAAGTGACACATAACATATGAACTAGAATGAAAGAATCTTTGGTAGAAGGTTCAAAGAAAAAACCTGTTGCTCCTGATGTTAGAGAAATTGAAGTTAGAGAAGTTGAGGAACCAATTACTTGAAAGAGGAAAGCTCCTGATGCTGGGAAGGTTAGCAGTTTTTTTGCACCTAGGACAAGTCCTGGTGCCCAACCAAGCATTAAGAGTGCATGGGCTAGTCAAGAAGCACAACATAATGCAAAAATAGCTTTTGCTTATTGGGCTTATGTGAACTGTATTCCATTTAATGCTCTTACTTGTCCCTTATTTCAAAAAGACATTGATGGTGCTATTGCAATTGGTCCTGGGTTTAAGGTCCCTAGTTTTCATGACTATAGAGTGAGCTTGTTGGAGATTGTAAAAAAGAATGTCAACTATTGATTGATAGCCATCAAGCTAAATGGAAAGAAAATGGTTGCACACTAATGGCTGATGGTTGGACTGACGTTAGATAGCGAACTCTAATTAATTTCTTAGTCTATTCAGTATATGGCATGGTGTTTGTGAAATCCGTTGATGCTTCAGATTTAGTTAAAGATGCCAACACTTTATTCTCACTATTCAAAGATGTTATTGAGTGGATAGGTCCTACAAATATAGTTCATGTGGTGACTAACAATGCTGCTAACTATGTGGCATGTAGTAGATTGATAAAAAATAAATATAAAACCATTTATTGGTCACCTTGTGCAGCTCACTTATTGAACCTTATTTTGAAAGACATTGCATCTATGCCTTATGTATCAGACCTTGCAAAGAATGCATCTAAAATCACTGTATTTGCATATAATCATTTGGTTTTCTTGTCATGGTTAAGGAAAAGACCGGGTTGGAAGGAAATTGTTCGTCCTAGTGCAACAAGATTTGCCACCACATTCATCACCCTTCATAGTATATATTCACAAAAGCATGACTTGCAGGCTTTGGTTGTTGATCAGCATTTTGTGAACCACAAATTAGCAAGCACTGAAGCTGGGAAAACTTTCAATGCGATTATTCTAGATCATCGGTTCTGGAGTGATTGCTTTGAAGTTGTGAGACTTGTGTCTCTGTTGGTAAGATTGTTGAGGATTGTAGATTCAGATGAGAAACCTTCAATACCTTGTGTCTATGAAGGCATGCAGAGAGCTAAAGATGTAATCAAAGACATGTTTCAAAGGAAGAAGGAACTATACAAGCCCTACACGAATATTATTCAAAGTCGCTGGGATAAGCATTTGAAAAATGACCTTCATGCAGCGGCATATATGTTGAATCCTGCATTCTTGTATAGTCCTGACTTCGTTAGAAAACATAAACTAATGGATGCTGTGGTCAATTCGTTTGAGGCAAACTCACCTGACAATGCTGATCATTACATTACAATGATGCAGCAAATTTCTATCTACCATGAACGTAAAAGATCCTTTGATAAGGTTTCATGTGAAAAAACAGCCCAAAAACTCGTCCCTCGTAAGTATATTGATTATTAAATGTCATATATTAAGTTAAAGGCTTAAAGCACATATTATGATTACTAATGCATATTAAATGTCTTTTATTTTATTGTGCAAATGAGTGGTGGCTGTACTATGGGGGTTCAATACCGCAATTGCAACAAATTGCTTTACGTGTTCTTAGCCAAACTTCTTCTTCTTCTGGCTGTGAAAGAAATTGGAGCTTGTTTGAGTGTATCCACAGTAAAAGAAGAAACATATTAGAGCATCAAAGGCTTGATGATTTGGTTTTCACAAACTACAATTTGAGGTTAAAGTTTAGGTAATCCGTAATCTTATAACTTATAAGCCATTACTTTTCAATGGTTGTTAGCTTGTTTTATAGTTTAATTAAATCTAGTAATATACATTGCATTAATGTTGATCTTCAATCATGTTGGCTAGGAATCAATTGAAAAAGAAGAAAAAGAATTACGATCCTATTGATTATGAATCAATTGATAAACGAGAGTTTTGGGTACTTGAAGAAGATCCAACTCCCGAATTTGCTAATGTAGAATCAACAAATCTTGAGCTTGAACAAATGGCAAGGGATTTTGGAGGTTTCTAACTTCTCACTATCTCTTCTATTATTTAAAACTATATTAGTATACACAAGAATATGACTTTGTTTGTTACATAACTATTTATAATTCTATTCATTTCAATATATATTAAGTGATGATGATGTTGCTGGGGCTTCATCTTTAAGTGATGATCATGTTGCTCCTAGTTCTTTTACTATTCCTCCTACATCTCCACATCATGAATTCTCAATGCCGAGGGAGTTGAATGATATTAATGATGATTATCATGATGATGATTATTAGTTTAGTGATTGAAGCTAAGATGATAATATTTTGTTATTTTGTAGGTGGGAATATGTTAATCATATAGGTGGGATGGGAATATTCTGTTATCTATCACTTATCATATATTTTTGCCTTTTTGCCTTATATCCCTTGGGCTTTGCATAACTGTGTTAAGGCATTTTTTGATATGTACATAATGTTATGAATTAATGTATAGAAGGATGCTTATCAATTTCTTCTTTCAATAATGCTGTTATTGCTCCTCTTTCTAAGCCTTCAAAGCTGTTCACCATGATGTCGTCAGCGAGATGTAGCACTTTCAAATGATGAAGAAAGTTTAACATTAACATCTGTTCAAGATGACCATAAAATAAAGTCAGTAAAAATATACTTAAAGATTAACATCTGTTCAAGATTCTAATTCATATCATGTTCCCAAAATAATACTCCCTCTTGTTTTGTCTATAAGCAACATTATCTCACGTGGGGTTGGTGTGATGAAATTCAAAAGTTGAGGTCTCAAATTGCCTTAATAAAAATGTAGGATGCAATTATGAATATGATAGCAATGATAGCATGTGAAGCGCCCATGGCCTAATGGATAAGGCGCTTGACTTATCAAGTGATTGTGCTTTTGGTATTTTGTTATGATACTGTGATAGTGTGAACTGTGATGTCAATCTATAGGAAAAATTGAAAAGAATATTTGACAAGTTTATGAATATATGATTATTTTGCTAGTCAAGTAGTGATTCAATATATTGAAGTCATGTATAGTTTTTGGAATTATGGATGATGTGATAAGAAATTAAATTATTTCTCAATTTTTTATTCCTCACCAGTCTGGTACCGGGTTGACTTCGGTCTGACCCACTAACCCCTTGACCCAGTTCCCCGACCGGTTCAATGACCGGTCCGGGTTTGATAACCTTAGTAAAATGTAAATACAGAGATCACCTACAGACATTGGCATAAATCTATATTTTCAAACTTACGGTAGCCCGATGTGAAACTTCACAATTTAAAGGTATATGAACCTCAGATCTCCCAGTAATAATCAGCTCCTTACAGTGTCCCAACACAGATCAATCATGTGAGACCCCCTTTTCATGGTGTTCTGAACAACTTTAAGATGGAAGACAACCATAAAATCTGAAGGTTTTCCAAGAAAGATGATGAACTTGTGAAATTAAACAGGAAAGACAAGTAGACAACATCAACTAAACAAGAAAATACAAGAAATTAAAGCAACTCACTGAAAATATAAACACTGGGAATAACTAGTCTTTTTTGTTGTTTGAGATAGCAGGAACAACATCAACTAAACAAGGAACTACAAGAAAGCAGTTTTCTTTAAAAAAATATATATTTTTAGGACTTCTCCTTCTTGAAAGAAATATCACAAAACCAGAAAAGTCAAGTTAAAAATGATTACAACAACAGAGAAGAGCTAGCAAAAAATGCAAAAGGAGCGAATTCAGGATTTTTTTTAATTTTTCCTAGACATTTTCTCAGAAATTTCTGGTGCTCTTTTGAAAACTGCAATACAAAAGTATTAAAATGTCGGCTAATGAAGTACATTTTGTAGCATAAAATTGATAAACAATTTCAAGAAGGAAATGTTTGCCTAAACCATCTGAAATTCAATTCAAACACTCAAAATTTTTTCCGTTCAAAGGGGATTCATTCATGTGTAAATTAACCAACAAGTACACACCTGAAGCAATATGAAACCAACAAGTGCCTGTGATGGATCCAACTACTAACCCCTTGGCACAGTAGTGAGAAAAGGGTTGATCAGTCACATGCATACGGTTCCGAATGTTTCATGGAATAGTAAGTGAAAAGCCTGAAAGAAATCAGAAAAGATTGAGTAAAATACCATTTTTGCTAATTCTGCTCTAAAATACCGTTTAAATCACTTCAATTTTTATGCAGAATTTTGATTGTTAACCTAACAGCAGGAAAAGAATGAACCTGAACCCTAAAAGCAGGAAGAAGAGCGCTAACCTGAAGGCTAAAGGCAAGAAGCAGAGCATTAAGGAGCGCGAGCAACAACCACCAGAACTTGCTCTAGCAGCGAGCAGCGAAGAAATACAATGCACCAAAACCAGTGACTGACCCATGTGCGAACCCAAGACCGGTGGAGAAGACGAAAGTGAAGCGAAGATGAAAAGGAGACAGCGGCGGCAAGAGAAACAGGGGAACGAAGCTCTGGCAGCGATGGAGAAGACGGAATGAGCGATTGAGAGGGAGGAAGCCGCGAAAGTGAAAGATTGGAGAGCGGAAATGTGTGCCCTAGCCCCTAAGAAAATTAATTGAAGAGGGAAGAAATATCTTTTTATCAAACATGTTACAGAGGCTGGTTACCTGGTGAACAGACCCTCACCGCAAAAGCCCTTTTACGATGGCTGTTCCTAGTGAATAAACACTATATATAAAAATAATATTTTTTTTATTTTAATTATAAGATAAAATTAATTTTTTTAAAAAAAATTAATTAAATTACTTTAGAATATTTATATTTTTATTTTTGTCTTCAAACTAATTAATTTAATTAATAAATTAATATATAATCTAAGGATACATAATATATGATATAATTAAGTAATTTATTTAACTTTCTTAAGCTCTTAAAAAAAAATATAGGGCATGAGGGAGTAATACAAATGTCAATTAGAAAAAGATACTATCAGGTCAAAAAAAAAAACGATAAACATTGGGCAAAGGGATAAAATTAACATCAAAGTTATATACAATGGACACCAGACATCATAAAGTTTCTAAATGTGCGAAAGTGAACATAGAATTTTAAAAGTGATGTAATTTTAACACAGATGTTAGCAGGGCTTAGCCACCGTTAATTCACTGTCATGTGGGACCCACAAACCATCACCACCACCAAGCTTCGGCTCTGAAGCCCCTCTTTTAGTTCTCAGATTTCCCATGGCCTTTTTTATCTTCTGTATGTCATAAAAATAAGACTTAAGTTTTATATAAAGATCAAAATGCCCTCCTAAATTTAAAAAAAAAAAAACACTCCCTAAAACTTTCTTCAATATTCTCCGTCAGAAAACTCATTATGCAAATTTTGCAAGCCCATCATCATTTGCAACATTCAATGATAGTGGCAGTGGTGAGGAGATTTTTAAGGTGTCATCCACCGTTAAAATCACTACCTTGCTGAAAAATCACCCAAACCAAATCTAATAAAACTTAACAATATCAAATTAAATTTATTACAAAAACGCTCGCCAAGGTTGGTTTTATTTATACATTTTATGGAAACTCTAATATTTTCTCTGGTGATTGCTATCTTCTTTTTTTCCTTTTTCATGGTCGGCATTTGAATTTGTTCAATCCGGTTGTTAGAATATCTCAATGAATGTTTGCAATTTGAATTTCCGTTGGCATGTTATTGACTAGAAAGCTTTTTGATATACGATGACGGAATCTTATTTGATTCACAGTTTCAAGACCTGACTTGAATACAGTAAGCAGAACAAGATACATAGACTACGGAGAAATCTTACAATGCCAGGAATTGGTTTATACTCCGGTCTTTCTTCCTCCTGGTAATTTATGTTTATCTTTAGCTTAATCTTGAGAATTACTTAGCAGCTTGATTCTTTTAATTACTTCCCTTATTTTCTGAAATGGGGAAAGATTCTTGACAAGACAAAACAAACACATCAAAGTAGTACATGTGATTCCATCTAGCTTTTTTTACAGATTCTCGCCGTTTATCCGGAAAGATATAGTTCAAACTAAATTATATTCAAGAAATTACTGAAGGAAAATTGTCAAATAATAATTGAACAATTGTGAAGACACTGGTAAGGGATTGAGGTTGTGTTTTCAACAACTTAGGGACATCTTCGTTGGTATTAAAATCTCACAATGCAAGGAGCATGCCTGTAAGGAGAAGCTTGACATTATAATTATAAAAAGGACCCTGCACAATAACTTTTTTGGGTTGTTCTTTGGGCTGCTGATTAGGCCTTTTCATATGTAAGTCTTGGGTCCATAATAAAAAATTAACTAAAGATTGTATATAGGCAAACTTATGATCGTTCTTTCTTATTGAGAAGCTTTTTATTAAATCATAAGTAATCTATATACCATGCAAATGCAATAAAACAAGGTGAAATTGGTTTTTCAAATTAATATCTAAAAGAAAATGTAATTTAATTAAATGCTAAACTATTATTTTTTTTGATATTGTTATAAAAATGGGATGGTTAATGAAATATGAGTGAAGTGAATTCTCTTAAGAAATTGGTTCATTGGCTATCCTAGTTCACTAAATAATATTGGAGTTTGAAACCTATCAAGTCTTAATTAAAAACCTTAAACAAATGTGTTAAGTCCAATTTATCTAATTAATGACTAATCATACTATCGCATTCATAGTCATCTCTTGGATAAATTATTAAAAACCACTTGATGTGTGAAATGGATTAAATTAATGCAATTGTTTCTTCTAATATGAATGCACAAACATGCCACTCAAATCAATTACACAAATTAGTGAGCCTGTAGCAAGTATAATCTTATTGAATTAATAGGAAATACATAACTATTAATCAACGAATCACAATAGTTCCAATCCAAACACAATAAAAGTAATCTTAGTTCAACAATATGGAGTTCAAATAGCTCACAACAAAATCCTACTGCAACTACCTTATAACATAATTAAGAATTACAATAACAATAGGAAATTCATAAAGGACCTAAGAAAAACTCCTCTTTGGAGCTCTTGAACTCAAGACAAATCCCCAATCCTTAAGAATTGAAAGGCTCAACCACTCATTGCTTTAAAATAACCACAGGTTAGAATAATGAACCTGCCGGAATCTGCAATTACTCGCCGGAAACAGGACAAGTTCACCGGAAAATTCAAGAACTTGTTGGAAAATTGCAAACACCACCATAAATCACAAGAAAGGGTCAAATGGCGTTCTGCTGGGTCTCAAGTGAAGGAAATCGGTGCAAAAGGAAGGAAAGATATGGTGGTGGTGATTAAATGGCGGACGACGGATCTTTGGAAGTAAAGATGATAACTCTCTGATGGTGGAGGCTAGGTGAAGCTCAGTGGAGAATGGAAGGTGGTTGACGGTGGTAGAGAGAGGAAGTTATCGGTGGTGGAGATGGGGCTGTGGTGAGCAACGTGGGAAGCGGCTGACTGAGAACAGAGGAGTGGTGATTCGACGGAGGTGGTGTTGAGTGGTGGTCACGACGGTGGTGGTTCCAGTTTGGTCTTCTTCTCCAATCGATGGTGGTTGTATGTGGCGCTGAAACTGTCTCTCCCGTCTCTGTTCTCTCTCTCTCGCACAGTGATGTGCTCGGTAGAGACGGAGGATGATGGTGGAAAAAGGAAAGACGATAGCCGCAGGTGGAGGTCCAATCTGGTTGATGGTAATGAAGACAGGGTGCTCGCCGGCGACGGTGAAGATGGACGTTGTCGCCAGCGAGGAAGAGAGGTGAAGGTTGGAGCAAAGGGTTGAAGGTCCAGCAATATCTGTGCAGCGCCCTCGACTGTGAAAAAAGTAAAAAAAACTCTCAGCTCTCAATTCTGCATTTAATCGCGGGTTCCCGTTTCAGCTCCAGGCAGCCCAACACAGTGACCCAAGTTTTGATCAGGGACCTAAATGAATATTTTGAAATGTTCTCCAGGAGGGACTAAAGTGAAATAGTTTGAAATATTTATAGAGCTCAACTGCAAGTTCCAAAGAGTCTGGGTCTTCCTTGTAATTTTCCTGGTCCATTTTCTTCAATAAATTGTAATTTTCAGAAATCATGGAGCCCTTTCTGTAATTTTTCCTAGTCTTAAAAAAAATTAATTCTAACCCATTGGCATTTTTTTCTTTTCAAAATCTCCAATTTCTTCCAAAATACCTACAACGAAAAATTAAGCACAATGTAGTATCAAAAGTCTAAGAAACAATTACACAAAATAATTAACAAATTATGACTGTTTTGCCCCTAATTACAATTAATTCGATACAATTATCCCTAACTAAAATTAATACTTAAGCAAGCAATAATTTCACATAACATGCATTAAAAATCCCACTTTAGTCATGAAAAATCCTACAAAATATAGTTCAATTAGTTGCCATTCTCTAAATTAAACACTGATTTTGTGCAATCTGTTAAGAGTCAGCTTTCCCCTGAAAGGAAAATCTTGGTTGTATGCCAGGAGGGATTGAGGTTAGTTTACGCCATCATGCTTGCTAGACGTGTTCAGTTTTATTGTTCTCACTAACATTTGAGGTTCTTATTTCCTCTTTGGTGTGAAGATCTGCTGCGGCGCAGCAAATAAATTAGAGCAGACTGGTTTTTCAAATACAGCATGCATTACATCAGGACTTCAAACCATGAAGCCAGGTTTAGTTGAGTATAGTCTTCCTTGTATATGATTCCAGGCCGTCAACTTTCGCTAATTGATTAGTTTCCAGCCCCCGTTTTTTTGCAGAGCATTTTCACTTGTGTGTGTGTGTGTGTGTGTGTATGTTGAGTTTCTCACCCTCCTGACTTTTTATTGAGAATCTCAAAATGCATATGATGGTGAGGTAGGGCTATTCTTAGGATTACTCAGAATCTTAATCATTGTTGTTATGAACTGAATGGTGACACGAAATCTTCCTTGCAAAGGCTTCAATGAATTCTACATTGGTAGAGAAGATGACCGTATTGGTCTTTGCGATGGCTTCAAAGAGTTCCACTAAGATTGGAATTTTGGATATAAAGGTCAACAACGAGACTACATGGCCAGGACCCGACATTGAACCTTGGGAAATGCCTTACGTGTATTACCCAAAAACCCAGAACTTACCGTATGTAATTTAGAATTCTGTTTAAATCTTAGTGATTTGTCTTCCTTTTTGCCTCATCTTAGGGATGAATGTCCTTGCAATCCTATGAATTATTTTGCCCTCTTGTCAATGCACAAAGATTTGGGAGTGGATGGATTGAGATGTTGCTAAATAACGATACTAACACGAGCTTAAATGGGGAAATTTTCTCTATTAAAAGTGAGTCCTCTTGCTTATTTTCTTCTTAGAATTTCATATTCGCTCTTACATTAAAAAAATAAATAATTTAGATTTAATATTTTATAAAATTATTATTACAAACATAAATTAATAATTTAAACTCTTAAAATCTGATCTACACATTTAATAACTGTGATAAAAAAAAAATAATTATTAGTTTATAAAATATTAAATCTAAACCATTCATTTTATTATTTAAGGTAGGATATAGGATTTTAAAAAGAAAATAAGTATAATATAAACAAGTTAATAAGTAGCCCCTAAAAAAATGAATGCATGGCTGTAGTTGGTGGGTTAAAGCGATGCTTTTGGCCAAAAACAACAACAAAAAAGCTTGAAGTGAATGCTTAATCAAGTAATGTCTCATTCTGGTTAATTTGGCAATATATTTTTCATTTGAAATAAATCAATTAAATTGTTCATATGAAAATTCTTTCGATTGTTTAGAATGATTAATTTTACAGGATTTAAATTATTAGTTAAAATTGTTACAAAAGACTCTTATGATTTAATTAATTAAGATGACTTAAACATCTTTTACCTTTATCTAGTTTAAAAATATAGTATAATATAATATAAATCAGTTAAATTCTTACCAGATTTAATTCAAATCTTATCCTGAATTGAGATATTTTGTGATAATTGTTTATCAATATTTAAATTATTTGATAAAATTGTTAGAAAATGTTTTTTTATTGGGACAAAGTACAAAAGGTTATTATGAATCTGATTCAGATGTCTTAAATAACTTTTACTGTTATCTAATTTTGACTTATATGTAGGTTATCGACAAAAGCCTACCTCCGTCTCCTTCAAAGGATTTTATTGATGAGAACAGATCACATTTACTTTGTTTTTAGGTTTGTTTCTTCTTCTTTCAATTTTAAAAATGACGGAGTGATAATAACCTTGTATGAAAATTATTCTCTTTTTTAGAATTTTATATATATGTATATATGTGTTAAGGTTGTCTTTGGTTTCACATTAAACTCATTAAGAGGATCTATTTGGTTTGGGAAATAGAGGGGATGAGAGGTATTTTACTTAATTATAACATTAATAATTATTATAAGGGGTTTTAGTATGGAAGTCGTTCTCATGGTTTGAATTTTAATACAGAATTTGGTCAGGGAAATAGAGGCAATGGGAGAGATTTTGCTTTTCTATTATTCTATCATATATCATTATTATAACATTTATAATTATTAAGGGTTTTTGTACGAAAATTGTTCTCATGGTATATGTGTTAAGTCTATCTTTGTATCAAAATAACTAAAGTTGTTTAATATAGAAATTCATCTTTATATTATACACCTTTAATCTCTTGCTTAATTAATCAATGTAGGACTTTTCTAATACTCATATTTCAATATTACAAGGTATCGATGAAAGCAAACCTCCATCTTCTTCAGAGAGACAAGTTACTGATAACGCAGAAACAAACACTAGCATGTTAACCAACCAGAATCATAAGGATTCAGACATATGCTGAAACTGTTGACGAAGAATCTGTATATGATCATGATTCCACAAAGTCTGACAAGCTCTCATTAAAACACAACACACAAGACACTAGTATTGACACTGGAGCGTGCGTCTTCCTTTGGGGCCCTCAAGAGGCTCATGCACCCAAGTTTGTATTGCAAATACATGGACAGATACTTGTACATGCCACTTGAAATTGATTCTGCAACTAGTCTCACATCACTGGGGCCATCTTTTGGAGGTACGTACCTGCGTACACATGCCTTGGTGTGTAATTTTAATTTTCTAGCGTCCATCAAATACGTGGTTTTGCATGATATTTAATTATATACTAATTCTATCCCAGCTATATATATTCAATTTGTATTATCCAGTGGTGAATGGTGTGGGTCCAAATCTGGCTCAGATTATAGAACAGATTGAGTACTATTTCAGATAATGTCTTTAATTTCGACATGTGCCCAGTCTGTCGTTTTTTCTTCTTTTATATCTTATTTTAACGGTTTTAAATTATTTAATTTGTTACTTGTAGCTTTGATAATTTAATTCATGATGCAAACTTCCGAGCACACATGGATAACGAAGGATGGGTTCCCCTTCCGTTTGACTGCTTTAGCTCTTAGAACTTCATTTGCTATAAAAATTAAGGTAATTTAATACTCCATCCCTAGCCTGATTCGGTGTTATATATATAAACTTGTAGATTTATATTATATGGTAGAATTTGTGATTGAACAACGCATTCTTTTTATATATATATATATATATATATATCCCCCACATAAATTAAATTATTTACTATATTGAATTGACAGGATGGTACTAAAGTAATAAGGCACCGTCATAGTTGGCGGAGATGGATTTCACTCAAACCATATCCAGCGATGTGCTGTGCTTTAGTTCGTTATATTGTTGTTGTATTATATGATTCTATCTAGTATCGTAGTATGGAGTTTGTAATATTGATAAAATTTGTATTTTTCATGACATTTCGTACCTATAATATAGCAATAAAAGAGATGCATTGACTCTTGAGTTTGTTTTGATTAAATTTGTTTCTTTCTTACATGATGTGTGTGTGTGTATTTATAAATTGCTTGATAGTTAAGATCGTTTTTTGTTGCCCTAAGTCCCTACGTTAAATTTGAAACAAAAGTCATCCTAGGAAAAATTGCAGTAAGGTCCTTAGTAAGATCAAATACGACCCAAAAGTCCTTTGAAATTATAATTTACAATGAAGTCTCATAGGATATTTGGATAATATAATCTAATATTGAAAATACTGAAACACATTTAGTGTGTGTTTGGTTCAATGGAGATTAAATTAGGTAAGGTTCATTAAAGTTAGGTTATGAGAAGTTATGGGCTTTGTTTGCTCCAAGAAGAGGGGAAGGGAGGTTTGGTTTTTTGTTTGGTTCAGAAGGGTAGGTGAGGGGAGCTAATTATAAGTGGACAAATATACCCTTATCTCTTTATCTATATATTTTCCTTCACAATTTTTAATTAATAATTATAATTTCTTAAATTATTAATAGAATTCTAACTCAACCATCATGAAAAAAACGTAGAATAAATTTAATAAACATACTTGAATTGAGAATCATAGTCATGATCAAATTTATTGCTTCCATTTTTTGTAGAGGAAAATGTATTGCTCCAATTTTTTGCATTATGAGATTTTGGGTAATAAAAAATAATTTCCTTTGCATTGGCTTGATTTCTTTCTTACCTTATTATCAAAAGTCTAAAGTTTAATGGATAATTACATATTTTGCATATCAACTTACGCTCTTATCAAAAATCAATACTTAATAGGCCACATCATTACATAAAATCAAAATTTTCCATATGGTTAGCTAACTACACAAGTCCTATATTTCTAATTCTTTCAAAATATCCATATGGTTAAAAATTGATTTGCAAAAATCATTGCTAATTCTTTCCCATACAAGATAACCACACTGCTTTCAAAGGCCACAAACTTCGTATACAAATCTTCAACCCTTCCCTTGGGAATATGATCAAGGGCAACTTTTCTTTCTTTCAGTTTAATATGATCAAGTATTTTGCTCAAATTTTACATCATTAATGCACATAATTTATCATTAGAATTAGAATTATGTGCAATATTTCTTCTTTTGGTCCATCGCTTAAGTTGTAATATAACTCTTTTTATTTTAGAAATTTACTAATGTATTATTCCTAAACCACTCATAGAAGGAACTCAAGACAATATAATATTTTGAGATTAAAAAAGGGAATATACTATGAACCAAAAAAAAATTCCCTGTCATAAAGAAAGATATATCAGGTGATCCCATATTCTCATTCTCAAAATGCAGAATTAATCAAACAAACTTGCGAGCATGTTAGCCAAGGATTAAAAATCCAAAACGATATTCTGCATTAGCGCGCTCCTAAATAGTAGTACCCTTGTGGGGAAATATACAAATTACAAAACACTCATTCTTCAAGCATCAGGTTGGGCTTCAAAAATGGTTAGTTTTACATGGATTGATCACAAAACTGCACTGAAGTTTCCGTATGCATTGGTGATAGCTAGCTGCCCTTCACACGTAAACACAATACATGCAACAAGATTTCAAAAGCGCCTTTCCTTTTAAGCTTCTGAAGTTGGTTGCAACATGTTTCCTCAAAATCCAAATAGCTTAAAACTTAATCTCACACCTTTGTGCAAAGAATTTCCCAGATACAGGTTGGTCAGGAAGAAGGGCCAGCCATAGTCCAGTATCAGCTCTTTCCTTAGCAGTGTTATTTCCTGCATAGCCAGTAAGAGCAGTCTTCACCCATCCAGGGCAATAGCAATTGATGTAAATCTTCTGACCTTCAGGTTGCTTCAAGTAGGTTTCTTGCCACAAGTCTTGTATTAGCATTAACCGCAAGTTTTGACACTGAGTAGTCAGTGAAGGTTTGAGGCCACCCATTTGATGTCCAGGTTTCATCTTCTACTTGTTGCAGAAAAGTGGACAAAGTCCTATCAACCAGTTCCTCTGAGAGGGTTTCCTCGTCATCTAGTCGCTCCCTCAAGGCTACATCGCCGATTCTCTGTCGCTCAAGCAACTCACAATCAATCTTTTCTTTAGGTTACAACATATAACAAGTTGTATAAGGAACCAATAACTCTACTGTACTTCAAAGCAGCTAATAACAAGATATCGCCATAAGGCACAAATCACATATTTATATGGCAGAATAAATGTGAAACAAAACGAAAGGCTGTATGATTATAAGTTCAATCTAACATATCAGTTAAGGGAAAATGAAGTATAGGAGTGACCATAGGAATTGTTACATGTGTCATAAAGCCTAATGCTTCTCTAACACTCTCAAGTTTCAACCTTTTTGGAAGTCAATTTCAAATAATATTAGTAGAATGTAAACAAAGAAGTTTACGGATTGTAACATACAAGAACATGTTTTGGTTTAGTCCCAATAATTGCAAATTCTGAATATGAAAGCAGGAAGAGCACTAGCAAGAAAAAGCAAATTTATGAGAAGGTGTTAACAAGGGAAATAGGAGCTTTCTTGTGGCAGAGGATCAGATTTTATCAAATGTATGCTAAAAACAAGAGTTTTTTTGAAATAGGAGCGTTTAACGAAGGAAGAATGCTTGTGAGTTGGAAGTTGAAGCTGGGAAAAATGAGATTGAAGAGCGTGACAAAGTGGTAAAGGTTTTTTCTTTTCCTTGCCATATGAATTGTGATATTAACTTTCTCTACGCTTCCCTATTGATGGAGTCCATCCAGTGGAATGCTTTTTCTTCAGTTGGTTTATCATAAATTTTTCATAATCTTGGCCTCTTTATGAAAATCATTTATGATCTTTTCCAAAAGGCTTTTGAGTCATCTACAAATTATACTGGGTCAACATAAGATATGCAGAATGAAAGCCAGTTCATTTCAAAAGTCTAAGATGGAGAAGATAATTGAATGATCATTATTATTCAATTTAATATTATTTTCTCAGTAATCAGTGAGTGTATGCATGGTCTGTCTCCCAAATTAATTCCATACCATATTACTCCTTTTATTTGTCAATCGGTAAGGTGGATGCGTTGAAACAAGAACTATAGAGATGCTACCAATACTTGAAACACTTGAGTTGGGACTGTAAAAAGGATGCTACCAGAAATGCAGGCCTTAGTGAACTAACATACGATTCTGAGAATTGACAATGGACAAAAATGCAGAAAAATCAGAACCTCACGGTGACACGCATAACTCAAGCCAGTTCGCCGGCAGTCAATTTTCGTTCAAGCAAGGTAATCTTACCTGAAAGAAGGAGTCAGTGAGCTTGGAGAGGACACTGGAGGAGCAGACGCGATCTACACGACAAATGGACGGGCAGTGACCTTGGACGAGCAACCGAATGTGGCAGGAGCAGGCAGCGGCGACGGCAGCTGTAGGAGCTGCTGGAGATGACGCTGAAATGGCGGACGCGCGAAGGAGACTTCTGCAGACCAAGAGAAAGGGACGAATGGCAGAGGTAGTAAGAGAGGGTAGTGTTGGAATATTGAAAAATTGTGATGTGCAATTCAGTCATAATGGGACATAAATTTTCTCTCTCCAAAAAAAAACCCTAATTTTAAAAATTACATAAATGAGAGGAGGTGATCACTAAATGACAAAAAATCCTTTCACTTCTCACCTCCTCTCCTCCTAATCAAACACATTTTTTATGTTAACCCTCTCCTAATTTAAACTAAAAACACCTCTAACAAAACACATTAGTGAATTTTCTTTGTTTTTCTTTTCATTGCCTCCAGTTACACCAACGCAACACTGAATTTTTCATTTCATCCGTCCTTCCCAACTAGAATGGGAACCAAATATCTGATGAGCACTCAAACTCAATGACAGATTCCTATGCCATTTTCCTCCAATCCTTCCTGCAAAGCTTGGGTATAAGCGATTACGCTCCTAAGCTGTAAAAGTTTCATCACGAGTCATTCTATTCCAATGATTCCCTCGCCAATCCAAATCCCCGCCACTAAACATTCACAGATGAGCAGCTAAATTGTAGTGTTTTTCTTTCATGTTGTAAACCCATTTAACCTCTAATTGCCACCACTAGCCCCCGACACAACCCACCTTCTTCCCAGTAACCCCTATCCAAGAGAGAGAGAGAGATTGAAAATAAAGCATCGTGCCACGGAACAGGTATGTAACAAACAAAACCAAAATAAAAACTTATCAGTGAGACAGACTTGGCTCGGATTCTGAATCAAAAAACTGAACTTTTTTTCCTTTCCTGGGGGAAGATCGATTTGAGGAGGGAGAGAAGGATTTGAAGGTCTGTGATGTGAATCGACTTTTTCAAAAAGAGGGGCTAGGTTTGAACAAAAACTGTGTTCTCTGCTTGAATGGTTTGGTTTGGTGGGGAGGAAGAAAGAGAGAGCGCAATTTCACTGATCTGGTCGCCGAGTCCGAGTTGCTTCTAGGGATATCGGGTCATCTAATGGTATGATTGTTAAGTTGGAAATGTTGGCGGGTCATGATTCAAATAATTAGAAAAATTAGGCCGTTGGGTCTGACCAATGATATAATAATTAAATTAAAAATAATATATTTATAATTTAAACATAATTAGTTTATATGAAAAGCTTACAAGATCACAACATATATGCCAAAGACAAAATAATTGAAAGTAGTACATGTCAACACTGTACCAAACACCACATTGCTCACAAACATATTACAAAACCATAAATAAAAAATATTTAATAATTAATGTTTCAAATTCTTACAATATGTTTTATTTTCAAAAGCAATCATCATATGATAATATAAATATTTTTAGATGAAATCTGACGTTAAAATGATCCGTTAAAATCCAAAAACTGATTTCCTCCATATTTTTCAAAAGCATTTTGATTAAGAAAATATATTTTGCAATTAATCACTGCGTATAATTAAAATTTTTTTATCATAATTAATAATAATTTCTTGTGCCTATTTAATAGGCAATAGTATAGGAAAATGGGCAAAAAAAAAAAGGCAATTGTCTAGGAAAAGAAATGGGCCGACGGTAATGGGACGAGCGAGTGAGAAAATTGATAACTTTTGGAGAATTTTAATTTTTTTAATATTTATTGATTTTCTCTTGTATGCTTTTTGTTCTCTTTCATAATTTTTCTCTTTCTTCTCCCCTGAACTTCATTTCTTTTCGTTATCAGGCAGGAAGCATTTTCTCTGTTTATTTGATACCATATATGAATACTGTGTGAGTTTTAAAATTTCTAGATGCATCCTTTCAATCTTTTCGTCGTTTTGTCCAATGCTTCATATCATCTTGGTAAGTATTTTAAATCTGCATATTTCTTCCCCCATTCATCTCTTCCCTCATGTCTGTTTCTGTCTTCCTCTTTCTTTATTTGAGCCATCCAACTATTAAAAATCCGCTTTGGTCTGCAGGTTAACAGCGGCTAGCCGCTCAAAAACGAGCTCGAGACGGTCCAAAACGGTTGGACGGTGAAGACGGCTAAACTCATTGAAATGGCCTGGCATGATAAATTAGGTAATTTAGTTATTTATAACAAATCTGTTAGTATCTCTAAATTGAGAAGACAAAATGAGTTGAAGCATTATTCATCTCTTCCTCATGTCTGTTTCTGTCTTCCTCTTTCTTTATTTGAGCCGTCCAACTACTAAAAATCCGCTTTGGTCTGTAGGTTAACAACGGCTAGCCGCTCAAAAACCAGCTCGAGACGGTCCAAAACGGTTGGATGGTGAAGACGGCTAAACTCATTGAAATGGCCCGGCATGATAAATTAGGTAATTTAGTTATTTATAACAAATCTGTTAGTGTCTCTAAATTGAGAAGACAAAATGAGTTGAAGCATTATCATGTACAATCAATATGAAAAATTCTTTAGAGGAAAAAAATTATAAATTGAGAAGACAAAATGAGTTGAAGCATTATATTTTGGACAAAAAGTAAAGGGAAAATCCTAATTATTCCAGTTGAAATATCAAAATCTAAATTCAGGCCTACCTTTCAGACAAATTCCTAATGAGGCTAAAAGGTCTAATTAAATATTTATGAATGTTATCAAAACACCAGAATATTCCTCTATAGTTATTAGAGAGACCAAGTAACCATAATCATCGCCTCAAATCTCTCCCATGATGAATGAGGCGATAAATAAGGTGTTGCCGGGAACTTTTTGCGGCCCGCAAAAGTAAAATCTCTTACACTGCTTGCAATATAAATAGGAATTAGATTACAAGAGAAAAAACGACCTCCTAGCTTACAGAAAATGTAACTACTATTTTCCTCAAACCTCTTTTTATTTCCCTGAAAGAAATTATACTAAAGTGGCAGTTAAAACTCCATAAACCTCAATTTTTTGGCAGAAGAGGATGTCCAACAAAAAAAAAACTAAAGGCAATTACCAGCAAGACTCCATTTTCAGAGAGGTAGCTCCAATAGTGTACCATATATCAAATGAGCAGAGTTATTTACTTCTGAAAGCGTTAGCCTTTTAACTTTGGTTAGTGAGTTTGCAATTTAATTAGGGAGAATCGTTAAAAAAGAACTTGAAAATTGTAAAATGATATATCAGGTAGTTCTCAAAAAATAAGTTGGGAATTGTTTATCTAATTTCTACATTTTTCAATCAACTCTTAATAAAAAACTTGATTTGTCATTTTACAATTTCCAAATTCTTTTTCAAGGATTCTCCCATTTAGGCTCTCCAAATTTTTATTGGATTTAATTTGTTGATTTAGCATAAGTCCCCGACACGAAACCCCAAAATCCCGTAGTAATGGAATCAAAGTACCCTACCCAATGCCCCCACCTTTTTCTTCTTCATGTTCTTTTGGCTTCACTCAACTACAGCCATGGATCTCGCTACCCTCTGATCGAATCGTTAATCTTAATACTCCTGTGTGTTCCAATCCTTAACATCCCTATTTTCATTCCTAAACACGGTTTCACCGGTGGAAGATGTAGAAATTTTACTACCCAAGCCCAAAATCAAGAACAGTGTCATTAATTAATTAATTAATTAGAGAAGAAAAAGAAATACTAGGAAACCACATTATATTTTACGTTGGGTTCATCGTTGAGAAGGGTGAATGAATTCCAAGTTTCTTTTTTAATTACGAAGGAGTATTTTGGTCTTTGAATAATATTCATAAATTCTTAATAAGTCCTCTTAGTCTGATTAGTGATAGGAATTTGTTAAAAGTATAGGCCTGAATTTAGATTTAGGTGTTTTCAAAAATATATTGATCTTATTCAAAATATATTTCCCCACTCTGCTAATTCAAATACACTCTAAAAAGCAACCGTTTAGTTTTGAATGTGAAAAAGAAAAGGGAATTATTAATTAGTTTATATGAAATCTCATGCATATTAAAATAATCTGTTTTTCTTTGCCACATAACACACACAAGAAGGTTTTATTTATTTATTTTTTGGGTAAAAACGAGAAAACAACCGTGGCTATGCATCAAACTAAATTCATTTAAAAAAGTCTTGATAATTTGAAATATAAAACAGTTAACAGATCATTTGGAATAATTTTAAATTTAGGAAATAATTAAATAATTTTAAGCCATATCATAAAACCAACTTGACACCTAAAATTTTTAATCAATGAAATAGGGTTCATACAATGTTTAATCCTTATAATTTGCCCTCATTTTATTTCTGGTTCTGATGGTTTTAAACCATATGTTTTAGTCATTCAAATTTATTTATTTCTAAAGATTGATCCCCATAGTTTAGTAAGGACTTGAACCATTTTATCTTTAAAGAGACCAAAATCTATAATTTAAAACCATAGGAACTAAAATTAAAATAAGTGCAAACTATAAAGACCCACTATTATATTAACTCAATAAAACATTATAAATGAAGCAAATAGTTTAATTTAACGGCAATATAGTTTTTATAAAAAAAATTCATTGGTAATATGGCATGATCAATTAAGAATGTTCAGTTATCATATATAAATTATAATTTAACGATAGAAAATTCTCAAGGGCCATAAGCAGGGCAATTTATTGCTTCAATTTTTTGTTTTTAATACAAACGAAAGCTAAGCTTGAAGTTTAGAAAATAGGGCTGAATCCTAGACTGTCCACCTGCATTTTCAACCCCAAATTAGCAAGTTAGAGTTCCTTCAACGGTGGAATTTGATCAACATGTGATGGGAATATCTCCTCAAAGGAACAATTTTCCACATGAAGTTCATTCAAGTGTGCATTTGGAAAAGTTACCCATTCATCGACAAATCTTTCTATGCAAAGAATTTCCACTTGAGGATAAGGATCTGCTGCTCTTGATGCGAATAGCTGTAATACAAGATGGGCAAAATAAAGACGCAAAATTAAGATTTCTCTCTCCTTTTGCGCCAAAACATAAAGATTCTTTGAATTGAGAACAAAGAAAGATTATGAGACATGAACTTAACATCTATGAGCCTTACAAAAGTAAAATTCACATCTCTCCCCACCTAAATCACAATTACTGAATATAAATAATTGAGGTTCTGCATCTTGCAGTATATAATAACCAAATAATTCCAAACCCAACTCAATTTATCCATACTCCTAAGCTAAACAAATCAAATTTTTTCCACGACAACATTTCAAACAGAGGAATCACAAAATAATCAGAACCCGAAAAAGGTACCAATTGAACCCATTTTGATGAGCGTGACTCCATAAAACATGACGCACGCGCGTATACCTCTAAGTAAGAGTCTCACAAGTCAAAAGAGCAATGCAGCAATAATGGTTCTCAAAATATTTAAAATTATTGGATGAATTGGATTTGTATATGTGGAATGCTGATTAGTAAGAAACTCTAGTTATTGCTACGTGTGTGTATATCTAAGATAAACGATCAATTCTTGTATAGTTTGGGTCTTCAAATTGAAATTTAATGACATAAACTTAATTCATGAGTTCCTAAATATCATTTTGTCATGTGGACCCACAATTACGGACCCAATTCATCCATCTATGACCTCTCACCATGGTTTAGTTATTTCTCCTTTTTCAATTAAATAGATAGAAGCATGTGTGTGTTACTTAAGCATAAGTTACTTACTCTATTCTTCTCTACTTTTCCATTCAAAAACAGAACATTTTAATTACTAAGAATTTTTCTTGTGAATCATAGAGCAAAACACGCTTAATGAAGAACTTTAGAATCACAACACACTAAATTAAGAGTCTTTCATACATCAGAGTCATGGTACACAATAAAACAAACAATGCATTAAGGGTAAAGCTTTAACCAGGGCCAACTCATTCATCACCCAATTTATTGGTAGGAATATTGTTTATGATAAAAAAGACTCTCATTTACCAAATAATTGAACCTATATATAACTACTCAAACATATAATTCGAGAATTCAACGAAAGCATAGTCCCACAAACATCTGTCCACATTCTTGTCAAGTGTCAACATCATTGCCCACAACACTGCATTAATCAAGAAGGGGGAAAATTGACTTCTAAGATTTTGTTTTTATTCTATGTATATCCAAGTAAAAAAGAAAAAAATAATAAACAAAAAGATAGCTACTCTATTTCATCCATTTATATATGAAGAAGTTGTTGATATTATAGCAACTGTTTCTGCAAAAGAAATATTGAACTAAATTGCAGCAAGCAACTTTATTTTTAAGTGATAGGAGAGCATCGACAGATGAAGCAAAAAGATACAAATTATTTAAGAAAAGAGAAATTGGCGTATAGTAGGCAAAAAGAAGATACAGGATTCTTTTATGCTTCATCCTCCCATAAATGAGGCCTTTGTTAATGTCATAGTAACTAGGGGAGAGCCTAGCCAATAAGAAAAATGATGTTTATGCTTTTTTGTTGGATTAAGAAAGCTTGCTCCTCTTTCACTGTTGCCAGTTACTTTTTTTTTTATTTTCATCATTCGGTATCCCAGGGTCGACAGCCCCAGACTAATCCGAATCGCCAATTGTGGGCACCTCAATGGATGGAATGGCTGGCCAGGAGATTTAACATTTTTCCATACCCATGGCGAGAATCGAACCCTCGACCGATGGTTAAGGGAGGAGGAGCCCCTACCACTCCACCCCATGCCCCTGGTTGCCAGTTACTTTTAGGCAAGAAGAACTTATCCCTAATCTAGAATTTTTGTACTCAACTCTTGATTAATTACGATTTTAAATTATAAATATGAACCTTGCATTTTATTTCACTTATTGTTCTATACCTTTACGTATCATAAAAATGAATCTCGTTTTATGCATTTATCACGACTCCATGGTCAATTGTGACTAATCTCTTTGAACTAATTAATCTTCATAACATAATTAAGCAGACAACACAATTGTTATGTGAAAACTTCACAATCATGCCACATCAATCTCTGAATCTTCCATACATTAAAGTCACAAATACACAATAAAACAAACCACACAATAAGGGTAGAGTTTTGACTAGGGCAAAGTCGTTGATCCCTAAATTTATTGGCAAGAATAGTGTTCCAGAGGAAAACGAAGTCTCACTTATCAAATAATCGAACATACATATAACTACTAAAACATATAATTTGATATTCAACAGAAGCATCATCGCACAAACATCTATCCGCATTCTTCATCAAGTGTCAGCATCATCACCAACACCTGCATTACTCAAGAAAGTAAAAGAAAAGGACTATTAAGATTACGTTTATATTATAATCCATGTTGTTAGATATAGTAGCAAAACAATTTTTCAGTCTTTCATTTTTTAGGGGAAAAAACTTATTTGAACATGTGTTTTTATTAGGGAAAAACCGAAAAAGATAAGAAAATACAATTTAAACTTCAAAATCTTAAATCAATGATTTCTTACTGAAATGAATTGCCAATTTTGATACTCTTGTAATCAATACCTACACTCTTGTAGGCATAACAAGAATGATCTGGTGCAGGCAAAAAAAAAAAAACAAGAATGATTTGGAATTTTAAAGTTCAAGTGATATTTTCTTACCTGTTCCTTCTTTATTATGTGTTCTAAAAAACAAAAAAAAAAGTTCAATTTTGTAAAACAAAAGGCTAGAAATTATGTTTTGTTACTTTTTATCCTACAAAATCAGAGAAGAGGCTGTTAACATTGTATTTTCTTTAATAGTAATGTTGCCCATAAACTAAACTATGTTTTCACCTTTTACCTCACCATGTTAATTACGCTTTTAAAAATAATCAAGCAAACATAGTTTTTTTTATTTTTTTTTAAAAATTATTTTATTGAACTGTTTTAGGAACATATAAACACAAAATAGAATCAAAGCCATAGTTTGTTTGTTTCAACTCACTGTTGTTGATCATATTATAATAACTCCTGTTGAAAAAGAAATCTTGAAATAAATTTCAACGAAGCAACTCTATGTTTTAGTGATAGGAGAGCACAGACAAACGTAGCAAAAATATACAAATAATATAATAAAAGAGAAATTGGCATATAGAGGATAAAAAGAAGATGCATGTTTCTTTTATGCTTTGCCCCTTCATATATGAGGCTTTTATTGATATCATAGTAACTACTACTAGAAGAATGTATAGACAGTAAGCAGAAAGATATTTTGGCAACAAAATCATAAAATTAAACTAACAAACCTGAAGATGAAAACATCTATGCCTATCCATGCATGTTACTAGTAGCATAACCATTTTGCAGCACGCGTGTCCAGAAAATTATGTCTTTATGATTCTACTTTGTCAATGTATAACATATTTTAGTGAAAAAATTTGTTTAGATGGTTGGACGAATAAGATAAGACCCCATCACCTATGGCTGTCAAAACTCACCAAACAAGACGAAAAATAGTAGGGAAGTCAAAATGGGCAGTCGTGGTGAAATAAAAATTAAAGGCAGCAGTCAAAAGGCGGAGAGGGCAGAACGAAGGTGTTTGGAGTAGAACACTGTGTGCGGGTGGTTTGTATCTTTTATCTTTGTACAATGGAGAGAATGTGCAGAAAGAAAGAAAGAAAGGTTGACATATATGAAAAGTTTTAAATAGAAAAACACAAGAACAGATAGCTCCTCTGTTTCATCTCTTATTATATGAAGCTATTGTTGATATTATTAGTAACTACTGTTGAAAAAGAATAATTGAAATAAATTTCAACAATCAACTCTATTCTTGAGTGACAGAAAAACACAAACAAACATGATAGAAAGATCATTTAAGAAAAGAGAAATTATTGTACAGTGGGAAAAAACAGATTCAAGCTTCTTTTACGCTCTGTCCTTTCACACATGACATTTTATTGATACCATAGTAACTACTACTAGAAAAAAAAAACATAGACAGCAGAAAGTTACAAACAGTTCAAGAAAAGAGGCCCAAAAAAGAAAAAACGAAACATAAAACTAGCTAACCTGAAGATGATAAGATGGACGAAGAAGTTATCCTTTATATATTAATGCTATCCTGCGATATCAAATCATAATATAGTTTGCATCAAAAAATGTAATTTTGAAAAAAAAAAAAAAAAAGGACGACATTCGCATAAGCACAATATAATTATCAATTTTTTATTTCTTTCATCATTAACTCTTAACTTTTCGAAACATCATTTGTTAGTGTGGAAATATCATACCTTTGCTGAGGATAGACCTTCCATTGTTTTGTTAAGGTCTCCTTCATCTTTCCATTCCATGTCATGCTCTTCAATTTTCACTTTAGACAACTCTGGTGTTTCCAACACTCCCCGACAAAACATCTTCATTTGAGGGCACCCAGTTATTTTTATCTTTTCTAATTCTGGGAATTTGAAGGTGTGACTTTGTGAAGAAAACATCTTCAAGCTTGGCATATCAGTAAGTTTGATCTTCTCCAATTGGTTGAATGTGATTCCACCTTGTACATCTTCATTGGTGTCATTCTTTACAATTTCCTCCATCTTTTTGCAATCATTTATCTCCAAACTTTCAAGACTCGCCAAGCTTTTGGCAGTTGAAGTTGTCACTAAATGGATGAGCTGATGACATCTAGATACGGACAGCCGTATCAAATCTTTAAATGAAGCAGAGGATGGTACCAATTTGACCAAGCTACAACAACTTTTGACATCGAGGACTTCTAGCTTTTGATGCATAAGTGGTAGCTGAGAATCATCCTTCCATATGCTCTTGAGCTTATCCAAATAGGCAATGTGTAATACACAAAAAGGTGGGATTTTCCCCATAAAATCAATCTGGTCCTGTGAAGGGAATATCTCCTCGAAGCAACAATGCTCTACATAAAGCCTATAACATTTAGGAAATCTTTTAAGGGAGCTATAGGGAAAGGTTGTCCCTTCATCTGTAAAGCTTACTACAAAAAGATTGTTCACTTCAGGAAAGACTCCCTTTATTGTTCCAATATTCTTTCCATTTAACGCCATGCTCCAGGTTGTGGAAATGACCTATAAAATGATCATTAATAAAGCAATTACCAAGATTAGCATAAATCAGATCAAGATATCGTTTTAACTAATTAAATCTTTCTTAATGGATCACTAATCTTCTGCTAACATTTATATTTTGTATCATTCCTCTAAAATCATATCTAGAAGTTACAATCAGGGGAAAAAATCCTTTAAATTAATTTTATTTCCCACTTTCTTTTCTCTAAATTAAATTACACAAAATACCATCAGTTCTAACTTCAAATTCATATTTTGTGCTAGCCTTTTGACAATGAAAATATTATGTAAATATTGATGATTGATAAAACTATTGCTAGAAGAAGGCAATTTAATAATTTAGATCGAGATACTTTTTAATAGGATAATTTCTTATTTAATTGTAGATAAAATCTTTCTTAACTAATCCATCATCTTCAACTAATATTTATATTTTAATTATTAATTTCCCCCTAATACAATCACATCCATACTTCAAAATAAAAATGAAATCTTTTAAATCATTTTTCCGCCCTTCTTTCTAGTCAGAGATTTAACAAACAATAATAACACTATTTGCAGTCTTCCACATTCATAAATCATCATTTGTTTGTACAGTTTCATGTGCAATTAGAGTCATGTATACTTCATGGTTAGGTGACAAAATGTCCAAACTTCGATATTTTTATTAAATATTTATCTCATGCTAAATTCTAGGTGATGAGAAATTCTTTAAAAGTGGAAAATAAGAATGTTAATATGTTAACCGTACCTCTTTCAAAGTAAATAGATGTTTGATGGTATTGTTAAGATCGGTCATCCATATATCTTTATCACGATCATATTTACTCACTCGGACGCTTTGAAGGCGCGGGGCATGAATGGCTCCTGGACAGAACATTGTGAGCTGAGGACACTCTGTTATAGTTACATCTTCTAATAAAGGAAATCTGAAAGTATAATTGTAGCCACAAAATCTCTTCAGTCTTGGTAAATCATCAAGTTCCATAAACTTCATCTGGTTGAAAAAGATTTCCTTGTCCTCATTATCCTCTCCTTCCTGCTTCATTATAATTTCCTCAATTTGATTACAATCTTTAATTGAGAGATGTGTGATACGGACCAAGCTTGGAGGTGCTGATGACGTCATTAGAGTGGTAAGCCCATGACACCCCTTCACTTTAAGATGTGTTAGACTCAATGGTGCAACCACCGTTGATAACTCCATTTCTTTATGATAATCATTCAAATCTTCAAAACCAAACACCATCTCCAACTTGTCACAATTGCTGACTTCCAATTTGTCCAAATTGTTTAAAGATTTCAGCACATGAAAAGGCACCAAACTCTTGACAGCTGAAGATGTCACTAAATAGATAAGATGATGACAGTTGGACACCTTCAGCACTGTCAAATTATGAAATGAAGTGGAGGATGGTGCATGTGATGGGAATATCTCCTCAAAGGAACAATTCTCCAAATGAAGTTCATTCAGCTTTGGAAATCTTTCGAGCAATGTATACAGAAATGTCACCCACTCATCAAAAAAACCTTCTATGCCAAGAATTTCCACTTGAGGACAACAGTCCGTAGGAAATTGGTCATTCCTTATCATGATAGCATCATCTTCATCTAACACCAGCTCTCTTGATGTCACATATCGCTGTAAAACAATTATGGGCAAAGATATTATTCAATTATAACAACATAATTTCATATTTTGTGCTAAGAAACGTTTATACATAATAATGCCCTATTTTTGCATCACGTCATTTCGTACTGAATTAGAAGTTTAGTTATATTACTTTATTTTTTATTTTGTCCCAAAGTCTAGAAGAAACAAAACTTTCAATAAGTTGTTGCCCATTTTCTTCCTCATCAAAGAAGTGTCAGACATTTGACTTTTGTAATTAATCTTGGAAAAGAAATAGTCATATCAACTAAGACACACAAGAACAATAATACTAAAACATTTTGCTATTTATCCCATTAATTAGTTATGACGTAATTATTTTTGGTGTTCTGTAATTATAAGTTTAGTAGATACTCGGAAACATGTATAGAGATATTCATAATAAATATCATGACAATGGAACTTTTATAGATGAATAATTTTGTATAAGCTGGAAATAGTAATAATTGAGCTTCCTAGACACACCTGTTGGTAGAATGTTTGGTTAAGATTGGTGTCCCAAATTTCACGATGTTCTTCCCAATCTTGTGACAGTTGAACGCTTTTAAGAGATGGTGTATCAATAAATCCTGGGGAGAATGTTTTAAATTTTGGACAGCTTGTTATGACAAGTTTATCCAATAATGGAAACCTGAAAGGATAATTGTGGCAGCAAAATCTCCTTAATCTTGGTAAATCATTAAGTTCCAAGAACTCCAGCTTTCTGAAAAATATTTCTTCATCTTCATCGTCCTCTCCTTCCTGCATAGTTACAATTTCCTCCATTTTAGGGCAGTCACCAACTGAGAGACACGTGAGATGGACCAAGCTTCGAGCAATTGATGATGTCATCAAAGTGGTCCGCTTATGACAATATGTCACAGTAAGATCTGTAAGATTTGGTGAAGAAACTAAGGATGGTGGCAAGCTTCCCATAATGGAAATCTTCTCGAGAGTCAATTTTGGAAAGCAAGCAGTAAGTGCATCAACTTTATCACCTCCAAGAGCCTTCTCAAAGTCCCCACTCAACTTCAGCTTCCCTAAATTTGGAGTGCTCTCCGAAAATTGAAAAGAAGGTTTTTTCTCAAGAGATAGATGAAGCAGCTTTAATTTGGGGAAGTGGTACCTTAGAAACTGACCACTTCCAATCTTCTCAACTTCTTTACCCTGCAATCTCAACTTCTCCAAATTACCAATAACCTGCACAATGCATAAACAATAAGTAATTTGTGTAAAAAAATGTAACATCTAATTAATACATCATAAGGCATACGCTTTCTCATCATGAGGCCATCTTCAAATTAAAATTTGATACTTCCACAATTTCGACATCCGTATTCCATTAATATCAAATATTAATTATTGTAAATTAAAGTGAATATGAATTTCTAGTCTGGTGTTTCAATCTTCCGTTATAATATACGACATTTATTCCTTTCTTTTAAAAAAGAAAATATAAATTTATCCTTATAACATTTCAAAAAAAAGAAAGAAAGAAAGAAACCATATCCCTTACCTTGATTCATAAACACACCTCATGCATGAAGACAGAAAGCGGAGGATTGGTCTCCCACTTTTCATAAGAAAGAATAGAAAATTATTTAATTATTTTTTAATATCTATTGATTAAAATAATTATCATGAATTATTCTTTTCTTAGTTTTTTAAGTTAATCATCCAACCCAAAACAGCAATCTATTAAATATTCGAGAGGAATTATTCACATATTTAAATACTTAAAAAGATCAAATTCAAACGCTATTAGGTTTTAAAACAAAATATTTAATTTGATGCATGTTTCATTATTTTTTTAATGCTTAAAGTTATTTTTAGCTTAGCTTGTTTTTAAAATAAATAAGCTATGAATAGCGTGTTTAGAACTGTACCTTGTCCTGAGATAGGAGAGGATATTTTGAGTCTATCATGTTCGCTTCCTCATATATTTCTGATGAACCTGAGACTTCTGTTTCAAATATCTCTAATTCATCACAACATTGAATAAATAACTGGTTAAGGTGCGGCCATTCTAATGTGTGTTTTTGTGGATAGAAATTCCCCAAATTTGGAAGGCCAGAAAGCAGAAGGGAAGTTAGCCTAGGAAACCCAAATGTAACAGCAACAGATTCTGAAACTTGATCCTTTGCAACAATCACATCTATACCACATTGATTTATTTTAAGCTCTTCAAGGTCACAAAGCATGCCTTTGCCTATAGCCGCAGGAAATATGCTTGTGAGGCTTTCACAGTTGTAAACATTTACGCTCCTTAGACTTGGGAAGGAGACATTTCCTTGGTAATGATCGCTCCACACATTCTTCAATCTTGGCAAATTCCCTAGCTTTAGCCTTTTCAGCGGCACAACCACTAATGATGACTCCATCTCTTTATAATCATTCAAATTTTCAAAATCAAACACCACCTCCAACACGGCACAGTCCTTGACTTTCAATTCTTTCAAGTTGTTTAAAGATTTCAGCATATGAAGGGGTATCAATTTCACAAAGCCACATCTTTCCACAATCAACGTTTTCAAGTTACTAAATGAGTTGTGTGGAAGTTGGTCAGCCCATATCAACGAAATCAACGGGTTTATATTGGATAATTCCAATATCTCTAATTTTGGAGGTAACATCTGTGAAAGAAAATATGATTAAGAGAAAATCATTTTTAATCCTTTGGCTTATTTTCCATGGAAGATTAGTCAAATGTCTAAATAAAGCTCTCATCTATCAAAATATTTTTCAACTGATTGCAAAATTAAAAGTTCCATTTGAAATATCAATATCTTTAGCTAGTAACACCTGTTGAAATAAAATATTATTAAATGAAAATTACTTTGGATCTATTGGCTTGTGTTACATGAAAAATTGTTTAAATGTCTAAATGAAGCTCTCATCTATCAAAATATTTTTCAACTGATTGCTAAATTAAAATTTCCATTTGAAATTTCTCGTTCATTAAAAAAAACAAATTGAATAATTAAAAATGAAAGAACTGTAAAATGTTACACTAGCCCACCTAATACCAAATTAAGTAATTTTAGTGAATGTAATCTCCCAAGTATGTTAAAATAAGAACAAAACTGCAAAACGCCATACTACCCTCATAGCAAAGTATATAATTCTAGCCTAAACGATTTTTGCAAGTAATTAAGTTTGAAGTTCTATAAGAAGCTAAAACAAGACTGAATAATAATTAAAATAATATTGATTAATTTAGTGCCCTTAAGTGGGGATTAATTAAAATAATATGAATATACATTATTGATGAAAAGCGATTAAAAATTTTATTACTGCGGTTAATCCTCAAAATCATAAACTACGCCTTTCTCATAAATATTTTGGTGATAGGAACAATTCCTATATCAAAATATTCAAAAATATCGAACTAAACTGTTTTTAGGTTGTACAACGAATAATTGGAGGCTTCATTATTTATATTTTAAAACTTTTTAAATAGGATAATTCCAATATCTTTAGCTTTGGAAGTAACACCTGTTGAAAGAAAATATTATTAATCGAAAATTAGTTTTGATCCATAGACTTAATTTTCACCAAAGATCTTTAAATTTCTAGCTAAATCTCCCATCTACTAAAACACATTTCAAGAGATTGCTAAAAGTTCAATTTAAAATTGCACGTTCATAAAAAATAAATAAAGTAATTAAAAATGAAACAACAGTAAATTTTATAGTAGCTAGGATAATACTGAAGTAAATTTCGTAGATATGTTGACACTTCAAAAAATAAGAACAACATAAGAAGAATTAACCAGCAAAACGTCATGATAGCCTCATAGCAAAGCAAATAATTCAAGTGAAAATTATTTTTGCACGTAATTAGGTTTGAAGTTTTATAGGAAGATAACAAGACAAAATAAGAATAACTAAAACATTGTGAGTATACCTTATTGTTGAAAAGAGACCAACAATTTTACTGTTATTTCATTTTTAATGACTTTATTTATTAAATGAAAATTACTTTTGATCCGCAAGCTTATTTTTCCTGAAATATTGTTAAAATGTCCAAGTAAAGCTCTTATACAGTGAATCTAAGTAATTTTAGCTAAGGAAATTTTTGATATGTTAAAACAAGAGAAAAAAAAATATAAGAACAAAATTACAAGATAAGGAAAGAACATATTTTCGGAACAAGTTTGAATTTAAGTTAATGCAAGATAGGAATAGAATAAATCAATTTTTTTGTCACCAAAAGAAGAATAAATTAATTTGAACACACCTTATTATAGCTGAAAAGTGATCTGAAAATGCTTGTGCATCTGGTATTTGTTGCTCTATCTTCAATGTTGAAATCCTTTTTATCCTCTTGTGTTTTCAAATTTGGTAACCAAGTGAGTTTTAATATTCTCAACCCATTGAATGTGTTCCCCCATTCCATGTCTTCATCAGTCTCATTCCTTACAATTTCTTCCATTTTTTCACATTCATCTATCTCCAATGTTTCAAGATTCACCAAACTCTTGACAGTTGAACATACCACTAAATAGACAAGCTGATGACATTTGGACACCTTTAGCACTGTCAAATTATGAAATGAAGTGGAGGATGGCGCATGTGATGGGAATATCTCCTCAAAGGAACTCTTCTTCACATGAAGTTCATTCAGTTTTGGAAATCTTTCGAGCAATGTATACAGAAATGTTACCCCCTCTTCAACAAATCCTTCTATATCAAGAGTTTCCACTTGAGGACAACAGTCCGCTGGAAATTGGTCATTCCTTATCATGATAGCATCATCCTCATCTAACACCACCTTTCTTGATACCATAAGTTGCTATAAAACAATTATGGGCAAAGGTATTATTGGATTATAACAATGTAATTTAATAATTTGTACTAAGAAACGTACATTTTGCAATTAAATCAACTACGGCCGAAAAGAACAATATAATAACACTAACACATGTTGCCGTGTATCTCATTAATTGATTATGACATAATTGTTTGAAGTATTTTATAATTAAAGTTATGTAATTAGAAAATTATAATTACAAGTTTAGTAGAAACTTTAAACTAAAACATGTATAGGGGATATTTATCTTAAATATCATAACAATGGAACTTTAATAGATGAGTATTTTTTGGTAAAAGCTGGAAATATAAAAAATGGAGCTTTCTAGACGCACCTGTTGGTAGAATGCTTTGTTAAGATCAGCATCCCAAACTACATGTTTTTCCCCATATTGTGACAGTTGAATGCTCTCAAGAGAGGGTGTATGCATGGGTCTTGGAGAGAATATTTTGAATGATGGACATTCTTCTATGACGAGTTGATCCAACAATGGAAACCTAATGGTATAATTGTAGCCACAAAATCTCTTCAATTCACTTAAGTCATGAAGCACCAAAATCTTCAGTTTATCGAAAACGATTTCCTTATCCTCATCATTCTCCCCCTTTTGCTTCGTTATAATTTCCTTCATTTTATCACAGCCACCAATTGTGAGATGAGTGAGATGGACCAAACTTCGAGCAGTTGATGATGTCATCAAAGCGGTCAGGTAATAGCAATGTGTCACTTCAATATGTGTGAGATTTGGTGAAGAAACTAAGAGTGGTGACAAGCTTCCTGTAATGCGAATAAAGGTGAGAATCAATTTTGGAAAGGGAGAAGCAAAAGCAGTAACGTCATCCCCTCCAAAAGCCTCCGCAAAGTGCCCACTCAACTTTAGCACCTCTAAATTTGGAAAGCTCTTCAACAAAGTTCTGTACAAAATGGTTGTTGCATTATCAGGATGTAGACAAAGCTGTTTTACATTGGGGAAGCGATACATTGGAAACTGGCCACTCCCTATCATCTGGGCTGGTTTACCCTGCAGGTCCAACTCCTCCAAATTTTGAATAACCTGAACAATGGAGAAATAATAAGTTAGTTCTATAAAGAAAAAATGTAACAACCAATTAACACCCCAAATGGATATGCTTTTTTATGACGACAGATGTGTCCGATAGGTCATGAGAAGTCAACTGCTTGCCTTCATTCTATTGTTTATTTTTGACCCAATAGTTGGTTATGAGTTTGGGCTGGGCCTGAATTTTGCTTTAAAAGAAAAGATGTGGAATGGGCATAGGCCCAAATCATGGAGGTAGGGGAAGAAAGGGAGGTTATGGTGTTCTTGAATTGCCGGCTGCTCGCTCTAACAACCGCAATTCAGGATATATGCCTTCTTAACTCTCCCCATTCATGTGAATTATTTTATAATATCTGTTAATTAAAATAATTATTATGAATCATTGTATTCTTTAAAGGTTAATTAATTATCAAATCTAAACAGCATTATTATTAAATATTTGAGTGAAAGGAATAGTTCACTTATTTAAATACTCAAAAGTGTCAAATTCAAGCTTTTTGGGTTGGAAAACAAAATAATCTAATTTGATGTCTCATTATTTATTGTAATGTTTAAAGTTATTTTTTGGCTATTTAATTAGCTTACTTTAAAAACAAATAACCAATGAATAGATAATGTAGAATTGTACCTTGTCGTGGGAGAATAGAGGATATTTTGAGTTTCGTGTGCTCTCTTCCTCATATATTTCTGATGAACTTGAGACTTCCTTTTCAAATATCTCTAATTCACAGTGTTCAATAGATAACTGTTGAAGGTGTGGCCATTCTAGTGTGTGTCTCTGTGGATAGAAGCTCGTCAACTGTGGAAGCCAATAAAGTTGAAGGGAAGTCAGCCTAGGAAACTGAAGTGCAGGAAATGCAGGAAATATACTTGTGAGGCTTTCGCAATCAAAAACATATATGCTCCTTAGACTTGGGAAGGAGATGTTTCCTTGATAGTTATTGCTCCACACATTCTTCAATTTTGGCAAACTCCATAGCTTCAAGTTTTTCAGTGGCATGACTACTGATGATGAATCCCCCTCTTTATAATAATCATTCAAATCTTCAAAATCAAACACAATCTCCAACATGTCACATTCCTCGACTTCCACTTCTTCCAAGTTTGAAAATAACACCTAAGGAAAATATGATTAAACGAAAAACAAATTAAGTAAATTAAAAATGAAAGAACTGTAAAATGTTACAGTAGACCACCTAATACCAAATTAAGTAATTCTAGTGAATGCAACCTCCGTAGATATGTTAAAATAAGAACAAAATAAGAAGAACAAACCTGCATAACGCCATAATAGCCTCATAGTAAAGTAGATAATTTTAGTGAAAATGATATTTGTATGTAATTAAGTTTCAAGCTCTATAAAAAGTTAAAACGAGACTGAATAAGAATAATTAAATAAATATTGGTTAATTTAGTGCCCTTAAGTGGGCAATAATTAAATAATACGAATATACATTATTGATGAAAAGCGATTAAAAAATTTAGTAAAGTGGTTACTCATCATCAAAACCATAAGCTACTACATTCTCATAAATAGTTTGGAGATAGGAACAATTCATTTATTAAAATACTCAAAAATATCGAGTTAAACGGGTTTTAGGTTTCAAACGAAAAATTTGAGGCTTCATTATTGATTTTAAAACTTGAAGTTAGCATTTCCCTTTTATTAGCTAACTTTGAGGAATTAGAAACAAGTTTTAAAAAAACTTCAAGATTCCATAAATAACCTAATAGCAAATAAGTAATTTAATTCTATAGTGAAAAAGATATTTTGCTGGTAATTAAGTGTGCAGTTTATTTGTAAGAAGATAAAATGTGAATAAAATAATCTAAAGTAATTAAGAATATTAAAAAACCGTAAAATGCTATAGTAGCTAGCGTAATGTCAAACTAAAGTAATGCTAATGAAAGCAACTTATGGAAATACATTAAAACAAAAATAGCTAAGAAAAAAATCTGCAAAACTCAATAACAGCTCAACGGCAACGTAAATAATTATAGTGAAAAATGATTTTTAGGTGATTAAGTCCGAAGTTTTGTAGGAAGTTAAAACAATAAAAAATAATTTGAGTGTATCTTATTGTTGAAATGCGATTGGAAAATTTTATTTTTATCAGTCGTCAATCATCAAATCCATAAGCTACATCCACATAGATATTTTAGTGACATGAATATTTCATATATTGAAATACTCAAAAATATCAGAATCACATGTTTTTAGGTTGTAAAACAATAATTTGAGGCTTAATTAATTATTTCAATAATTGAAGTTAGATTTTCGCTTTTATTAGCTAATTTTAAGTAATTTAAAGAAAATAAAAAACTGCGAACTTTCATGATAGACAAATCACAAAGCAAGTAATTATAGTGAGTGATTTTCACCGCTAATGAAGTTTTAAATCTCGTAAGAAGATAAAATAAGAAAAAAAATGTGAATAAAATAATATGAAGATACCTTCTTGTTAAAAAGTGATTTGGAAATTTCATTGGATGTGTTGTTTGTTGCTCCATCCTTGATGCAGAGATCAGCAGTGACAGCATTCCCACTTCCTTGGCAATTATTGCTAAACACATTCTTCAGCTTTGGCAGATGTTGTAGATTTAACTTCTTCAATGGCACAACCACTGATGATGACTCCATCTCTTTGTCATCTTTCAAATCTTCAAAATCAAACACAATCTCCAACATGTCACATTTCTTGACTTCCACTTCTTCCAAGTTGTTTAAAGATTTCAGCACATGAAGGGGCACCAATTTAACAAAGCCACATCTTTCCACCATCAATATTTTCAAGTTATTGAAAGAGTTGTGTGAAAGTTGGTCATCCCATATCAACGCAATGGAACTGTTTAATTTGGATAACTCCAATATCTCTAACTTTGGTAACAACACCTGTAGAAGGAAAATATGATTAAACAGAAGTCACTTTTGATCTTAGGCTTATTTTTCATGAAAGATTGTTTAAATGCCTAAATAAAGCTCCCATCTGCCACAATATCCTTTAAGAGATTGCTTAAAGTTCAATATCAAATTTCACGTTCATTAAAATACAAATTAGGTAATTAATTAAAAAAAATAAAAGAAACTGTAATAAGCCAGAGTAGCCTGCGTAATATCAAACTAAAGTAATTCTAATGAAAGTAATTTATGTAAATACATTAAAACAAAAATAGCTAAGAAAAAATCTGCAAAACTTCATAACAGCTTAATGGCAACGTAAATAATTATAGTGAAAAATGAAGGGAGCACACAATGTAGGAAGTTAAAACAATAAAAGATATGAATAAATAAAAGACAACATAAATGTATCTTCTTGTTGAAAAGCGATTGGAAAATTTTATTAGTCGTCAATCATCAAATCCATAAGCAACATCCACATAGATAATTTAGAGATACGAATATTTCATATATTGGAATACTCAAAAAATATTGAAATCACATGTTTTTAGGTTGTAAAACAATAATCTGAGGCTTAATTACTTGTTTCAATAATTGAAGTTAGATTGTTGCTTTTATTATCTAATTTTAAGTAATTTAAAGAAAATAAAAAACTACAAACTTTCATGATAGCCAAATCACAAAGCAAGTAATTATAGTGTAAGTGATTTTTGCAGCTAGTTTTAATTATGCTGAGAAGATTAAATAAGGAAAAAATACGAATAAAATAATCTAAAGATACCTTGTTGAAAAGGGATTTGAAAATTTTATTGGATGCGTTCTTTGTTCCTCTATCCTTGATGCTGAAATCTCCAGTGAGAGCAGGCAAATTTTCCATCCTCAAAGTGCGTAATTGACTAAATACGATGCCATTCGGTCCTTCACATAAATTCTCAAGGGCTTTCAAATTATTGAGTTCCAACCTTTCAAGGATTGGGAAAGCATCTTTATGATGCGCTAAGTTCAAAACAACATATTTAATATCATCATTACTTTCAATCCGAAGATGCCTTAAACATGGAAATCCACTTATATCAAGATTGTATGGAACATTTTCTTGCCCATTAGATCCATATAAATGCAAATCCTCAACTCCTTTCCATAAAGTTCGAAGCTGAGCCGTCAAATCGATACTACTCTCTAGCTCAAGTTCCAATATATTTGAAGTTCCATAATTGGATTGCCATTTCCAACTCCTTCCAATGAATACACTGTATCTCCTCAAATTCATCTTCAAGAACAAGTTCTTTGGCAACATAGAGACATTAGGAATTTCAATATCCAGAGAAGAGATTGGCAAATCCCTTAACTCCTCAAGACTTGCATTTTCATTATTAGCTTCACTACATCCTTCAACTTTCCATTGGTTAAAGCTGTTTCCCATGTACAAAACCTCCAATTTTTTCAAGCTAGATAGAAGTCCCGGTGGGATCACTTTGAGATTGGAGCAATGGGACAAATTCAGCATAAGTAAAGAAGTCAACTCTGCCAATTGAACAGGTAACCGTTCAATTTCAGAGTTAGCTAGACTTAGGACTTTTAATTTCCTCAAGCATCCAACCTCAGTTATATCGACTAGCACACAAGAGTGTAGACACAATGCCTTTAGTCTTTGTAGGAAACTTAGCGATGGCAGTGACGAGAAATGCACATTGGTAATTGCCAACACTTTCATCTCCTCCGAAGATCTGAAAAACATGTTGGATATGGTCAAATCAGATTTTTTGCTATTTAGAAAAAAGAATTCTAATTTTGGACCATGCAACTCTTCTGGAGGATCACAAATGTCACTCTCTTGTAAGCAAATTCCCTTGCAGCCTTTTAGATCACTTTCATCTGGCCACTCATTCAACCTCCTATGCCACACAATATATGCATTGAATTCTTTGGATGCAATTGAGAGTGCAACATCGCGAAAGACATCATGCATTGTAAAATGATGACTAGAAAAGCTATCAAGAAATAAGTTTAATGATTTTAACTTCCCTACAATATCAATGATTGCATCGCGGGCATCTCCCATGTTTTGTGTGTGTTTGAGAATATCTAACCCCGCAGAGTACATGAGCAGCTCTTCAATTGAGGGATCATGGGACAACATGGCAGAGAACAAGAAAATATGTTTCTTCTCTTGGCTTAAAGGTTCGTAGCTCAACTTCAAAATGGTATCTACCTCTTTAATTCCTGTGAAGCTTCTCCCTAAAGGATGTTTCAATCGTTTAAGGTAGTCTCTCCACGCACCTACCTCTTTTTTACCTTTCATTGCCTTGGCAGCTGTAGCAATCGCCAGTGGCAAGCCTCCACACTTTTGAACAATCTCAGTGGCTATACATTTCAAGTCAGGACTGCTTGACTCACTAGAAAGTTTAGCAATGCTCTGAAACAACTCCCATGCTTCATCTTCTGACAAAACACCCACTCTGATGATCTTTTGACATTTCATGCTCTTTGATAGAAGTTCTTCATTCCTTGAAGTTAGTAAAATTTTGCAACCTTCATTGCTTTTGCTATATCTTTCAACATCACCGAAGGGAATTCCAACTTTGCCCAAATCAAGTTCTTGCCAAAGATCATCTAATATTAGAAGCACATTTTTCTTCTCCTGCAACCTCTCATATAGACGAGAAGCTTTTCCTTCTTCAGTTCTTTCAATGAGTTGCATACCCAGCTCATCAATAATCCGATCTTGAATCTGCCCAATGTTCATTTCTTGAGAAACAGTTGCCATGATCACGTTTTCAAATACCTTTTGATTCTTCTCCTCCATTTCTATATCTTTAGCTATAGTGGTCTTGCCAACACCACCAAGCCCACACAATCCTATCATATTAAATCTTGGATTCCGCAATGCCTCCATAATATGATTCTTAATTTCCACTCTTGAATCAATCCCTTCATTGCTTTCTCTATTGGATAACTCCGGCATAGACTGGGGAGGAACACGATATGAAACTGTAGCGAAGTTTCCCTGTCCATAAATTTCAGCAGCTTCTTGTGCAATCGCTTCTGCTCTCTTGCTTAGTTTACAGCGAAGCCAAGGGTTGAGACATGAAGTTATGCCACACTCTAATCTTGCTTCACTCTCTTTATGTAAGTCTTGCACTTGCTTTGATAGCTCATCTAACTTGCGCAACCAATGAAGGACATTCTCTTCAATTTTGTCTGTATTGTTCCTAGCCTCATCTATTCGATGTTGTAAGGAGCTTCTTTGACGGATGAGATCATCAAGTCGCCCATGGAGCTGCTCAATGTTTCTGTGATAGTGAACTAGATAAAGAAGCTGCTTCCAAATTTGGTCGAGCACTAGGTCCCGTATCTTCCCAACCAAACCACAGTCAGGTTCCATTTAATTTGTAGTCTGTTATATATAAACAAAACTCAATTAAACTTAAGTTGTTAATATAGAAATATTGGTAACGTTGAAGACAACAATCTCACCTTTTCCCCCCTAAATTAATGACAATGAAAATTTATCTTCCCTTTTGCTATCTTTCCTTCCTTCACCCTGTGTAAATGAAAGCAAGAGTTAGATCGTTCAATTACCAGGACTCAATAATAAGTCATTTGTAGTCATGCAAAGTATTAATTTCATTTATACAATATCAAAATATGATCCTGATATTTTGTATTTTTACTTCTTTTTTTTTTTAGCAAATAGGTGTTCCTTTCAAAGAATAAGGTTATTCTTTATTTTCTTTTATTTTAAATTTTATTTGAAACTCTTGTACACATCACCATCTAGGCGGAGTAAGGTCATAGGCAAATTATTACCGAACAATTAGGCCACCAAAATTTAAGTTGTTGGACTTACAGCATGTAGGTGAGGATGAACTTAGTGAAAATGGACGCAGAAGGAATAAGTCTTGATCGTTTATTTCAGAGATATCAGCAGTGGCAAATTCAAAGTGCAGTTTTCTAGGGTTTTTTCTTGTTGAAAGAAATATCAAAAGGCAACAAAGATAGTTGAAAATGATCACAACAAAAGAGAAGTGCCAACAAAAAGTGCAAGAGGAGCAAATTTAGGATCTTTTGTATTTTTTAATATGAAAGAGAGAAAGGTAAACAGAAATCAAAAAATAAAAAGAAAATTGCAGAAAATATGTCGAAGTACAAGTTGAGAAATCAAGAAACATAGAAGTAAGGAATGCTGTGAAAGTATGAAAGAAGACGACAAGAACAAACAAAAATGTAGCAGGAATTAATGAAAAGTGCCAAGAAAAGGAATAAGTTCAGAGTTTTTTTTTTCCTGCATCCAGAAAAGCAAAATAAAATGGAAATCAGGAAATTCAAAAAAAAAAAAAAAAAACACAATGGAAATTTCTGAGAGAATCTTTATAGAAGCGGAAAAATCAGGAAATAGAGGAGAAAGTAGCGGTGATGTGAAACTATGAAAGAAGAAGCATATCTGAGAAATAATCAGTCCTTTTTTTTTTTTGCATTGTGACAACTAAAACTCAATCCTTTTTTCATTGTATAGTATGTGAAACCCAGCTATGAAAGTCATAGAATCAGTGGTAAATTGAATTAGATAACAGAAAGAAAACAAGTGAAGTAAATTAGAAAGTAACGGTAATTGCAAGTGAAATTGAAATAAGAAGCAATTGATAGTGCTAGAACACAGCAACAAATGAAGAAAAATATGAAGCACAAGACATTGCCAAGACGTTCACAGACTAGAGGTCAAGACCTGATTGTTTTTTATTCGGAGAAACATATAAAAAATGGCATGTGGACTCTGAAAGTGACAAAAGAATCAAGTTTGGGAGAAGACTTACTGTTCTACTTGGTAGTTAGTAGTATATACATTTGTGCAAGTGTAATTATAAAATATTTAGACTAGATTCCTCGGCATCAATGTAGAATTAGAACTAGCTATAGATTGTATCATTGCATGATATAAACACAAAATGGTGGTAAAGTGAAAAATTTGGAGAAATACGGAGAAACTAATTTTTGAGTGAAGGAAAAATATTTGAGTTGGATTTAATACAAAATGGTGGTAAGGTGAAAACTTTTGAGAAATAGAGAGAAACTAATTTTTCAGAGGAGGAAAAATAATTTTTAGTTGGATTTAAAAAAATGAGAGAAGTAGAGTTAAAATTTTTTAGCTAATTTTTCTTACTTTTATCTTACGTCTCCTCTTTATTAAAATTTTGTAATCTCACTTCTCTAATTTTCTTAAATTCAACTTATAAAAATATTCCTTCTCCTCCGCCTTCCCTCCCCCTCCAAATCCCTCATACCAAACAGACCCTTAGAGAGAAAACACGCACGGTTGAAGATAATTATTTACATGTCATGTTTTTTCCTTTAATAAATGTTGATATACCCCACACGTCCTTAAGATTACCAAAGAAAAATAAAACGGAAATCAGAAAATTCAAAGAACTCAAGAAATTTATGAGAAAATGTTAAAGAAGGCGGCGAGAAATAATGAACATGCAAAACAAGAAAATAATAGTGATGTGAAATTATGATAAAAGAAGCATATCAAAAGTTTTGGGAGGAGCAGAAAGCAAAGTCTCTCGTGCGTAGAGGAATCAGTGATGTATGAGACCCACAACAATTGAAACCAAAAAAGATGGCCTTAAACTGAATGCTTTTTTAAAAATTTATTTGGGTGCTCCTCATACCTCGTAGCAATGACTAAAATCATGGCATTTAAAATGAACCTTTCAGATTTAAATTTTAAAAAGCATTGTGACAACTAAAAGTCAGTATGATATTTGAAACTGAGCTGTAAAATTTATAAAATTAATGGTAAATCGAATTAAAAACAAAAAAAGAAGAAAACAAGTGAAGTAAATTGAAAAATGATAGTAATTGCAAAGGAAATTGAAATATGAAGCAACAGATACTTCTGTAAGCTTTGTAACTATAGATTGTATGATGATTGTTTGATTGAATATTATATATTCTGTTTATATCAATGTAGTTATTATTGCATGATCATTTTGTTGTTGACGGGTTCAAATTTCAAAATATGTTGTCTAGGTGATCGTACTTTGTGCTTGTTACATCAGGTAGAAAAATTGGGTTAAAAAGTTGGAGGAATCAATCTGTTTCCTCATCAAATTGTTAGGAGGAAAATGAGAAATCCAAAAATAGTCAAAATAACTATCTATACCTATATATTAAAGAAAGTAGAATCACAAACTATGTTCTTTGTAAGCTAATTAATAACACATATTTTGTAAAATATTGCAATGGGAAAAAGACAATAAAATACCTTCTAAACTTTTAAAATCTTGAAAGGGGATTCTAATTTGATAAAGAACACAATGATGATAGAGCATCAATATGAGATTTGAATATTTGGACTAAATGACTAAAGTACCCACACTGAAACCTCACCATATTCTCTCCCCTTTCCCATTACTCTAAGCCTCTTTCTCCCTCTTCTCCTCTTCCTCTTCCCATCGTCTTTTCTCCCTCTCTTTATCTCTCCCTGTGGACACTTTAGTCATTTGGTCCAAATATTCAAACCTCATATTCATACTCTATGATCATTGTGCCCTTTGTCAAATTGGAATCCTCTTTCAGGGTTTTGGAAATTTAAAAGGTATTTTATTGTCCTTTTACCTATTGCAATTGTAGGGAGTTATATAAAAGTTTTTATGAAATTTTTAAAAATATTAAAATATTAAAGTCCTGTATATTATCCATTTGTAAGAATTTTCAAAATTTACATTCTCAGTTATTCCATAATTTCATCGACAAGTTTCGTCATAATTTCGTGAAATCCATTTCACGCTCTCATTCATATATCCATTTCAATATTCCAAAAAGAAATATATCCATTTCAAGGAAAATGTTTTTTTAACCTGAAATTTCAAAGATTATGCTGAAACAGTAAAAAATCATGATTTAAATATGAGATTTTGTATATAATAGTGTTTAATTCTTCCTTTCAATTTACATAACTTGCAACTTAAAATTCTAAAAACAAATTTTTCTTATATTTTTAAGATTTTATTTTCATATATACATCAAAACATTTAATTGGTGCTAAATCACACATTTTGGGCCGAAAAACCTCTCTTTGACGGAAATGTAGTTTGAAATTCAATAAAAAAAAAAATTACAGAATGCATTTTCAAACTTTTTTGGTTTATATATAAAATTTAAATTTTAGTTATAAAACCTATTTATTAGATAACTCAAAATTAAAATTTAAATAAATAAGTTATTTTGGAAAAATTAATAATTATATATGCTAACATTACTTCGATTAACAAAATTTAGTATTTTGAAATTTTTTTTAATAATGTTCATAATTGAACTAAAACGTAATAGGCAGTTTTTCTAAAAACAACAATCAATTGTTTCTATGGTATCTCATGTTTCCCGTGGTGAAATCGATACAACTTATTTCTTATAGTTTAAGTCGTTTAAAATGTCAAATCCTATATTTTGAAAAAAAAAATAATGACTAAATTTATTTTTTAAAACCGCGGAACTAATGATTTAAATTGTTATAATTATCGGAATTCAGTTGTGACCTGTCAAAGTTGAGAAACCAAGTTTCAACCGACTTAAGTTATGGTAACTGACTCATAAAATTAAGTCAAATTAAAATTATATAAACCAAATCATTAATTTTACTCGTAAAAAAAATAGAACTATGGGATTTTAACAATATGAGGCGGTAAGTCAAATAAAGTTTTGGTTGAGATGATAAGCCCAGACGCAAGTTTAAATCTGGGAAAGGGCAGTTGCTGAGATTCACGAAAACATTTTACCTTCTAATCTAGATAGTTTTAACCAATTTTTAATTAGGTCCATATACTTTTATCTTTTCATCATCTCCTTATACTTTCACCTATGTTTAATTAGTTCTTATAGTTTTTTTTATCATGTCCTAATTGTTTCTCCAGGTTTTTAATTACGTCCTTATAGGTTTTTTGGATTTTCATTTATTAATTTAATTGAAAATTAAATAAAGTAATAATATTAAAATATAATTTACTAATAATAAATTTAAATTATTAAATGTATACTTCAAAAAAATATTCATATAATTAATTCGTAATTATTAATTAATTAATTAATTATAATTCTAAATGTTTTCAGAAAAATTTATCACTATAATTCAAGAATGTAAAAATAAATAATATAAATATTTTTTTCCATAAATAATATAAATATATGTTTTATTAACAAGTTATAAAGAATATTTAAATAATTCATGAAAAAGAATGTTAAAATAAATTATCATAATAATTTATTATTTATAGAATATTTTATTATACATAATAATAATATTATATTTTATATTTATATAAGAACCCCGTTAGAATTTATTGAATAAATAATAAATCAAAAATACCGAGACATAATTAAAATTATATGAAACTAGACTTGATAAAAAGAAACTAGGAGCCTAATTGAAAATTAGTTGAACCTACAACGACCTACTTATTAATTATCCCAATAAAAAATGGCAATATCTGAAACTTTCATACATAATGTAAAACTAGTTCAGTGAGCCACACCTTTTAAAGTAACTTGCCTTCATGATTGAGACAGATTTCTTCTTCTTTTTCTTGATTGCTCTCTATATTATTAAGAAACACATGGATATCCTGCAAAAGTTGAAACCCAAATTAAACTTTAAAAATACAGATCAATAAAAACACCGACTCGCTTTGGCATATATAAATCGATTTTGTCAAAACTTAGAGTAGCGGATGTGAAACTTTGCAATTTCAGATCCCGTAGCAATAATCAGCTTTCTTTTGTGTTCCAACACACATCAAGAATAAAAGACTACTTTTGTTTTGAACATTTTTAAGAAACAAATGCTTCACAAAAATGGAAGACAACCATTTAAGCTGTGAATGTTTTCGAAAAAAGATGATGAACCTGTGAAATCAAACAGGAAATAAGACATCATCTGAACAAGAAAATACAAGAAAGCAGTTGAACTCACCGAAAACAAAATCACAGGGAATAACTAGTCTTTTCTTTTTCTTTTTTTAGATATAAGAAGGAACAACCTCAACTAAACAAGAAACTACAAGACAGGTTTTTTTGAACAACTTTTTTCGGATTTTTTCTTCTTGAAATAAATATCAAAAAACCAGAAAAGTTAAAAATGATAACAACAACAAAGAAGTGCCCGCAAAAAATGCATAAGGAGCAAATTCAGGATTTTTTTAAAACATTTCTTTAGACATGGGAGAGACAAAAAGAAAACAGTAGTCAGGAGACACAAGCAACACAAAGGGCCGAAAAGACGTTGAAGAACAACTTGAGGAATAAAGAAATCTCAAAGAAAGAGCTAGCAGAGAGTGATCGATGTGAACACAGAAACTATGAGAGAAGATTAGTGTCAGCGAAAGTTGCAAATGCAATAATTCAGCAAACTTCTTTCTTTTTCTGACTTTGGGTGGAGAAGAGAGAAAGGGATAAGGAAATTAGAAAGTGGAAATTGACAGCACAAAAGAAAGCAGAAGAAAAATGCAGGACATTGATTGAACTATGGAAGAAGAAGCAGATCTAAAGCTTTGTAAGGAGTATTAGTGACTCAGTAAAGTCTGTGATTTAGACGGAAGTCAAGTCAATGCATTGTGGTTCAGATACTGTGGTTCAATGCAGGGGGAGACACGTACGGTTTATGAGGATTATTTACTCCTCATGTGACTATTGATTACCAAAGAGAAAGGTAAAGGCATATAGACATGCACCAAAATGTGTTAAAAAATTTTCTCAATTTATTAAAATTTTTTACTTATAAAATTTTGGGTTAAGAGGCAATTTTTACCCCAAAAATCTTTTTAGGGCTGATTTTGCCTTGAAAATATAAAAAATGGAACAATTTTGTCCTGACATTATTCTAATTAATTTTAACTGTTAGATAATCAAATATCTTGAACTAACAGTCCGCATGTCATCTATATTATTTTTGTTAATGTATAAATTTACCCCTAAAATCCATATGTCATATATGTCATTTTTTTTAAAGTTATATTAAAAAATTTTTAGGCAAGCCTTCTATTGAAAAATCTATTAATAAAATGGGGAAAATATTTTATTGAAAAATTTAAAATTTTCCCTAACTCCTCTTCGTTAAATCTTTTTGAGCCGAAGGTAAAGCCGGAGGTATGGCTGACCTGGTGAGCCGTATCTAACCCACATAAACTTTTTAACATAACAAAATAGATTTTAATAATCCCCAGCCAATTTTTTCTCTCTGCACACGATGAGCACGCTTTGCAAGGATTCTTTGGATTTCTAACAATTATCAAAATTTCGTATTTGTTGGCAAAAAATAAAATCAAAATTTCGTATTTGAATTTCTCATTGAAATATTTGTTAGCAATTGAACTAAGAGATCGTTTTTTTTAAGAAAAAAATAATTAATCGGTGTGTCAATAATGACCGACTTGGTTTTTATAATTTTGATTAGCAAAATGGGAAGGAGACCCTTATATTTACTACAGAGAATACAAGAGGTATCTTTAAAACCTTTAAGACATAATCTAAAACTTACCTTCAATATGGAGTATGGACCTTGGAACAGGTTTCTTGCTCCATATATAAAAATAAGCTGCAAAAGTTGAAACACGAATTGAATTGCAGCGACAAAATTTGATGATACTCCCTCTTCTCCTTAATGTAAGACAAACTCTAATAAAGTAATTGAACTATAAAGTGAGCCTTAAATATATATTAGATCAATTAAACATTGCGTTGTTGAACTTACGATAACAGATGTGAAGATAACAGATGGGAAACTTTGAAATCTGAATGTAGATAAACCTCCGGCCTAACTGCAGTAATCAACTTTCCTTAATGTTCCAGCACAGATCAATGAAGAGACCACCCTTTTCCCGTCTCTTTAAGAAGCGAATGATTTATGCAAATCTAAAGGTTTTAGCAGAAAGACAATAAATTGTAAAAACAAATAGGGAAACAACATCAATTAGGGAAGGAAAACAATAAAGAAGAAGAATTCAAAAAAAAAAAAAAGGGAAAGTAGACAGAATAACTCTTTCTATTTTTTTAAGATATATGAGTAGTGAAAATTCAAGTGCAGTTTTTTAGGTCTCTTTTCCCTTGAAGAAATATCAAAAACCAGCAAACTGAAGTTGAAAATGATCACAATAAAGGAGAAGTCCCAGCAAAAAATAGAATTTGAGCAAATTCAGGATTTTTTTTTTTTAAATATGAAACAGAGTAAAGGAAAACAGAAATCATAAAATAAAAAGAAAATTGCAGAAAATATGCTTAAGAACAAGCTGAGAAATCAAGAGAAATAGAAGAAGCAAGGAAGGATTTCAAACTATGAAGGAAGACAACGAGAACAAACGAAAATATAACGGAAATTAATGGAAAGCATCAAGAAAAGAAATAAACCTCGCAATTTACAGTAGCCTGACGTGAAACGTACGTCACAATTTTAAGGTACATAAGGAGCAAATTCAGGATTTTTAAAAAAAAAAATCTATAAAAATGGGAGAGACAAAAAGCAAACAGAAATTAGGAAATATAAGCAACACAAAGTTCCGAAAAGACTTTAAAGAATAAGTTGAGAAACGCCTAGCAAAGAGTGACGTGAACAGTGAACTATGAAAGAAGGTAAACTCAGGATTTTTTTTTTTTTTTGGGTGGATTTGGGTGGAGAAGGTAGAAAGGAAAAAGGAAATCAGAAAGCTGAAATTAATAACAGAAAAGAAACTGCATAAATGAAGTAAAAGAAGAAGCTGATAATTCAATAAAAGGCAGAAGGAGAAAGCAGAGATTTGTGGAACTATGGAAGAAGAAGAAGAAGCAGTTCTGAAGCTTTCGTTAGGAGTGGCAATAACTCCGTAACCGAAAAAGTCTCTGGTTGAGATGGTATTTAAGTCAATGCAGTTTTGTTCAAACACTGGCCTTGCTATTGCTATTTAGATCGGAAAATTTTATAGCAGCTTTATTTCATTCAACCCAAAAATATTCCAAAATTTCATTACACCTAATGAATTAAAATGAAAATAAATTTTAAAGGTAGAAAAATAATTATGTCTTTATTTATTTATTATTTTTGGTTGTGATTGTTGAATCACACGTTTTGGTCCCAAAATACCACTCCGTAGTGAAAATGGGTTTAAATTTGTTCAAAAAAGCTTATAGAATATATTTTTTTAACTTTATATATATATATATATTAAATTTAAATGTTTTAGTAATACAAAATTATTTATTTCGTAAATTTTGAAACTAAAATACATAAGTTGGTTGAACTAATTTTTTAAACAGGAATGTAAACAAATAAATAATATTTTATCATAAATCTATATAATTTTAATGTATTTGAATATAATCATACTTGATTATTTAAATTTTTTAAATTGAAGCATTGGAGAGAGATAGTAAACTATCTGATTGTGTAGGCAAATAATAATTCTGTACTTCTGACATTATTTTAATTAATACATTTAGTATTTTGAAACTTTTAATGAAATATTTTTAAAAAATCCTAAAGTCGGGTCAAATGTCCTAAATTGAAATTTGAAAACTTGATGAGTTTCCGGAATCACCTCTCATTGGATTCACTCTTCCAATAACTAAGTTTTAACTCAGTCTTTATTATTGATTTGATTCTCTCTTCCAATAACTACGTTTTAACTCTGTCTTTATTATTGACATGATACAACACAATCTTTGTAATTGTCTCAGTTGTAACTAAATTATTTAACTTTAACTTGAAGCAGCTCATTTCTAATAGTTTAAATGATTTAAAATGTTGATCCCTACATATTTTTTTTTTTAAAAAATAAAACTATAAGGATTGAAATTATTTTTTGAAACTCATGAATTAATGATTTAAAGAACTAAAACTATAGAGGTAAAGTTGCAAAGCTTCAGAAACTGAGTTTCAAATAATCAACAAAATTTAAAACGAAAAAAAGAACTACGTGATTTTAGTAAAACTGGAAGGAACCTCTTAAATTTTACTTTTGAAAAAACACTAGAGGGTATATTTAAAACCTTTGGACATAATTTAAAGATGGGGGAGCCACACCTTTAGTAACTTGCTCGGTTGGAATAGGTTTCTTGTTTTTATTGGCTGCTCTCTGCAATCAGAAACACTAGAATTATGCTGCAAAAGTTCAAACACAAATTGAACTTTGTGAATACAGATCAATTAAAACACCCACAAACTTGGGCATAAATCTTATCTTCAAACTCACAAGTTGGCGACATGAAACTATGAAAATCTAGCAAATTTATTTACCAAGACTCTTTTAGGCACAATGTTAGAAAAATTTGTTCACGGTTTTCATAAACTCAGAGATCTCTACTGACATTGTCAAGAGGGAGAGTCAATATACATTGTACTCTTTTTCCCTTATATAGATTTTGTCACACTTGGGTTTTTCTAGAAAAGTTTTTATTGAAGTAACATTGGACAGTATATCAATAAATGAAATAGTCTTTTTTTAGCTAGGTTTTTGTCCCACTAAGTTTTTCCTGATTAAAGTTTTTAATGAGGTACATTTATAAATAGACATCCAAGGAGGAGTGTTATGAATATAATATTTATATGAATATCCATATATCTCTGTTATCTAATATCTATAATATTTTACAATTATCTTTATTCTCATTAAATACATTGATAATATAGATTCTATTGAGATTGTAAACATATACCTATAAATAAAAGACATATATTATGTATTATGCACCTTGAACCAAATTAAGAATTATATATTTGACCAGCGCCTAGTGGTGTGTTGGTCTTTTTTTTTTTTTTTTTGCCAATGTGGTGTGTTGGTCACTAGAGTGGTTTTAGGCCACTTCCCCCCTCCCTCTCACGGGTTGACCTATGCCAGTGATGTATTCAAAAAAAAAAAAAAGAATTATATATTTCTACAAGTATTTCAATTAAAAGTTTTAGTATTTTGATTTTCTTTAAAAAAAATTCATGATGTCAAAAATTGAACTAAAATGGAAAAAGGTAGTTTCTTTTAAAAAAGAAAAGAATAAGTACTGGGATTTTATATATACACACACAAGGGAAACGAAATTAAGAAAAAACTACCACACATTACAAAATCTTCTCAACAGGGGCAAAATAAAGTCCTGATGCATGGGAGTGCAAGAGCACGCTTACTTTGCAAGGATTATTTAGATTTATAACAATTAACAAAATTTAGTATTTAAATTTCTTATAGAAATGTTTTTAATGATGCTATTAATTGAACTAAAACGTTAAGAGATTGTTTTTTTTAAAACATTATTTGGTGTCAATATTTACTGATTTTATAATTTTCACTAGGATCTCTAAATTTTCAAAGATAAAATTATAAAAGCTAAACTTATTTTTTTAAAATCAAGTACCAATGACATAAATAGTTGTTACGATAAGAATCATCAAGTCAAGTTGTAGCAAATGAAAGTTAAGGAAAACAATCTTCACTAAAAAAAAAAAAAAAGGTTAAGGAAAACAATAGAACTATGGGATTTTAGATAATTGGAGGGAAGACTATAGTTTTGATTGAAGTGATAAGCGACCAGACACAAACTTAAATCCCAAATAGCACATTTTTTTGGATTAACGAAACCGCTTTATCCTCTAACCCAAAGATTGTGACCTTTATCAAATAAAAAAGGGCCATCCATATTTTTGAAACCTTTACACATAATGTACAACAAGTGAAAGGAGCCACACCTTTTAAAATAACTCGCCTTCAGTATGGTTGGAATACGTTTCTTCTTCTTCTTCTTGGTTGCTCTCTATGCAGAGCCTTAGAGTTTTAACTAATCTTTACTTAGGTCCTTATACTTTTTTTCTTTTTGTCAGCTCCTTATAGTTTCACCTATTCTTAAATAGTTTTTATAATTTTTTTAACAAATCCTTACTGTTTCACTGAGTTTTTAATTAGATCCTTACAAGTTTTTTGGATTTTCATTTATTAAATTAATTAAAAATTAAAGTAAAGTAATAATATTAAAATATAATTTCCTAATAATAAATTTAAATTAATAAACATAAAATTAAAAAAATGATTAATATAATTAATTATTAATTCTTAAGAAATTAATTATAATTCTATTATGTTTTTAGAAAAATTTATTATTATAATTCAAGAATATAAAAATAAATAATATAAGTATATTTTTTATGAAAAAATTATAAAGAATATTTAAATATTTCATGAAAAATAATGCAAAATAAGTATCATAATAATTTATTATTTATAGAATATTTTATTATACATAATAATATTATATTTTATATTTATATAAGAACATTGTTAGAATTTATTGAATAAATAATAAAACAAAAATACCGGGACATAATTTAAAAATATATGAAACTATAAAGATTTGCTCAAAAGATAAAAAATTATAAAAGTCAAATTAAAAATTGGTTGAAACCATCCTTATTAATTATCCCAATAAAAAATGGTAATATCTGAAACTTAGACAAGAGAAAATATGAAAAAATGATTTCTTACTCTTTTTTTATAATAAATTTCAATTATCAAATGTCCATACTTATTAATGGGGACTTATAAGCAGAATTGAAATTTATTATAAAAAAGTCTCACAAGATTTAAATGTATTTTTGAGATGTTATTGGATTATTTTTTATATTTTATCTTACCAGGGACGTAAATGCAATTTTTCAAACTTCTACGCAATATAAAACTAATTCCTGCGAGTTTAGCTCACAACATCTCGGGCAACTTTGTTATCCTTGATCACCCACCTCTTGGGGAGGCAGTTGGTGACAAGGATTGAAGGAGTCTATGGTTTTAGTTTTTTGTGTTGTAATAACCTTCTAAAGGTTTACTGTTTATCAGTATCGCATTCAAAAAAAAAAAAAAAACTAATTCCATGAGCCACACCTTTTAAAGTAACTTGCCTCCAGTATGATCGGGACGGGTTTCTTCTTCTTTTTCTTGATTGCCCTCTATATATTTCAGAAACACATGAATATGCTGCAAAAGTTGAAACGCAGATTAAACTTTAAAAATACAAATCAATTAAACACCGACTGACTTTGACAAATATAAATCTATTTTGTCCAAACTTACAGCATCGGATGTGAAGCTTTGCAATTTCAAGTTATATAAACTACAGATCTCGCAACAATAATCAGCTTTCCTTTGTGTTCCAACACACATCAACTGAACAAGAAAATACAAGAAAGCAATTGAACTCACCGAAAATAAAAATCATAGGAAATAACTAGTCTTCTTTTGGTTTTTTTAAGATATGAGCAGGAACAACCTCAACTAAATAAGAAACTACAAGACAGTTTTTTTAAACAACTTTTTTCGGATTTTTTCTTCTAGAAAGAAATATCACAGAAAAGTTAAAAATGATAATAACAAAAGAGAAGCGCCAGCAAAAACTGCATAAGGAGCAAATTCAGGATTTTTTATTTTTATTTTTCTTTAGAGATGGGAGAGACAAAAAGAAAACAGAAATCAGGAGACAAAAGCAACACAAAGCGCCGAAAAGACGTTGAAGAACAAGTTGAGGAGTGAAGAAATCACAAAGAAAGAACCAGCAGAGAGTGATCAATGTGAACAGTGAAACTATGAAAGAAGATTTAAGTGTCAGCGAAAGTTGCAAAAGCATTAATTCAACAAACCTTCTCTTTTGCTTTTTCTTTGAGTGGAGAAGAGAAAGGAAAAACTAAATTAGAAAGTGGATATTGATAACACGAAAGAAAGCAGAAGGGGAAGGCAGGAGATTGATGGAACTATGGAAGAAGAAGAAGAAGCAGATCTGAAGCTTTGTAAGTAGTAGTGGTAACGAAAACTCAGTAAAGTCTCTGATACAATCAGAAACACACGAATTAGGCTGCAAAAATTGAAACACAAATTGAGCCTTGTGAATACAGATCAATTAAAACACCCACAAACTTTGGCATAAATCTATATCTTCGAACTCACACAGTAGGCGATGTGAAACTTTGTGATTTCAAGGCATATAAACCTCACATCTCTCAGCAATCAATCATCAGGTCTTTTTAGTGCTCCAACATAGATCAAGCATGAGACACCATCTTTCTAAGCTGTTGTGAACAACTTTAAGATCAGATGCTTCACAAAAATCGAAGACAACTATAAAATCTGAAGGCTTTCGAAGAAAGATGGTGAACTTGTTAAATCAAATAGGAAATACAACATCTCCACTAAACAAGAAAATACAAGAAATAAGTCAAACTCACCGAAAATAAAATCAAAGGGATTAACTAGTCTTGTTTTTTTTTTTCTTGGAGATATGAGCAGTGACAAAATCAAAGAGCAGTTTTTTTGGAAAAAAAAAATTAGGATTTTTTCTTCTTGAAGAAATATCACAAACCAGAAAAATAAAGTTAAAAACGATCACAACAAGAGACAAGTACCAGCAAAGAAAAAATGCAAAAGAAGGGAATTCTGGATTTTTTTTTAAAATTTTTCTTTAAATATGGTTGAGCCAAAAAGAAACGAAAAATCACGAAATACAAGCAACTAAGAAAAAAGAAGTTAAGGAATAAGTTGAGAAGAAATAATAAAGAGCCAGCTAGCAAGGAGTGATATGAAAGAAGATTTTAAATGCCAGCAAAAGATGCAAAAGCAGTAAATTCAAGATTTGATTTTTTGTTTTTGGGACGAGAAAAGAAAAACGGAAAAAGGAAATCAGAGAGTAGAAATAACAGAAAGGAAATAGCATAAAGGAAGTAAAGGAATAAGGTAATGAGAAAGCAATAGGGAGCAGAAGAAGAAAGTAGGAGATTTGTGTGAAACTTTGGAAGAAGAAGAAGCAGATCTATATTACTTTTCTGTTTCCTGAACCTCTTTTTATAGTGTTTTGAACAATAAGATCCGGACGGTTCATGCAAATCTAAAAGTTTTAGCAGAAAGACAGTCCATTTTAAAAACGAACAATTCCCTAAACCCTAAACGATGATCACAACATAGAAGTGCCAGCAAAAGAAAAACAAGAGGAGCAAATTCAGGATTTTTTTAAAAAAAATTTAATATGGAATAGAGAAAGGAAAACAGAAATCTGAAAATAAAAAGGAAACTGCAGAAAAGATGTTTAAGGACAAGCTGAGAAATCAAGATAAACAGAAGAAGCAAGGAATGATTTGAACCTATGAAAGAAGACACCGAGAACAAACAAAAATATAGCAGAAATTAATGAAAACTGTCCAGAAAAGGTACAAGTTCAAGAAAAAAATTTCTGCGTCCGGAAAAGAGAAAATAAAACGGACATCAGAAAATTCAAATAGAGGAAATTTATGAGAAAATGTTAAAGAAGAAGCTCAGAAATGAGGGGAATAGGGAAGGAGAAAGTAGCAGTGATGTGAAACTAGGAAAAAAGAAGCAGATCTGAAGCTTTGGGATGAGGAGGAGGAGATATGGCAAAGTCTCTCGTGGATAGAGGAGACAAGGGTGTTAAAGTAAAAGGGACTCTTTCAAAAAGAAAAAGGTGGCCTTAAAAGTAAAGGCATTTCTTTAAAAAATATATATATTTGGATGATCCTCACAGCAACTGTTAGTGCTAAAACTGTAAAGCACAGAAACAAATAATTAAGGAAAATTTGGAGCATAAAACATTGCCAAGACGTTCAAGGATTTAAATACAAGCGTATTAGTATGCCACTTCCACGAGGATAGCCTAAGGAGCAGAGGTCAAGACTTTATTATTTCTTTTTGTTAATATTATTGTTGGTTCTTATAACAGTTGGATCAAACCGTTGGTCTTGATTAGGGGTGGAAACAGGTCAGGCAGCCTGTTAGGGGCCTGCGGTTTGGCCTATTTCTGACCTGATCAGGCCTAGCTTGTTAGAATAAAAGGCCAGGCCCAGGCCTATTTTAAAACCTGTTTCACTAAACAGGCCAAGCCTCGGCCTATGATAGGCCTTTTAGGCCTATCAGGCCGCCCTGCTAATATATATATAAAAAAAATTGGCCATCTGCCTCTCGTGTTAGGTCGTCAAAATTTGGGCCCCAAAAAAAATTGTCCTCTCCAATTTCCACTAACTCTCAAATCTCAATCTCACACTCTCGTCACTCTCTAATCTCTATCTCTCATCTCCCAAATCCCGATCTCTCTACGCCTCTTCCAAACCTGATCGTTGTGCACCTTCAAAGCCCTAACCTGAACCTTTGATGCCAAATCGCCGTTCGCCGCTCACTGCTCCTTTCTCCATCTTCTCCTACCTAATCTAAACCTCCAACATCGAATTGACGTTCTCCGCTCCTCTCTCCGTCTTCTCCTTCCTAATCTAAACCTCTGACACCAAATCGACGTTCTCCGCTCCTTTCTCCTTCCTAACTTGAACCTCCGAGAGTCACCGTCCTCTCCACTCTCCGTCGGACCGTCGGCCATCCTCGGTGGGGAAGAAACGGCAGGCAGATCTCCAACACTAGTGAGTGCACTATTTAGATTTGTCAATAATGGAGATATGGCTAAGAGAATCTACAAAACATTACTGAGAAAATCTAAGAACTTTAGTTAGAACATCTGCAAAACGTTCCCACTTGCAAATTAAGTATATGGCTAAGAAAATTCTATTTTTCCATTTAATAGACGCATGTAGATGGAAGTTTGGTTTTGGGAATAGTGGTTTAGGGATCAGTATCATCATGAGCGGTTTTTAAATCTGAGTTTTAACAACTTTAATCAGTTCCTTTTTCAAACGTTAACTGCGCTTTGTATGTCTGTCTTTCTTTTCCCACTAGCTCCTTTCTCATCAGCTCCAAAAAGCAACCATTTTAATTTGAAGGCACAACATCTTATTCTTGGGCTTTGTATATGATTATATGGCTGAGAATATTTGTTTATGTTGATCTTTTGGGTATTAATTGTGTTTATGTAGCTAAATAACTTAATGCAATTGTGTGCAGAGGATCATATAGTTAAACAAGGCAAATATGGCGTATGCGGCGATTAAGCCTTCCTCTAAACCTGGCTTGGAGGAGTTTCAAGAGCAGATACATAAGAGAAGAATCACTCTTTCCTCTAAGAACATGAAAAATCTTGAGAAAGGCCTTTTCTGTTCTTTAAAACTTGTATTATGTTATGCTCTGCTTTTTCTGTTTAATTGGATGTTATATTAGATTCTATTATACTATACTATTAATTACGGTCTCAGCATGGATGAATATAGCATTTTGTTGTCAAAGGTCTCCGAGTCTATAGCTGAATGTCTAGATGTCTACATTTCGCTTTAGTGACAGTTTGAGATTCAACTCTTATGGTTTTGAATTTAATCTATTGGTTTTTAAATAGACTTGTTTATTGAATTTTGCTTTACTACATATATGTAAAAAAAGTTCTATATGAAGTCACACTAGTTATATGTTATGAATAGGGTCTCTTACTTCATAGGAAATCACACTTGGGTTTGCATTTAAATCTGGAATACAGTTAAGTTCTCTTGCTGATTCAATTGATATTTTCCTGATGATTACATTTGGCTTATTGGCAGTTTGTGCTGACTTGGTTCAAGGTCAAGGGACCTGTGAGAATGCTCACTAAGTGAATTTTAGAAATGATACTTCTTCCTTGTGTTTTCTGATTCTTACCTTCTGGATATCTTTCTGATTAATGGAAAAATCAGAATTGCTAATGTTATATGTTCATATTTCAGTTTCTGTAATCGGGTGCCTTTTAAAATTTAGATTTCCCCCTTTTTATTGTTTTGTTCTTGCACAATGTTCTTAAGTCTTGCCCTAACAGATGTATTAAAGTCCAATCTTGGTTATAGTAGACAAAATATGAATCATTAGTATTAATTTATGTAAATTTAGGCCTATTTTCGGCCTGTTTAAAGTAGGCTTGTTTTACAGTACGGCCTGTGGCCCGTCAGTCAATCTGTTTAAAAAATTTAAAAAACCAGGCCTCCTAACAGGCTTCAGGCCAAGTTAAGCCTATATACAAGCCAGGCCTAAGCCTAATAAAAGGCCTATGACAGGCCACAGGCCATCCTGTGCCTTGTTAAGGCAAAAACCTGGCCTGGCCTGACCTGTTTCCACCCCTAGTCTTGATTCCTATACTTTTAAACTATTGATCTTGGTTCCTATAGTTTTATAAGGACTTGGTCTTAGTTTAAATATAAAGATCAAAACCAAAACGCTTTAAGAATATATGGAACAATCATTACGCTCAGATCAAATTTTTATGAAACTATAAAAAACAAAACCAACAACTTAAAACTATAAGAATCAAGATCAAAATTTGATCAAACTATAAGGAATAACAATGATAGTAACCCTCGTTTTTTTATTATTATTCCCTTAGTTAACTTTGGCCTTTTAAGTGTGGTTCACCATTACAACAATTCTTATGGAAAAGACAAAACGAAGATCCAAATCTTTCCATAATTCAATGCTTCCTATCGGCAATTTTATTATTCACAATTATGGGTTTCTCTCTCTAAGAAGTGATGGCATGTTGGAAATTTTATGTATCAAGAAGCAGTTCCTTAATCTTATGGGTTTTGAACTGAGGCAGCCACTAAGAATGTTTCTTGGCCGGACATTTCTTTTGTGTTGAAGGCTTTTTCAAGTGTCTATTTAGAACTTACATGTAACAAACTTGGATCCAATAGGCTTAGGAGCAAAGAATTAAAGCCTAATCTAGCAGAAAGAGGCTGAAATAGTAAGAAGAAGTCTAAGATCCAGGAAGAAACCGTGGAAACTAAGATTTAGAGGAGGCGGCATGATATAAGAAGGGGAAAGTTTGTTAGGAGAGGCATGAAAAGTTTTGTCTGCTTCTCTCTCTCTTCTGGATTTCTCTGTGGTTCCTTCGTTCCTGCATTTCCGTTTCTACAGCATTTCTGTTATTTTCATTATCGATGATTATGATTTGTTTTGAATTTGTGTAAATAGTGATTTAATTCAATACAATCGTATCAATTCAGAGCATATCATTCTCTTGATTTCTATTTCAGTATATCACTGTTACATTGGCGCTTTCATTGATTTGTTTACTCACTCATGGCGGATAATACACGCTTAAAGAACTTCAATCAGAGGTCAAAAAGCTGAACGAGTTCATGGAGGATTAGAAGTCTCATTTTCTCCACATTGACAATCGTTTGGATCGTGTTGATGGCCATTTCAATAATGTCGAATGCATGTTACAGTCAGTATTACAATCTATGGATTCTCTTAAACAATCTGCATTGGCGAGTGGTTCCAAGAGTAGTTCGTCCGATTTCCACATCGCCCAACCAGTGTCCTTAGTCCAACCTTTCTCTAAAACCGTCAAGATGGATTTTCCTCACTTCGATGGTTCTAATATGTTGGACTGGATTTTCAAGGCCAAGCAATATTTTAAGTATTACGTTGTACAGGATCCTCAGCATTTAGTTATCACGTCGGTCCATTTAGACAGCGATATTTTGCCGTGGTTCTAAATGTTAGACAAGGCGGGTCGTGTTCCTACCTGGTCGGCATTGGCAAGTGCTATGGAGGCTCAGTTTGGTTCGTCGCCCTTTGATTGTGCTCATTCTCAGCTCTTCAAACTTACACAATCCTCGGTTAGTGGTGTATTACTTTAGTATAATACACTGCTTTGGCCAATCGAACAGAGGACGTCACCAAAGCAGCTTTACTGGATTGTTATGTTGGGGGTCTATTACCATATCTTCACCGAGACATTCAGGTCCAGCGACCAACAACAGTACTCAGTGTCATGAGGCTGGCTCCTCTGTTTTCTGAGACCACATTATCCAGAGGATTAGTACCTAAAATTCTTGCTGCTGTCTCTGCCAAGCCTAGATCTATTATTCCATATACTGGTACAATTAGTGATACATCTTCCATTATCGATGTTGCTGGTAAGTCCAATTTACCACCGTTATTGCCCACTCCAAAGACACCTCTATTTAAACGTATGACTCCTGCGGAGATTCAAGTGTATCGAGGAAAGGGTCTTTGTTACACATACGATACAAAGTTTAGTCTGACTCATCGCTATCCAATCCGACAACTCATATTGCTTATTGGTGAAGAGGAAGGGGAGGACATTCCAAAGGATTCTACGGAGCAGACTGACGTTGATGCCACACTCCACCATTTGTTGTTACACGCATTACATGGCACACAGGCCCTTACTATGATCAAATCTCAGGGTATGATATAGGGTACTCAAGTACAGGTCCTGTTAGACAGTGGTAGCTCCGACTATTTCATTCATTCCCGCATTGTCCGCCACTTACAGCTACAACGAGAACCCACTCCCGAACTTCAAGTCCTTAGAGGTACTGGTATTATATTAAGAAGCATTGAAATGGTAAAAAACTGTGCCGCTAGTAATCTCTGGCCATACTCTATTTTTGATGTTCTTCATCATTCTTGTTACGGGTGCGGATGTCGTAATTGGTACTAACTGGTTAGAAACTCTGGGACCACATGTGGCCGATCACAGTACTTCCACCATCAAGTTTTTACACGATGGGCAATTTGTCATACTTAAAGGCTTTCGAGCCCTATTGTCTCCCAAGCCTCTTTACATCATTTAACTCGCCTAAATTATATGCAGGACACATCGCAATTATTTTTGATCGAGCCCCTGTCACTATCGACATCCAGTGAGCCTTCATTGCTTACGCCCGACTTACAAGCTCTTTTGGATCATTTTCAGATGGTTTCTGATATTCCTCACGGCTTACCTCTAGCCTGGGACCATGTGTATCCTATCGATCTTATATCAGGAGCAGGACCAGTTAAAGTGCATCCTTATCGTTACCCCATCAGTCAAAAGACCAAAATTGAAAATATGGTTAGCGACTTACTCCGTAAGGGTCTCATTCAATCAAGCTCAAGCCCATTCTCATCTCCAGTTTTGCTAGTCAAAAAGAAGGATGGTTCTTGGTAATTCTATGTTGATTATCGAGCACTAAATGCAGTAACCTTCAAGGATGCTTTTTCGATGCCTACCATCAATGAGCTCCTCGATGAACTCAATGGATTTGTTTTCTACTCTAAATTAGATTTATGATTTGGGTATAACCAGATTCTGATGAATGAGATCGACTAAGAGAAAACAGTGTTCAATACTCATCTGGGACTATATGAATGGCTTGTTATACCGTTCGGATTAACAAACACACCAACAACTTTTCAATCTATAATGAATTCCATTTTTTGACCTTATCTTTGGCATTTTGTTCCTTTTTTTATGATATACTCATTTACGGTCGAACTTGGGATTTACATCTTCACCATGTTGAACTAGTTCTTCAGATTCTGCTATAACATCGATTTTTTGCTAAGCTTTCAAAATGTTCTTTTGGTCAACAACGGATGGAGTATCTCAGGCATATCGTTTCTGAGAAAGGTACTAAAATGGACCCGGATAAATTACGAGCTATTAGAGATTGGCCCCGACCAGATTCAGTGACTAAGTTGAAGGGGTTTTTAGGCCTTAATGAATATTATCACTAGTTTATTCATGGTTATGCCCAAAAGGCCAGCCTACTCACCAATCTATTATGCAAAGATGCTTTTAAGTGGACCGAGGAAGCCCAAGTGGCGTTTGATGGACTAAAACATGTCATTATGTAGTCCCCAGTATTAGCTTTACTGAATTTCAACAAGGATTTCATGCTCGAGACTGACACATCAGGGGTCAGAATTGGCATAGTTCTAAGCCAAGAAAATCACCTGATTGCCTTTTTTTCATAAAAAAATTGTCTCAGTGGATGCAGTTGCAATCAGTATACGTTCGGGAATTATATGCCATTACAAAGGCTATTTCCAAATTTCGACATTATCTCCTTGGCCATCATTTCATCATTTGGACCAACCACCCTAGTCTTAAACATTTGAGCAATCAAATAATCTATACACCTGAACATGAGGCTTGCTTACCTAAATTGCTCGGCTATTATTTTTCAATTAAGTCCAAACCCGGCAAACAAAATGTGACCGCCGATGCCCTGTCTCGTGGAGCTTTGATGGCTCTCTCAACCCTTACTAATGCTTTCATGGATGCTATGTATCTGGAAGTTGCTTCTTCTCCAATGATTCACCGTTTCAAGGAGAAATTGGTTCACCATCTTGATAGCATACCATACTTTACTTTGTGTCAGGATTTCTTATATTATAAAGACTGGTTAGTTATTCCTCGCTATCATCAAGATTTGATTTGCAGAATATTAGAAGAATTTCATTCTTCTGTGATCGGCGGGCATACCATATTTCTTTGTACTTTCTATCGGATCGCAAATATATTTTACTGGGAGCATATGCAGAAGGACATCCGAGACTTTTATCCATACATGTTCTATTTGTCAAACAGCCAAAGTATCCAATCTTCATCCAGCTGGTCTCTTGAATCCATTACTGATTTTTGATCGTATTTAGGAGGATATAACGATGGATTTCATCGTTAAGCTACCGGTGGTATGAGGTAATTCAGTAATAATGGTGATTATTGATCGCTTATCTAAATACTGCCATTTTGTAGCTTTACCTGAGCATTATTTGAGTTTACAAGTGGCTGAATCATTTCCCAATATTGTGGTGAAATTACATGGCCTTCCTAAGTCTATCGTCACTGCAGGGATAAGGTGTTTACCAGTGCATTTTGGCGCCATCTTATGCACTTATAAGGTACTACCCTTAATTTCAACTTTACTTATCACCCACAGTGCGATCGCTAATCTGAAGCTCTGACCGTTGTCTAGAGATGTACTTGCATTGCTTTGTTCATGAGTATCCACGGAAATAGCTAGCTTTGTTACCTTAGGCGGAATTTGGTACAACACTTATTTTCAGCATTCCACGGTCATGACACCTTTTAAGGTCATTTACGGTCGAGAACCACCCCCTGTTCTTTGAAATTCGTCCGCTGAGGATACTCCGATGGATGTTCACCAACAACTAGAACAACGTGATGAATTATTGAAGGTACTAAAGCTTAACATTCACAAAGCTCAATCACGTATGAAACGTTATGCCGACCTTAAACTTACTGAATATATTTTAATGTGAGCGATTTGGTCCTCATCAAACTGCAACCGTACCATCAATACTCTGTGCAACTCCGGCTATACTAGAAATTGGCTTTGGTTTACTTTTTTCCCTTTTAAGGTCTTGCAAAGGATAGGGACGGTGGCATATAAGTTAGAGTTGCCAGAATCATCTCAGATTCACATAGTGTTTCATGTCTCAGTTCTTAAGAATTTTAATAGTACTGAATTGGCAAGTACTTATATGCCTTTACCATTACTGTCTATGCTAGAGGGACCTATCAGCCAACCTGTTGCTATTTTAGACTCTCGAGTTGTTCATGATGCTACTGGCCCAATCAATCAAATTTTAATTCAATGGGATAGTGCTTCTCAGCCTACATGGGAGACATTGGATACCATTCATACTTTATATCCTCAATTTGACCTTGAGGACAAGGTCTCTTTTAATGGCGAGGGTATTGGAACAAACTTGGATCCAATGGGCTTAGGAGAAAAGAATAAAAGCCCAATCCAACAGAAGGAGGCCAAAATAGTAAGAAGAAGTCTGAGATCCAGGAAGAAACCGTGGAAACTAAGAGATTTAGAGGAGGCGGCATGATATAAGAAGGGGAAAGTTTGTTAGGAGAGGCATGAAAAGTTTTGTCAGATTCTCTCTCTCTTCTGGATTTCTTTGTGATTTCTTCCTTCCTGCATTTTTGTTTCTGCAGCATTTCTATTATTTTCATTATCGATGATTATGCTTTGTTTTGAATTTGTGTAAACAGTGATTTAATTCAATACACCGTATCAATTCAGAGCATATCATTGTCTTGATTTCTATTTTAGTATATCACTGTTACATTACATTTAGTGCAAGATCCCCCATTCCTTTTTGTGAAGTTTTATTCAAAAAGACCACAAAAACGCATGGGAGAACAAAACTTTTATTACTCTTGAAGAAGACAAAAATAGTACACCATACTCCTACTTTATGTACAGACCAATATTTATATATGTGCCTATCAAATAAAAGTATCATCCACTCTAACTATTAACACAAAAAATCCTATACAAAAAATCAGAAAACAAATAATACTTGCTAAATTACAATACTGCCCTTAATGAACAAAATAAGATTATTCCACACTCCCCCTCAAGTTGGAGGCTGGAATATATCAACAGCTCCCAACTTGGCCAATAACCTTCTCTGTACATCTTTCCCAACAGCTTTAGTTAATAGATCTGCCTCTTGATCTTCAGATTTCACATGTTTTAAAGTAATGAGCTTATGCTTCAACTTCTCACAAACGAAGTGACAATCGATTTCGATGTGCTTAGTTCGCTCATGAAAAACAGGATTGCTTGCAATGTGAATTGTAGCCTTGTTATCACAATAGACTCTTACTGGGTTCTTGCGACTAATGTTTAGATCTTTAACCATTCCCACAGTCCAGACAATTTCAGAAATGACTATGCTTAATGCACGATATTCAGCCTCTACTAATGATTTAGACACGAATGCTTGCTTTTTGGTATTCCATATCACTAGAGACCCTCCAAACTTTAACAAATAACCGGTGACTAATCACCTTGTCGTTTTGTATAACCCCAAATCTGCATCACAGAAACATTTTAACTCCAAAGTGCCTTCAGAACTCAATAGAACACCAAGACCTAGACTGCCTTTCAAATATCGCAGCACATTCAATGCTAACGCCATATGTAACCCCCGCCTCGATAAAGACCACAATTAGCGTTTAAACACGTTTCATAATCGAACGAGAGATCCTGGGTAATTAAAAATTTTTTTCAACACTTGTACAAATAGATCTCCATTCATTTCAAAGTAAAAGCAATAGGCCTGTTCGGTAAGTCGCATATACAATATCAGAGTATCAACACGATTCCCGACATACACCCAGGATAATAACATTAATCCAAAGGTTTATACAAGGCATCATTGCCTATCTCAGTATCCATATCGGGGATTACACAAAACTATCATGCTATGATCTACTCAATAGGTACATTTATCCCAAAATGATAACCAGTTCAGTATAAACCAAAATATCTAACTAAGACTACTGCCGGCAGTCCTAATCGTCCTTATTCACTTGCCTGTTCTTCTATCCACTTGCCCTGTCTAAAAATGTTATTTGGAAAGAATGAGATTCTAGAGAATCCCAGTAGCAACAATTTACGTATATGATGCATATTAAACAAAGCAAGTAAACATATATCACAATGCAGCAATCAATATTCTAGGCCGGGCACATTGTCACGTCCCTTTCACTGTATACAAGGTCAAGCTTTCACCACGTCCCCTCACTGTATCTGTATTCAAGGCCGGGCTTTCTCCACGTCCTATCAACTGTATCTGTATTCGAGATCGGGTTTACGCCACGTTCCCTTCACTATATCTGTATTCGAGATCAGGTTTATACCATGTTCCCTTCACTGTATTCAATGATTAATGCAAACAAGCAATGCCATATACATGATATAGGATAAAGTGCCACTACCTTGGTCTTTCCGTTCTTGAGTAGGCACAGGTCTTCTACGCTCCGGGCAAATATCAAATCCTAAAGTCATAATTAAGGATGAAGCATCATTCTCTATTCCAATACTCAATTGACTTATCAACACTTAGATTTGGTTACCATTAAAGTCCCTTAAGTAGCTATGAAAGTCTCTAATAATAGCCTATAAGGATTGGGAAGTACTAGATTAGAAACTACTTTTCAAAATCACACGGTGCTGAAAACAGGGGTTGGCTGCAGCCAAGAAACCTCTGGCTGCGACCAGAAACAGCACAGAAAGTTTCTGGCTGCGGCCAGGAAAATTCTGTTTCTTGTCTGAATTTCAAAAAATCATAACTAATTTTAGAAAAATCAAAATGAGATGATTCCAAAGCCCATTGAAAGCTATTTAAGTGCTCTTTACTAGAAAAATATGGACCATTACCAGAAATCACCACACAAATACAGAATTTAAGAAATGACCACACTGCTCTAGAATTGTTCCCAGATTTAACATCAAACTTTGGACAGTCATAACTCCTAGCCCAAAAATCGAAATGGCATGAAATATATGTCAATTTTGAAGCTTGGTAAGTGTACTTTAAGACTGGAAAGTTTCAGAATTTTTCAATACCATTTGCTATTTTAAAACGTCCATGCAAAGCCACTGCCTGAACAGAGTTTTTCACTAACCAAGACTTGCCACTTTTAAAACTAAGTTCCCAATGGTTCAAAATTCATATCCAACACTACTCCCACACAATTTTCCACAAGGAACACAATGAAAACATCAAAATAACCAAATTCTCATTCCATCTATATGTTCTGTTTTTGGCCTATGTTCCACAAAATCTCAAAATTGTCAAACTTGGCATTTAAACTTCAATCTAATTCTATCTATCCAAGATACATCTCACAGCATCATATCCATGACAACAACAACTCAAACACCACAAGACCCTAATTTTCAAAAACAGGGCTAAATTCCCAAAAATTTCAACTTAGCCAAATGACCACAAAACTTATATCAAAATGCTCAACTAACTCACCTCTTTAACTTTCTCCAAGGAGTTCTTTGATTCTCCAAACTATATATTTCCTTGAGAGCTCAAATCATCACCAATGGCAAATCTAAAACCATAGAATTGAAGCTCTCAACACAAGGAACAAGATTGAAGAAGGGAGTTTTTTCCATTAGAGATCATTAGAAGGGTCAAAATCTCACCTATTTCCCAAGCTCTTCTTCCTCTTCAAGCTCCAATGGCTGCACAAAATTCTTGGAGGGATAAGAGAGAGATGAGTGTGATGAAATGATGGGGATGAAGGCAGAAATTCTACCCATCCTTTGCCGCATACGCATAAGAGAGAGGGAGAGAGAGAAAAATGAGAGAGGTTGAGTGTGTGGAGAGATATGAATGATGATTATTGGGCTCCCATGTTTTTTCATTCAGCTGAATTGGAGGAGAGAAGGAAGAGAGAAAAATGATGAGACCATGCTTGGTTGATTTCCTCAACAACTCTCATCATGCTTACACAACAATGCCACATGTCACTCTCTCATGCAATCTCCTCACAACTAATCCTCCACTTAGTTACACTAACCAATTCCATTAGTCATTTAATCACACATTTCATTTCCTCTTAATTGGTAATTAATTTCCCCATTAACTACTAACTTATGGCCAATATTTTCATTCTATCAATTTCCATCAATTATGACATATTAGATAATATTGTCACAAATACACATTAATTTAACTTCAATCCACAATTACATTCTCAATAATCCCCATTAGCTCTTAATCAAAATTTGGGGTGTTACACCATATGCTCCTTGGTTGGCCTTTGCATGAATTGACTCAACGTCTACACGCAAAAAAGAAATATTAGGATGCGTCATAGTCAAATATATTAGCTTACCAACAAGTTTCCTATAGCGTTCTGGATCTTCCAGCAGCTCTTCCTTCTTGTTTCTGCCTTCTTCAAACACTGCTAACTTCTGATTTTGTGCTAAAGGAACTCTAAGGGACCTACAAGCACTCATACTAGTTTCGGCTAGGATATCAAGCACATATTTTCTTTGGCATAATATAATTCCCTGTTTTGATCTAGCTACCTCTATCCCCAGGAAATATTTCATCAAACCAAGATCTTTGATCTTAAATTTGCTATGTAAAAATGTTTTAGTTTCTAAAATACCATGCTCACTATTATCAGTAATAAGCAAATCATCCACATAGACTAGTATTAATATAACACCATCCTCTCGGTTCATTATGAAAAGGAAATAGTCATACTCACTCTGTTTGAATCCAACATCACACAAATGCCTTCGAGAGCTTTTGGTTTCATTGTCTCGAAGCTTGTTTTAGCCCATATAAGGACTTGTTCAATTTGGACACTAAGTGCTCCCCCTTACTTTCAAAACCTTAAGGAATTTTCATATATACTTCCTCATCAAGATCTCCCTGCAAAAAAGCATTACATATATCCATTTGGTGCAATTCCCACTCACACATCGCTACTAGTTTAAGGACTAATCTTACAATTAACATCTTTACTACTGGTGAAAATGTTCCATGATAGTCAATCCCCTCTCTTTGGTTATATCCTTTAGCTACAAGTCTTGCTTTAAACTTATCTATGCTGCCATTAGAGTTGTATTTTATCTTATATATCCATTTACAGCCTATAGCTCTTTTCCATTTAGATAAAGGAACAATGTTCCAAGTCTTGTTATTTTCTAGGGCCTGAATTTCATTATTCATTGCATCAATCCAACATTTGTCCTTAACAGCAACATCATATAATTCAAGTTCATGTATCATGTCAATGGTTGTTAAGAAACACATATGATCACATGATATATTGCTATATGACATATATTTATGTATGCTGTAAAGATACTTATCTGCTTTTTCTATTTGAATTAATGAGTAGACATAGTCCTTAGACCATATAGGTGGTTGTCTCTCTCTAGGTGGTCTACCTTCCATTGAAGTTTGAGGCTCATTACTTAATTGTGTTTTATCCTTGGTCAAATCACTTGGGCTGCTCTGTGAAGTATCCATATGCTTGTCACTCTCGGCGGGTCCAAATCTACCATTCTGCACCTGCTGATTATCCTCTAAATCAAACCAAAACATAGTTTTCATGTCCCTACACACTCTACTAGATTCATTAGATTTAACATCTTTGAATGAAAATTTATTTTTAATAAAGCTTACATGCCCAGTAGTAATGATTCTCTTAGTTTCAAAATCAAGGAATTGAAATCCCTTTTGAATTTTTGGAAAGCCAACAAAAACATAGGGTATGGATCTAGCCTAAAACTTGTCATTTTGCTTCAAGTCAGTGGCATAGGCAAGGAATCCAAATATTCTCAAGTTGGTCAGGTCTAGGGGTGTCCCATATACAATTTCATAGGGTGTTTTGTAACTCAGTATCCTAGAAGGAATCCTATTGACAAGATAGGTGGCCATTTTTATACATTATCCCCAGTATTGAATAGGTATACCATATTGCAAAATTAGTCCTCTAGCTATTTGAACTATAGTCCTATGTTTTCTCTCAACCACTCCATTTTGCTCAGGAGTGTAGGGACATGTGGTTTGATGCACAATGCCCTTTTCTTTAAGGAATTGATTTAGTTCTATGTAAAAAATTCCATGCCATTATCACTTCTAATAGTTTTAACTTTGATAAAAAATTGTGTAACAATGTAGTGGATACAATTCTTAATGTGAAGTGTTACCTCATATTTTGATTGCAGCAGAAAAGTCCATGTGGCTCTAGAAAAGTCATCCACAGCTGTCAAAAAATAAACATATCCTTGGTGTGTTGGGACTTTATATGGTCCCCACACATCAAGATGAAGTAATTCAAAGCATATACGAGTTTTAATAAAACTAGAAGTGAAAGGGAATTTCGTTTGTTTTGATTGAACACATATACCATATTTCTCACTCATCACAGCATTGTTTTCACATATAAATCCCAGATGTCTCATAATTGAATAGGGAGCATGCCCCAACCTATTGTGCCATGTGTACATATCATTCACACTAATCATTCTAGAACTATTACAAACTAAATTAACTACATCAAGCATTGCTGTAATTTCCAGAACATAGAGTCCTTCTACCAATCTACCAATCAACTTGGTCCTGCCATCCTACAGGTCCTACATAAACCACGAATCAGGAGAAAAGACAACTCTCCATTTATGTTCCTTTGTTAGTCTAGAAATTGATAATAGATTAAATTCTAATTAAGGAGCATATAAGATTCCACTAACAGTCAAATCATTAGTGATTTTTGCTTTCCTAATATGCGTTATCGGTACCCTTTTTCCATCAGGAAGTCTAATTGATTTTATTGGCCCATCATAAACTCTATAGTCAATAAAGAGATTTAAATTACTACCATATGAGTATGGCCCCATAATTAATAACCCAATAATTATATGATTGACCAGGATATGAAAAAGGAACTGCCAAACCTGTACCAGCTAAGGCATGGACTGTTGGCTCAGAGTCTTTCCGAATCAGATCTAGGAGTCTTTCATATTGCTCTTAGGTGAACATGGGTGTAGCGGTGCTGACAGTGTGTGTAAGAACTTCTTTGACAGTGGTTGCTTCAGTTGTGACTTGATTAGCATTAGAATCTTTATCTTGTTTACCTTTGCCATTTATGAAATTTAGTGGGTAGCCAGTCAATTGAATGCAATTGTCCTTAAGATGTCCTTTCTTGAGGCAATGAGAGCATTCAATATTGGAATTGGCTCGGCCTCGTCCCCTGCTTCACCCTTTCCCCCTTACCGTCATAGCGATTCCTTCAAGGGAGGAGCCATTCTCAAGAGATGTGATTGTGTGATGTGTCTCATCCTCCAAGATCATCCCATATGCTTGGTTAACGAATGGAAGTGTCACCATAAGTTATATTTGGCTTCGAGCTTGAGCATAGAATTCATTCAGTCCCAACAAAAACTGCACCAATTTCTGTTGTTGCAGCAATTCAAGGTATGCAGTAGACGTTTTACACTTACAAGAGGGAAGATGTATGAGAACTGATTGCTCTTCCCAGAGCTCTTTCAACTTCAAGAAATAAACATAGATAGATTGTGACCCTTGTTGAAGAGATGTAATTTCGTGATGGAGGGCGAAGATATGAGAACTAGTCTTCTTGTGAAATAACTCTTTAAGATCGGTCTAAACCCTATGTGCTTCCTCATAGAAGACGACACTGTTCGCAAGATCTTTTGAAATTGAGTTAAGAAGCCAAGATAACACGACGGTGTTGCAGCGCTCCCACTGGTCGTGTAGCTCCAATTCTTGGCCTTCTTTCCGGTAAGATCCGTCCACAAAACCTAGTTTGTGCTTGCCTTTGAGTGCGATTCTCATCGCTCGACTCTAGGCAGTGTAATTATCAAATCTTGTCAAAACATGGGAGATAATCGTCGATCCTTAGGTCTCGGAAGGATAAAGGTAAAACAGGTGCGTGAAAGGGAGGCTTCGGATCTTGATGATGAGCTTTACCACTGTTGTTGGGGTTCTTTGCAGGTCCATTTTCTCTATCTGCCATGAGAATGCTCCAAATGCAGAGGAATTGGTGGGTGGCGATATCTTCAAAGAGGTGTCGCACAAAAAGTGGTGAAATGTGGGTTATCTTATCTCACAGATGGCTCTAATGCCATGTGAAGTTTTCTCCAGAAAGACCACAAAAACACGTGCAAGAACTAAACTTTTATTCCTCTTGAAGAAGACAAAAATAGTACACCACACTCCTGCTTTATGTACAGACCAATATTTATATATGTGCCTATCGAATAAAAATATCGTCCACTCAACTATCTACTAGAAGCGGTAATTCGAAACCCGCCAGCCTAGCCAAAATAAATGGATTCGCGAATTTGGCCTAAATGAGCTCAGGCTGATGAGGGCTGGCCCGCTTTATTTAACTTTTTTTTAGTTTTTTCTTAAATGCCCTTAGTCTCCCTTATCTCATTTCCTTTGATGATCTGTTTAATTAATTCCCCATACTTTTTATTTGACACTTATTTTCATATTATATTTATTTATTCTACTATTATTAAATTTAAAAGAGATGTGTTTATATAGTTTTTTGATGTGCATAAATGAAAAAGAGGAAAGTAAGAATGAAATTGACTTCATAACACAAATATATAAAAGAAAAGAAGTGTGATATGAGATTATGAGCGGGTGAAAGAGAAAGAGAAAAAAAATTTTAAAAAAAGAGTGAAATTTAAAAAAAATGGCGGGGCTGGCGTGTAGGTAAACGGGCTCGGGCTAGCAAAAGCCAGCCCACGAAGGGGGCAAGCTACCTCAGCCCACCCCCGTCACAGCTCGCAGCCTACGCGGGCCAGCCCGCAACCCACAGGCCAGGCCTCATTACCACCTCTACTATTCACACAAAAAAATCAGAAAACAAATAATACTTGCTAAATTATAATACTGCCCTTAATAAACCAAATGATAAGAAAGAAGATTGATAAGATTCAGAAAAAATCGATAGAATTTCTAGATAGAAGTTAGAGAGAAGTACTCATTCAGTTTTTCTGAAACAATCGATTACAGGCCTTTATATAGAGTCAGAAATCTAACCCTAGTTGCATAACCATGTTATATTTAACCCTGGTTACATGACCATGGTTACTTTACATCTTCTTTATGTCCTTATCTTCTTTTGCTTTTGCTTTGTGTCAAGTCTTCTTTTCTTCTTTATGTCAAGTTGACTGGAAGAGTAATATGAATCAATAGATATCCACATATTTAATATTCATAACAATTCCGCATATTTAACTCGAACAACATAAAAGCAATTGAAATTAGCTAAATCCTCCCATATTATAAAAACGCTTAAAAGTTTCATTAGATCTTAACCACCAATTAGAGAGCATTGGGATTATCTCCACTTGATCTTTACCCTCCATTTTAATCTTGAGATTATTATCGACTATCTCCAATTAATGCGGTGATTAGAATAATCTCCATTTTAATCTTGAGATTATTAAATTGATGCCACAGTCACAATAATTCAGCTGTGCCACCACAAAATAAAGAATTCTGCTCCACTTCCCCATTTCTTTTTTTCCATTTCACTTTCGTGGATTAAATTAAGAGAAACAAAAAATGGTACTCCCTCCTGTCCCTACATATAACATTTAAATCTGTGAATAGACTTGTCCTTTATCCCTTTATTATATTTGTTGAATTAATTGTCTCTCTCATTTTTCCTTTTTATAAATAAGGGTATAATTAAAAAATATATATTTATTACTCTTAATTAATTTTAATTATTTTCTTGATAAACGCAAATCAGTTTTATTTTTTCTTCTTCTCAGCAAATAAAAAGAAAATGGTAGCATGAAATTAAAGGCAATTTTTATATATAAAAAAATTGATTTGGGGGCACAATGACTAATTTAATGAAATTTTAAGTGGAAGTACAATTCAAATTTAAACATTTAAAATAATAAGTCTTTTTTTTTTATTTGACAGCCATGAGATTTTTACATTATTTTATAAGTTTCATATATATATTTTTGAACCATTCTTTCACTGACATGTTTGCTAAAAGGTTAGCATTGGTTCATTTAACGGCCTTATCATTTTCAAAACTTCACATTTATCTTTACACAAAATAAAAATTATTAATGTCAAGTGCACGAAAGATAATACTTTATAGATAGATTTTTTAATAAAAAGTTGAGTGAGTTAGGTCTTAGGGCTCATCAGGATTAGAACATGCTTCCTAAGTCATTAAAAATTGGGTATTATCTATTTATAATCATTAAAACTCCTCTTTTCTTTTCTTTTTTTTTTGGATACATATGAAAGTGGAAAGCAAGAACTAAAAAGAAAGCAAAACAAACTGCAAAACAAAGCTGGGGTTAAGTGACTTCCCCAACGTTCTGTATAGGGAACCCTGAGTTTTTTACTCTCATTATCCTAATTTTTTTTTGTTCTTATTTATTTATAGAACTTCTTTCCCATATCTCTTCCCTGACCCTCTAATCTCTAAACTTCCCCTACCATATTCTTAATTTCTCATTTTCAAAATTTAAAATTTCTATTTTCATTTATTAGAAGTACACATTCAATTTTATTAACTTCATGTTAGCTTTCATTTTGGTCCGTTAAGTTTTAACTCTAAATGTTAGAAAAACCTTTTCAAATGCTAGCGGGTTAAAGGTCATTTTTGTTCAGGAAGGATTCGTTTAGGGACAATTTTGTCCCGGAAGTCTCATCTGGGACAATTTTTCTTGGGAAGTTTAAAATGTGGGGTAATTTCACCCTGACCGTTATCCTAGTTAAGTTAGACCTTTAGTTGACCAAATTTCGGGGCAAATATGCTCCTAAGTGAAAACTTTCAAGACAAATTGGCTTCTAAGTTGAAACTTCTAGGGTGATTTTATCATTATTTCAGAGGCAAACTTGGCTAGAAAGTTTTCAATTTGGAGCAAATTTGCCCCTAAATTTGGTCAACTAATGATCAACTTAACTGTGATGACGGTCAGGGCGAAATTGTCCGAGATGAGACTTCCGGGACAAAATTGCCCTTGAGGCAATACTTTCAAAACTAAAAAGACCTTTAACTCTATTAAGTTTAATTAATCTTTAAAATAACAAGAGTAAAATACATTGACCACCCATCTGTTTTACCTAAATTGCACAAACATCCCCTCTATTTTGAAAACATATATAGACCTCAATTGAAATTAAAATACAAGTCACAAAAACCTCCCTTACATATTTGATATTCCATTTTTATCCACCCAACCGTTAGTTGACCTTTAAGTTTGACTATTAAATATTTACTTTGACCAAAATATCCCTTTTTCAACAAATGAATAAACATTTATATTTGCCTAAAAATAAATTTTATATAAAAAAATAATTCTAACACATGTATGTTCAAAATTTCCACTATATTATAAAATCTTTTAATTTTTATTATATTATAAAATTTTAAATTTTTATCATATTTATTGAAACTTATTTATTTAGTATTCTTTTAAATGACTGAAAAATATGCCTTTCAAATGAAAGACAAAAAGAAAAAGAAAGAAATATGTTTTATTCATAATATATTATTAATAATGTAAATTAGATACAATATATGACTTATATTAATTTTAAAATTTTAATTTTTTAAATGCATTTTTTGCACAAACATTTATAAACATTTTTATTTTAGTATGCATCTATTAATAGGATTAATCATATTTTTAATTAAGTTTTCTATGTCTACATTAATTAAATTAATTAAGTATTTATCTTAATATGAAAAAAATTTAACATATAACAATTTACAAAAGTAAAAAATAAGTTAAGAAAAAGAAAAAAAAAAAACCCCTTAAATTACTTAAACTATCTTAGTCAAAATTAGGAAATTAGTAACGATGAAGGATAAATTAGTAAATAAAATTTATTTTAATATAAATTTTAATTAAAAAAAATATTTAACGAAGTTAACAGTTTGGACTTAAGTGTATATTTTTAAAATAGAGGGAAGATCTATGTAATTAAGATAAAATACAATGAAGGTTAGAGTATTTTACTCAAATAACAATGATAGTTACATAAAATCATCACTTTAATCTATCAACAACGTTAAAGTTAAAACTTAAAAGAGTGAAATGATGTTTCTTATATCACTGGACTAAACCGAAACTTTATATAAAATTAAAAGGATAAGAGGCGCACTCTTTGCCTTGTCATTCTCTCTTATCGGATAAATTCATCTGCAAGTTTAATTTTTATGCGTCCATAAAAGACGCAATAAAACGGAAATCAGAAAATGCAAATAAAGTCTAACAAAGTTTTTAGTAGAGCCGGGAAAATGGGTATAGGTCCTGAATTTATAAAGATTGGGTATCTGATTTTTGCCTAAAAAATAAAAACGGGCCTAAAAGGGCCGGTCCTTTCGGCCCTGTATATTTTCTTTTATTTTTTTAAAATTATTTATATAATAATATTATTATTGATTTTTTATATTTGTTAATGATGTTGCTAATATTTAGTTGATATTAACTTTTTTAGAATTAAGTTGATAAGTATTCTTACCAATTTTGTATTTTTTGACTTATTTTCTTGTGATTGTTTTATTTATATGTTGTGTTGTTTATTTTATTGACTACTTATACTTTTCAAGACATATTTAGAAGAAGTATTTTAAATTTTGTTAAGTTTTTTAATTCATTATTTGTAATTGTGGTATATAGACAATAGTTTACCTTTAATTATGACTTAATGACTGCGTTTGTTTGTTGTATGATGCATACCGTTTATATTCTAATTTTGACAATATTTATGTGTTAAATTAGGAATTCCATTGTTGTAATTTAAAAAAAAAACTGAAAAAAAAATTTATTCAATCTTATGAAAATATCTTCAGGCCCTGTGGGCCGGCCTTGGCCTTTATGTTTTCGGATCGGGCTTTAAAAAATAGTAATTTTTCTTACCTCAAATCCTGTAGGGCTGGCCTACTTAGACCCTGATCCTTAAAGGACCAACCCTATAAGACCAGGCCGACCTTAATTCCCAACTTTAATTTTTAGACAATGTTAAAAAAAAAAGCTGAGAAATCAAATCAGGGAAGTGCAGAAGAGGAGGGAGAAAGCGGTAGTGACGTGATGTGAAAGTATGAAAGTAGTAGAGGGTAAAGTCGTCACTCGCCCATAGTGGAGTCAATGATGTAAATCATGTAATGGTGCAAAGGCAATGAAGTATGTGGGTGATGTGGGCCCCATATCAATTAAAAAGAAAAAGCCTCTTTGCTCCTTTTAACTTCGTAACGTGTCATGATCACTAGCTCTGTGTAAAAGACATTATTATTGATAAAATATTTTTAAATACTGACTTATTAAATTTAATTTTTAAAGTGAAAGCGATTATTGCAAAGAAAAAAAAAAGGATCATTTGAGCTTAATAATGTTAGAGTTAGAGGATTAAAAATATGATTTTAAAAATTAAAATTAAAATCTTATATAAAATTAGAGGATAAAATGTGCACTATTGTAAAAAAAAAAAAAGCAGGGTTACAGTAAATGTTTTTTGAAAGGATAGATTTGGGTGCTCTTTCTAACAAATGTCCTGCTGACTATGATTATGATGTTTCTTTAATCACTACAGAAAAATATGGAATTTCTGACGGAATTGAATTCCGTCGTAAATTTTATCGGAAAACTATCGGAAATTTTGTCAGAAAATTTTTCAACAGAATTTCCGAAGGAATTTTTTCCGTAGTAAAATTTGTTACGGAATTAGCCACAGAAAATATTCTATCAGAAATTATGACTTTTGCCATGGAATTTCCGACAGAATTTTGTGACGGAATTTATTTCCGTCGGAAATTGAGAAGGAATTTCCTACGGAATTGAATTCCGTTGTAATTTCTGACGGAAATAAATTCCGTCGGAAATTCCCTCGCAATTTCCGACGGAATTTCAGACGGACTTGAATTTTGTCGTTATTTCCAACAGAATTGAATTTCCGTCGCAAATTACCTCTCAATTTCGACGAAATTCAATTCCGTCGGAAATTCCAAAAAATCTAAAAATTATTTTTTAATTATTTAATATTTTAAAATTTAATTTAATTTTAAAAAAATTATTTTTATAAAATTTATTATTTTTAAATATTTTTAAAATTTAATTATTATTATTATTATTATTTTCTAATTTCTAAAATATTATTTAATTTTCAATCATAGGTGTTGGTCCTTGTAAGGGCAAAATAATCATACAAAATATTAGTTAATAATTACTTATTAGTTATTAATTAATGTTAATAAAAATTTAATTTTAGAAATTAAAAAAAATATACTCATAAGATTATATATATAATTGTGTGTAATAATAGAATACCAAAGCAGTCAAGCTCATCCAGTAAAGTATCGCGCGAGTACGGACGAGGTCGTGGGTTCAAACCAAAGGAAGGGTAAGTTGAGTTGCATTTCCAGGAAATATGAGGTTGCGACACGAGGCGAAATGAGGTTGCGACATGTGGAGGATCTGGGGGCCAACGACAAGGTGGACGCTGCCGAAGTTGCCACGCGCCCTCGCCGGGATGAGGGGCCAGTTGCCGGAGTTGCCAAGTGGATTTTTAAAATTTAAAAAAAATTTGCGACGGAAGTTCCAACGGAATACATTTCCATCGGAAGTTGCGAGGGAATTTCTGATGGAATATTCCGTCGAATACTGCGAGGGAAGTTCCGACAGAATTGAATTCCATCGGAAGTTGTGATGGAATTTGGGAAGAAATATTCCGTCGGAAATTGTGAGAAAATTTGCGACGGAATCAATTCTGTCTCAAATTGCCACTAAAATAAATTCTGTCGCAAATTCCGTCGGAAATTGCAACGGAAATAAATTTCGTCAGAAATTCCCGACAGAATCTGAATTCCATCAGAAAATTTTTTGTGACACTATTATTGCCAATGAAATCAATTTCGTCGGAAATTCTGTAGCAAATTCCGTTGGAAACTCTAATTCCGTCCCAAATTCAGTATTTTTTTGTAGTGAGCCATAGTAATATTACATGGTATGATTGTAGTGTACATGTAAAGGGCATTGTCATATTTGACCACTTGTATCCACTGGTCAGTCAAAGAATACAAGATGGCGCCATTCACAGAAAAGCATTGGATATCGGATATCGATCAATGTAGGCGTTAATATTCCATAAGAGGAAAGAGATTAATATTTATGGGGGCTAAAATATATGTTTGGTGTCTTGACTCCTGACTCTACGTCGAGTTTCAGTTTAATCTTGAGATTATCACTTGCCTCCAATTAATCCGTTCATCATTAGAATAATCTCCACTTGCATCCGCAGACATTATTAAATTGATGCCATCGTCTTCAATAATTCAGGTATCACCACAGAATAAAGAATTCTGCGGCACTTCCTCGTTTCAATTTCTCATTCAACTTTCAGTGGATTAAATTAAGGGGTTGATTCTCCGCAGAATTTGTCCTTTTGCCTCTATGGGAGCGCCATCAAATTAAAGGCACTTTTTTAATGATTGATTTTGGGGTACAATGACTAATTTAAAGAAATTTAAAATGCACCTACTATTCAAATTTAAAAATTCAAAACAATAGATTTTTTTACTTGACGGTGCTAACATTTTTACATTATTATTGTAAGTTTCATGTATTAACACCCGTTTCCATTTTGATAATCGAAAAGTAATAAAGACGGAATTTAATAGGCTTACAGAAAAGTACAGTTATACTGATAAAAATATTCGTTTATAATACTGATATCATTCGTCGACGAAATACAGAAAATACAACGGAACTTAATATTTACAATTTTCGTTAGAATATCCAAAACATAGACTAAATATAACCTCTATCTTGTCCTCGCCTCGTAACACATGCCTCTCACTTTCCCTTATCTATGTCCTTGCCCTTTTGTCCACTGGTACCCGCTGAGATATTTGTTTTTGAAAAAGGGTGAGATCCGAAGAATCCCCTTAGAGACATACAATCGACATATAAAATGTGAAAATTAAATATGCAATGCACTATATTAAGCAAAAATGAAAGTTCGATTCGATTCATATATATTTACCTCAGCCGAGTCACCGACTATAGCTAGGATTTCCGATAATATACCTCAACTAAATCATCGACTACAGCTAGGATTTTTCGATATACCGCTGTTAGGTAGCGAACCACAACTAGGTACTGTGCCTCTAGCACACAATCATATCACAAAATACAATAACAAATACATATAATTATTCACATAGTGTATGAAAGATGATAGTCCCTACCTCGAAGTTCGTTAAACCCCTTTTCAGTGTGGCTCGTAAAACATGTCATTTCTAGCATCCGACTCGGTCCTAAAATATTAAATGTACCAGAAATAGGTCATAACCTATCCAAGTATCATTTTAGACTCTTCTATAGTGCTTCTTGTAGTTATATTAGTCTATGATGAAATTTTACCAAAATGCCCCGGGGACCCCGGCCCGATAACACGTTTTCCCAAAATTTTGACTAAGGCTATTCTGACGTATTTTCACTCAAGGAATCCATTTCCAGGTTCGAAATTACCAAATTCACTGTCAAATTACGAAATACCCTTGGCAGCCCCTATTTAGGGATTTCAATGGCATTTTCGTAATTATGTTTTGTTGGCCTCTACCGAAAAAGTGCCCAACTGCACCCCTACCTATTTTTGCCCACTGAGTTCAATGGAACAATTTATTTCATGAAAATCCAACTCCTACTTCTGGTCCTGACCGAAATATTGAAGGAAAAATAGAAAAATGGAGCTTTGTGTTTTAGCTTCCAAAACTTGTACTTTTCCACTTCTAATCCTTGGTTAACTCATTTAACCACTTCATAATCATGATTTAATGGATTTTGGGCAGCATAACCCCCTTAGGGCTATAGCTTTTCAAATTTCATAACTCAACCAAAAATCACGTAAGCCAACCAACCATTACCAACAACAACTTCATACTAACATAAAGTTGAGATTGGTATAATTACCTCTTGATTCTTGGTGTTTCTCACTCTAGGACATCCTCTCTCTCTTACTCAACCTTGAAAAATAACTTGCTAAACCATGATTTCCATGAAGAACAAGAGATTAGAAGATGAATTACACAAGATAAGAAGCTTAATCACTTGAAACTCAAACTCTTACCTTAGAGTTTGCTTCCTCTTGCTCTCTAAATCTCCCAAGAACTTCACAAGCTCACACACACACACACACACTCTCTCTCTCTCTCTCTCTCTCTCTCTCTCTCTCTCTCTCTCTCTCTCTTTTCCTTGTGGTTGGACGAAATGTGTGTATGAAGGGGAAGGGAAGATGTTTTATTAACTTAGTCATCTTTCTTCCTAGCCCTTGATTTAATCAATAGTTGTGATTGCTCCACTTTGCATGCACCATCCCTCCAACCATGCCTCACACCTTACCCTCTTACTTTATGCCATCCCTTCACATCATTTGGGTCCAATTGGATTGGGACTAAATCCCTTCTAGTTACACAAACATCCATCCTTCTCTTTACTCTAACTAAACCCGTTTCTTCCCCCTTATTTCATGGTTGGACGAATTTTCGGGAAGGAAGAGGAGAATAATGTTTTTCATACATTCCATAATTCATATAATTGAATTATGTATAATCCCCCCTAATTTCACAATTTTTGAATTATTCCATCAAGAATAATCCAATTATATACTTTCCTTTATTTTCCTTAATTAAGTGAAATTAACTTCAATTAATTAGAAAATAATTAATCTTGAGTTAAATTGACAAAATTGTGATTTTTCGATCACCTTTGTAATGTAATTCAATTCTTGAATTAATTTACTATTTTCCTTATGAATATGAATGTTTCAAAATTCACAAGATCTAAATTTATGAATATTCACCATTTTATCGAATTACTCAAATAATTACAATGTATATTTAATGAATAAAATTTGGGATGTTACAACATGTGCATTTTTGCACCATTTGTTTCAGTGACATGTTAAAAGGTCAATATTGGTTGATTTAAGGGTTGTAGTGTTTTCATAACATTTTGGAAACTTTGTACATACTTTTACATCAAAGGAAATTTTATCGATGTCAGGTGCCTATGACAGTGTTCGTTTGGATGATTTATTTTTGACTTATAAGTGTTTATAAATTGTGATTTACGATATATAAAATAAGTATGTGAGAGAATTTTTATCTCGACTTACGTAATACACACTTATATCCAAAAAATAAGCTATTCCAAACAAAACTAATACTTTATGAATAGTTTTTTTAAAATAAAAAATTTAGGTGAGTTAGTTTTTGAGACTCATCATAGCTAGAGTATGCCACCAAACTCATAAAACATCAGATAGTATCTATTTAAGGTTAAGATATAAAAATACCCATATAACTTTTCTAAAAGAACGTATGATACCATAAACTTTATTTACCGTAAAAATACTCATAAATTTTTTTTAGAGGAGTTAAAAATGCCACAACCGATTATGCAAACCACCGTTACTTTTTCATGTAATGGGACCTACACTATTAGTTTTTAATTAATGATTCACATCTCTCTTTCTTCCCCCACACTGAAGCTTCAACAGCGAGCATCTCTTTTTTTTGAACCGTGCCCTTGCTGGGCAACAGCGAGCATCTCTAGTTAGCTTGCATCTTCAAGAATGTATGCTTTGCCACGTAGATTGAGCAAATACCAGGGGGAGTCAAGTCGAGTTATAGAGAAGGAAAGGCAAAAGTTGCTTAGAACGAGTTAGGGTATGCAGCAAGAATGGAGATCATTGAATTCTTTTGCGGAAGAATTCAATGAAGTCTTCCAAACCTAAGGCACCGAATATATTTGGTGGGGAAGTTCTTTATTTTGATTTTTTATATGGAAACTTTCAAATTACAGGTCCGGTCAAACAGAAACATCACAAAATTCTCAACTTGGAATTAGTCAAGTGGCCAAACAGAACTCTGTATGAAGAAATATTTTTCTCATGCTCTTCAATTAGTTTTCCTAGTCACACCAACAGTCTTGTGGGAATCTTGGCTTGGAATGAGAGGGAGGTAGGGAGGAAAAGTTGAGATCGGGAGGGGTTGACGGTTTGATAACTTGGGGATGAGGGTGGAATGTGAGGAGGTCTTTTAAAATAATTATTAAAAATTAATAGTGTGAGTCACACTACGTTAAAAGGTAATGGTGATTTACAAAAAAAAAAAAAAAGGTAATGGTGATTTACTTTTGCGTCATTTTTGTCCCTTCTTGTTTTTTTTAATACAATTTTTGTCCCTTCTTACAAAGTTTTGTAATCATTCTTACACCCAACTAAAGTTTTTAGTGTTAGGTGTTCTTCTGAAAAGAAAAAATTTAGGCCTTAATTCTATCTATTTATAATCATTAAACCCCTCTTTTCTGCATTTTTTTCTTTTTCACTCCCGTTATCCTAATTCTTTTTTTGTTTCCACATTTATTTCTAGAACTTCTTTCCCATTATCTCTCCCCTGACCATGTAATCTCTCAACTTTCCCTACCACGCCCTCAATTTCTCATTTTCAAAATTTAAATTTGGGTTAATGTCTAATTTTTTCTTGGAAGTTGTCATAAAAGAGCAATATTGCCCCGGCTGTTATACAAGTTAAGTTTGACTATTAGTTGGCTAAATACGTTAAATTGACAGTCCACTTGTCATTTACGTTATTTTTGTTTTGATTTTAGATATAGGTTTACCCCAAAAGTTTTCACTCATAAGCAACGTTGTCCAAGTAATTTTCAAATCTGACCCCAACTATTATCTAAGTTAAATTTACCCATTAGTTAACCAAATATGCTTATCTGACATGTCCATGTCTCATCCAATTCATTTTTTTCAAGGTTAGCTTTATAAATATGGAAAAAATTTTTTAAAAACTGCATTACTTCATTTTTTTTTTGGTTCATGATATTCTTCCGGTGTGTTTTGCATATAGTAATTAAATCATTTTCTTCATTACTCTCTAGCGAACGTAACCCCCTCCTCCATCTATGACTTCTTCAATGTTGTTCACTTTGTCAGTTCAGCATATTTAATTAAGTAAAGGTCAAATTTAACCTAAATAATAGTCAAGGGCGATATTGCTATGATTTCAAAACTTTTGGAGTAATATTAAACAAAAAAACTTTTTGGGGCAATATCACTCCTGAGTGAAACATTCAGAGCAAATTTGCGCATTTATGAAAATAACGTGCATGACATGTGAATTATCATCTTAACATATCTAATCAACTAACAGTCAAACTAAATCTAGATAATGGCTAGAGCAAAATTGCCATGATTTGAAAACTTCCAAGGCGATATTGCTCATAAAAGAACTTTTAGGGTAAAATTGAACCTTAATCCCTTAAATTTTCTATTTTCATTCAGTATAAAAGTACAAATTCAGTTATTTAACTTTATTTAAAGCTTTATTTTGGTTCGTCAATTTTAAAAAGTGTCTTTTCACCCCTAAACTCTATATTCAGTTTAATGTTCAAAATGCCAATGATAGTCACATATTAAGTTTTGGTTCTAAGATAAGTCAATCCTAAGAGTGATTAATGTCATTTCACCCATTTATGCTTTTTGTTGGATCAAGAGAGCATGCTTCTCACTCTGGTTGAGTGGGTGCGAATGTGTTAGGATTCGCGAACCAGAAAGTCGCTGTCTGAAGAAAACTGGTGGATGGTTTGCTGATTTAAAACCAGGGAACGTAATCTGAGTTCTAAAGATCCGTCTTCGTGCTTTGTGCTCGTAGTGCCGAGCTATTCAGATTCGTGATTCACCTTCGTCATGCCTTCAGATCTGACGAATTCTGAAAGCAGCTCCTCATGAGACCAATTCGACTCCGACTATGCGCGTGAGAAAGGCTCCTTCGGCGCAAGCTTTTTCGCATCTGCCTATCGCTGCCGTTGCCGTCTTCCTCCATCAATTTTCGCTGCTACCTGCTTCTTTTCCTGTTTGAAGTGTCCGTTGAGGGCTGTCGGACAGAGGTAAGGAGAGCTCTTTTTTTTTTGTTCTTTTGTTTTGTTTTGTTTTGTTTTTTTGTTTTGTTTTGTTTTGTTTTGGATATTTTCCCTTTTAGATTGTTCTTTTCATCGTCTGGACGGCTTTGGAGCTGCTAGACATGATTGAACGTGAGAGGGAACGTAGTCCTGAAAGAATGGTTTCGGTGCCGATAATGAAGAAGAGTGATGCCTTGGAACTTAATTCAAAGAAAATTCGAGAGGATAATGAAGAGTTCACAGGTAAGCAATCATTAGCCCCACGGGTTGAGGACTGGATGAGGGATGAGGATATTGAAGAGGAAACAATTATACCAGAAGCACAAAAAAGATCATACAAAGAGGCATGTGTCGAAGATCAGACAAGGGAAGAATGTTCTGATGAAGAAGAAGAATGGTGGAAAGGGGACGGATGGAAGTCCAGAATTGAGGTGGAGATAACGAAGAAGGGTCCAAATATCATTGTGTCTCCGGAGTTTAGAATGAAGCTAGCACGGAAATGGTCAACGTCGTTGTTCGTTAGATTACTTGGCAGAATGGTGCGTGAGGATCAATTGGGTCGAAAACTGCAACAATTATGGGGACGTAGAGGGCAGGTTGAAACTATTAAGATAGGCTCCGGGTATTTTCTGGTTCGTATGAGCAATACGGAGGACTATGATTTTGCGTTAACAGGAGGCCCTTGGTTATACATGGATCATTACCTAGCAGTGTAGCCATGGAAGCCAGAGTTTGATCCCGATTCTGGTGAGGTTTCCAAAATTGCAGTATGGGTAAGAATTCCTAAATTCCTTGTTGATTTTTATGATAAGGGTATTTTATATGTGGTGGGTAACCAAATAGGAAGGGTTCTAAAAGTGGATAATAATACCCTTAGGCAAACCAAAGGGCATTTTGCCCGTTTATGTGTTGAGATTGATTTGAATGCTCCTTTACTTCCATCCATAATGATTAATGGGAAAGATAAGAAGATTGTTTATGAGGGTCTGCATTTGATTTGCTTCTCATGTGGGCGGTATGGTCATGATACTGAACATTGCCCAAATAATCAAGTAACAAATACGTCAAAGTCAGCATGCACGGATAACACGTCAAATTCTACAGTTATAACATCATCGTCCGCATCCTCCGAAATAACTGCTGGAATGTATGGGGAGTGGATGGTGGTGCCAAGTCGGAGAAGGGGACAATGGAACTCGAATGCAAGGAATGGCAATTATAGTCGTGAGCCTAGGCGTGATTTAACTTCTAGAAATATGGGAGGTGGATCTCGGTTTGAGGCTCTGAATGTTGAAGACATGACAATTATTGAAGGTGGTTCTGGTGATAACGCATATTAGGGGAAGATTCGTGTGAGTTCAAAGCCAAAAGATAGGTCACGGGATACGAAAGAAAAAACTGGTCATCTACCTATTCTAAAGAAAGGGAGCAAGGGTAATAATAGATCGGATATTTCAAATGTAAGAAAAAAGGAGATTAGTGGTGATGATGTGAATAATGTTGGACATTTTAATAAGTTGAATAAAACACGTGGGATCCAAGTAGCTAAAAAGAAAGGGATTGAGGAGGGAGCTTCCCAAGAAATATTGAGTATAGAGAAAACACAAGAAGCTGGAACGTCGTGTAATATTAGTGGGGAAGTGGGGTCAGGAAGAAAGAAGAATGTTATAAAATTAGATTCCAATTCCTCCGCTACTCGTCTAGAAGCCTCCAATCCTATTGACCCAGGTGTAAAAGGAGAAGAGACCGTTATACCTCAAATTAGTCCACTTGGAGGTGTTGATGATGTGGTGATGCATGGGATTGAGGATGTTCAGGAGGGACATTTGTCTCAATAATGCCTGGGTTGTTTGTGTTCTTCTCTTTTTTTATTAATTTTTTAATGATTATTATGACTTGGAATACTCGAGGTGCCGGTGGTGCCTCCTTTCGAAGGTTACTTAGTGATGTTGTTGCCAGACATGGTGTTAATTTATTTGCCCTGTTGGAGCCTAGACAGCTAGGGATTAAAGCTAAGCTCATTGCTAGGAAGTTGGGATGGATGAATATGCACGTGGTTGAAGCTCGTGGTTTTAGTGGAGGTATGTGGTTGTTTTGGGATTCTACTTTAAATTTCTCTGTTACTTCTTCAGGGGATCAATTTGTTCATGGGGTGGTTAATAAAGGTACCAGGGATGAGTGGTCTTTAACTGTGGTGTATGGGCACCCAAATATGATTATTATACGTCAACTGTGGCAGACTCTTGAGGGTATTCGGCATTTGACTATGGGAGGCTGGGTTGTGATTGGTGATTTTAATGCTGTTTCTCATCCTGAGGAACGCTGGAGTAAGAATCACAGGAAGACTAATGGTATTGATAGGTCTTTTCGAAATTGGCTTCTGAGTAGCGAGTTACTTGATATTGGTTTTAATGGACCTCAATTTACTTGGGGGAATCTGAATAGCCAGAGCAGAATAGACAGAGCCTTGGTTAATAACTGCTGGTTTAGAAATAATCCTAATGCAACTGTGACACATTTGCCTAAACATAAATCCGATCATTGTCCGGTGTTGGTTGATACTGAATCTCATGTTCTTACGACAAAGAATCGAAGGCCTTTTAGATTTTTCGCTCCCTGGGTTATGCATGATGATTTCAATAATTTTGTTCATTCACACTGGGGGGTGGAGGATGACTGGTGCGGATCTGTTAAACAATTTACTGAGGATATGAGGTTATGGAATAAAGAGGTTTTCGGCAATATATCCTATATGAAAGACAGATTATATCGAAGATTAGATGGGATTAATGCAAAGATGGCTTCGGTAGGTATCTCGGAGCACCTTGAGAGGTTACGAGGGGAGCTATGGGGAGAGCTTGAAAAACTTTTGGCACGGGAAGAAGTCATGTGGCTTCAATACTCTCGGGCTAATTGGTATGTGGATGGAGATCGTAATACTAGATACTTCCATTCTGTGGCTAATGGCAGACGAAAAAGGAATAAAATTGAAGTATTAAAGCTTGAATATGGGGAATGGACATATAATGCAGCGGAAATTATGAGATTGGGAAGCCAATTCTTCAAAAATTTGTATACAGAAACCCATAATTATAATGGATCTTTGGTATTCGGATGCACTTATCCTGAGATTGACGATGCAAATTTGCATATTTTGGGGAGATCGGTTGAAGAGCAAGAGATTAAAAGAGCCTTGTTTGATATGGGGCCGTTGAAAGCACCAGGGCCAGACGGTTTCAATCCGCTATTTTACCAAAGCCAATGGGAAACTGTAAGACCGTCAGTGATTGAATTAGTGAAAAGAGTTTTCAATGATCCGATGTGGATTCGACAAATCAATGGGACTTAGATTGTTCTCATTCCGAAGGTGGATCATCTAGAGACGTTTCGTGATTTTCGTCCTATAAGTCTTTGCAATGTTGTTTACAAGATTGTTACGAAGGTTATATCAAACAGACTCAAGGCAATTATGCCTTTGGTGATAACCCCGAATCAGTGTAGTTTTGTTAAAGGGCGTCAGAGTTCAGATAATGTGATACTTGTGCAGGAGATCATTCACTCTATGAAGTCTTTAAAAAGAAAAAAGGGTTTCATGGCCATCAAGATTGATTTAGAGAAGGCTTATGATCGGGTGAGATGGAATTTTGTCTACGACTGTCTTAAGGAACTCAAGATTCCTGAATATCTGAGCAAAGTTATTCAAGCTTGTATGTTGACGTCTCATTTGCAATTGCTTTGGAATGGAGAAGCTACTAATATGTTTTACCCTTCCAGAGGGGTTAGACAAGGTGATCCAATATTGCCATATCTTTTTGTTATCATGATGGAAAGATTGGGCCATCTTATACAAACGGCAGTTGAAGAGGGTGTTTGGCAACCGTTTAGGCTCTCCAAACGAGGTACTCTTGTCTCTCATATTTTTTTTGCTGATGATCTCATTTTGTTTGCAGAAGCAGATCTAGATAATGCAGGCGTTATTAAGGCTATCTTGGATGACTTCTGTGACATTTCGGGACAGAAAATAAATGCTGGAAAATCAAGAGTTTACTTCTCAAAGAATGTAAATCATATAAAAAGCAGAGAAATCAGTGAATTTCTAAATTTTACTCCGACGTCAAATCTGGGGAAATATCTGGAAATGCCAATTTTACATGAACGAAGATCAAAGGCTACGTACAGTTTTCTTTTGGATAAGATGGATGCTCGCCTGGCCAATTGGAAGTCTAACATGTTATCAATGGCTGCCAGGCATACTCTTGTGTCGTCTGTTATGTCGGCTATGCCAACTTATGCTATGCAGACAGTGCCTCTTCCTTTGGGACTTTGTGATGAAATTAACAAACGTTGTCGTAACTTCCTCTGGGGTAGTAGCTCAGCAAGCAGAAAACCTCATCTAGTCTCCTAGGATAGTGTGTGTGCATGTAAGGAGAATGGAGGCCTTGGTCTTAGGTTGGCTCGGTACCAGAACCAGGCGTTCATGATGAAGCTTGGATGGAATATGATTAACAGAAGAGATTCGCTCTGGGTTAGGATTTTGCGTGAAAAATATAAAGCCGGGAATAACATTATTCCTAAAGTTGAGAAGCGCCGGTCTGAGTCTAGTACATGGAAGGGTATTCGTAACTGTTGGGAAAAGATCAAAGATAGCTTAACATGGAGAGTTACCAATGGACAGAACACTTCTTTCTGGAATGACATTTGGGTCCTGCATTTTGATAAGCTTCAGAGTTTGGTAATCAGAGAATTGCCTAGAGATGCTACTGAATGGAGTGTAACTGATTGTATCACTTCATCTGGACAGTGGGATATGAGAAAGTTTCAGCAACTACTTCCAAGTCATGTATGTACAGCTATTGCACGTGTTAATATTAATCAGCATAATGGGGAGGATTTTCCGGTATGGAGATGGTCTTCAGATGGAATGTTCAACATCAGATTCGCCTACAAATATCTAGTAGGCACTCCACAACCTCACAGTAATAACTGGAGGAGATGTGTTTGGAAATTGAAAGTCCCTCAAAGGTACCGTTTTTTCTTGTGGTTGTGCTTTCATGGTCGTCTAATGACAAACTTAATGCGCTATCAGCGAGGTAGTCATCCGACGGGTTTTTGTGATATATGCCATAACACAAGCGAGTCTGTTCTCCACCTTTTGCGGGATTGTCCTTTCACTTCTGAATTATGGAAAGGATTCTTACCTCTGGATTGGCGTGATCAATTCTTTGGCTCTTTTGAGAGAAATGACTGGCTTACATGGTGTGCGGGGAGAAAAGAAGTTATACAGGGATTCGAGTTTCGTCTTTGGTTTTCGGTACTATGCCGACATATCTGGTTAGCTCGAAATGACAGATGTTTTAATAACAACACTTGGAGTAGTCATGCCATATTAGCCCGTGCTCGTGCCTGCTTAACATGGGGAAATACAAGTTTGGTTCAAAATAAGAGTGCAGAAAGGAATCAACAACAGTGGATGCCACCACCGCTTGGATGGGTGAAGATTAATACCGATGGATCTAGGAATGACAACTTTGGGACTTACACATGTGGAGGTGTGTTGAGAGATCACAATGGTGAATTTCTGATGGGGTTTATGTATCAGATTAGGCAAGGAACGGTAGTATCTGCGAAAGCTTGGGGTGTTTTGTGGGGACTAAAAGTTGCATGGGATAGAGGATACAGAAAAATCATAATTGAGTCTGATTGTAGTGAAGTAATTGATATAATTCAGGGTAACGTTTCTCGGGAACACCCTGATTTTCAGCTTATTGTGGAGGTTCAAACGCTGCTGGATAGAGATTGGGACGTGGAAATTTCACATTGCATTCGGGAGTTTAACACGGTTGCAGACGCTATGGCAAAAGAAGCTTGGAAGATGGCGATTGATCTTCATATCACATTTTCGCCCCCTGATGCTATTACCGCCCTTTTAATTAATGATGTAAACAGGATGAATTTTCATGTTGACTCAGGAGGATAGCTTCTGATGTATTTGTAGAATATCTTTTATTATCAAAAAAAAAAGAGAGCATGCTTCTCTTTAGCTGATGCCATTTTGATTTCATTTCTTCTATATATTTATATATAATGAAAAATGAGCCTTCTTTCACGTATTTATCAAGAATTCTATGGCTAACTCTGATAATAACTTCAGAAAAAAAATGAAATAACAATGAAATGAAAAAGATGAAATCTAAACCCCTTAACACCCTTGAATATGCTGGAGACAAAAGAGGAAAGAAGGTGAAGAAATGAGAACAAAAGACACCCAATGGAAATGAAATTAAATAAAAGAAGGATGAAGCAACAAATATGAAAATAGAAGAAATTAAACAATCTTTCTTCAGTCATATGTCCTGCCACTCTCTATTTTCAATGTAAAAAATTTAGATTAAATTATACTTTTAGTCCTTTAAATTTACATTAGGCATACTTTTGATCCCTTAACATTATAAAATATATTTTTAGTCCTATAATTCTAACATCGTTAATGTTACTAATAAAAAATACTGAAGTGATAGATTCAAGTGATGATTGTGCAAACTTAAATAATGATTGTGTAATTAAATGTTATTAATCTTAAATTTAAAATATGTGTAAATTGAAAAAAAAATCTAAAAAGTTAATGAAGTCAACAATATCAAAAACTCGATGGTTCTAGACTTTTAAGAAAAGAAGAAAAAAATTTCTCTCAACTACAAACTGTTCTTCACCTTCAGCTTATCACATCTGCAATCACAGGTCTGGTGTGTATCTTTTGGCAGATTGGTAGATAGGTGCGTATCTCCTCCGCTGCCACAAGTCTAGTGCGTAATTCAACTTCTCTGCAGATTGGCTGCTTTCGTTTTGTTTACTTGTATCTTTTCTCCTGCAAATATTTTTTTATTAAATATCAAGGAAGTACAAAAATTATAAACAGGAGAAAGCTATATTAGAACATGGTCCTAGCGCCCCCCATTCGCTAAAGAGAAGTTCTATACAAACCTCAAAATCTGTCATCACAACTTCCTTCATGTTTCCCTATCTCTCAAGCGAAACCATTCCATAGATGTCTACATAATTACTGCTAATGTAAGTATCATTAATTACTTCTTGAAAAAACTAGCTATCAGCATCATCATATGACAAACTTAGTTATAACATACTCATACTCAAATCAAAAGTTGCTGTCTACAGGATGTTTCCAATTATAGACCAAAAAGCTTCCAGCAGAAACAATAATGAACCATTATGAAGTAAACAATTACGCAGATCAAGTGGGTAGTGGAGACATCTGAATTGGGTCCAAATCCAATGATTCTCCATTTGACAAGTCTGACTCTCCTAAAGAATCTTTTCCGCCACGCTCCACAGCAGTTGCTTGATATATCACTACACAATTTAATTACAATATATTAACTAAACAACAGAACCAAATCATACAACATTGACTGAAAAATACAAATTATCACTATATTACGGTGAGTTTCAACAAAAATATCCATTTTCAGAAAATAGCAAAACTGATGGTGAAGCTAAGGAATATGAATGCAAGATTTACTGCTTATAATGTCCAACAACTCGTACCCTACATCTGTATACATAGAAAACAAATCTTGTTCACACGGGTGTACTTTCAAGCTGAGATGATTATAGCTATAACGAAAATAACAGTGTCCTTTCAAGCTAAATTGTGTAATTCAAGCTAGAAACCACAAGGGAAAAAATTTCTGTTGACTTGGAAAGCAATAAAGGCGGTTGATCTAAAAAGTGAGTAATAACAAAAAACAACTATAGGTAGTAGTTGTATAGTATTCATTATTCATTAATAAACCAAATAACCGGATGTTCTTATACGAAAAATTCCAACTATTGGATGTTGCACTTCAGCAGTTTTTTCCCAACATCCTTACCCGCAAGTTGAATTGAAAATTTAACAAAAGACAACAGACATCATAGACAAGGCACAATATACAAACATCAAACTGTTCAACCCCAGATACAATCCATGAACCAAAAAATTTTAATACAAACTCAAAGTTTGAATTGCATCAACAAATAGCAAATATATATATATATATATATATATGACAAAATCACTACAAAAAAAAAGGTATTTTGTAGCGGTGCAATTGTAGCGGTTATATTAAACCGCTACAAATTATAGTATTTGTAGCGGCAAGCTGCGCGCCAAGTGGCGTGACAGATTAGCCGCGTTTTTTGTAGCGGTTGGGTACACAAAACCGCTAGAAATTTGGCGCAAAATTCCCGCCAAAACTTGTTGCGGTGATTTTGTAGCGGTTAATGCACAGAAACCGCTACAATATTCCTGGCGTCAACAGTGTAGCGGTTATTTGTAGCGGTTGCAGCAACCAAACCGCTACAAAATACCAAAGGTCAGCAGTTTGTAGCGGTTATAGGGGTATAACCGCTACAGAATTTCAAGAGTCTCGACATTTGTAGCGGTTCTGGGCAATAACCGCTACAGAATTTCAAACATTGTTATCATTTATAGCGGTTATTGTAGAACCGCTACAAATTTAATTATTTGTAGCGGTTATAGTAGCGGTTATTTGAATAACCGCTACTAATATCTGGCCTATTTAAGCCACCGCCTCCCTCATTTCTCCTTTTGCTCATTTTATTTCCTGGGGTTTCTCTAAGTGATTTCTTCAAGATTTGAGCGTTCAGACGTCTGTGTAGGAGTTTTTGCTATAGTATTTCTCAGTATTTGCACTTGAGGTACATATATAACACGTATTTTATTTATATTTTTATTTTTATTAGATTTTTGCATAATAATGTGACTATTTTTTTTTTTTTTGATTTGTACAGTTGATATGGCTTCAAGAGAGGATAAGGGGAAGGCCCCTGAGGTAGCAGCCGGGTAGGGGGCAGAGGGAGGGGGCAGCGCGGAGGCAGGGCGACCGCGGCATCTCAGCCCATCCCCCCACAGGAGTCGGCCCTACCACAGGCATCGCAGATGATCCCACAGGAGACAACCGCACCAGAGATGCCTGAGGTTGGGGGCTAGATATTAGCGTTGAGGACTTCCTCAACGAGGAGGAGTTCGAGATCCCGATTGGGTTAGGGAGATGGAGCAGTTCCTCGATGAGGAGAATGCTCGAGAGCAGAACAACCCACGAGGGTCGTCTTCGCGGTCCACTGGGTTTGAGGTGCAGGTCCAAGGTAAATTAAAATTTTAATTTAGTAAATTATTTATTTAAATTAGAAATGTTAACTTTGAATTACAATTTATCTAACGTGCAGTAAACTGTGCAGACGAGCAGGGGAACGTTTCGACGAGGAGGCTAGACGTGGCCGGTGTGAACAGCTTGTACCGGAGCCTGCGAGTTATAGTGCCGTGGAATGAGGGCACTGACCAGCCCATCCACAATGGGGGTCACCTGCTCAACCGTTTCTTGAACGACCTGGGCGCGAATTGGATGCGGTTCCCCCTTCACTTCAAGACGTGGAGGCACGTTCCGAGGGGGCCGAAGGACCAGGCTTGGGAGGAGGTGGTTCAGGTAATTAAAATTATTTAATTAATATTTTTTAAATTATGTTTTTTGTAATTATTGATATTTAAATAATTTCTTTTCAGCTGTGGTTTGCCGTCCGGGCCAACTGGAAGAGGTACGCCCTTATGAAGATGGGTGACGCCTGGAGGAACAGGAGGAACCGTCTCTTTCACAAGGTGAACAAGGACGGGACGATGCCTCTGGAGTAGCTGATTGAGAGTGTCCCAGACGGCGTGCCGTCGAACGACTGGGCGAGTTTCGTCCAGTTCAGGAGGAGCCCTGAGGCGCAGGTAATGTATTTATTAGATTTTTTATATATAATTTTGTAATTATTAAATATTAAATTATAATTTCAATTTAATTTGTATTTAATTTTAAATTATAATACATTTAATATTTTTTTTCCAAGAGCTTTCTCAGAGGAACACCGAGATCTGTGCGCAGCAGACGATCCACCACACAGCAGGATCGAAGACCTTTGCTGTGACCTATAGCAAGCTGGTAACTTTTCAAAATATCACGTACTTTTAGCTGATTATTTCATAATACTAATTGAATTTTGTAATTGTTTCAGGAGATGAAGGCACAGCAGGAGAACCGTCAGACGGACTATGGGGAGTTGTACGCCATCACACACAGACACCGTGACGGGACTGCGACCTCTCAGCAGGCAGAGGTGGACATTATAAGTAATTTTATTATTATAATTTTTATAAAACCAAGTTAATAATGAAAAATGCTAATTAGTAATTGTTTCATAAAATGGCAGGAGCGGATACAGCAGTCGCAGGCTAAGCTGCGACAGACCCAGCCTGAGGAGTCACAGGGGTCAGTGGACCCGACGGCTCCTTTGAAGGCGGGTCTGGCTCAGGCTGAGCACCCAGGACGCGTGCGAGGGATGGGGATAAACGCCAAACCTAGTATGGTCTACGGTAGGAGCGCCGCCTCTGAGGCTGGCAGCTCTAGAGGGGTCAGACGTCCGAGGGACGAGTCTATTGACCAGCTACAGTTAGATTTGGAGCAGCAGATGGCGCAGCAGCAGCAGCAGATACAGGTGTAGCATATGCAGCAGATGCAGCTGCACACTGATTTGATCTACACTCAGCAGACGCAGTGGCGTGAAATCGCGAACAACATGCTCGAGCGGTCATGGAGTCGCCTGTTCCCGGACGAGCAGCATCCAGAGGTTCCCCCTGTCCCTCGCTACGTTGTCCCGAGTACTACTCCTCCTCCTCCTCCTCCTGCTGATGACGATGGTGCGGTTTACTCTGCGCAGCGGCCCGATCCAGCAGCACCTGAGGGAGCCCCACCTGAGGGAGGACCAGATGATCAGCCCCCAGCTACTTAGTTTAGGACATTTTTTTGTTGAAACATTTGTAAATATATATATATATATATATGAGTTTGTATTTCAGAACTTTCTTATTGTGTTTAATATAATTATATTTATATTATTAGATCGCGTTGTTGAATTTATGAATTAATTGCAATAATATTATTTATATTTCTAAATTAAAAAAAAATAAAGCATATATATTTGTAGCGGTTTTAACTTAAAACCGCTACAAGTATATATATATTTGTAGTGGTTTTAACTTAAAACCGCTACAAATATATATACATATATATATATATATATATTTGTAGCGGTTCATAAATAAAAACCGCTACAACTGTATATATATATTTGTAGCGGTTTCTCTTGTGAAACCGCTACAACTATATATATCTTAGTAGCGGCTTTACAATAATAACCGCTACAAATACTCATCATTTGAAATTTTGAAATTTGCCGCCTTTGTGCACATTTGTAGTGGTTATGTTATGTATAACCGCTACAAATTAAAAATTATTTTTAAATTTGCTGTCCAACGGCTTTAATATTAGTAGCGGTTTTATATATATAACCGCTACAAATACTCAACAAGTAAATTTTGAATTTCCCACCAATGTTAACGGCTTGAAAATTAGTAGCGGTGTTATATATATAACCGCTACAAATACTCAACATATAAATTTTGAATTTCCCACCAATGTGTAACGGCTTGAAAATTAGTAGCGGTTTTATATATATAACCGCTACTAATATTTTACAACTGTAGCGGTTAGTGTAGCGGTTTAAGAATCGCTACAAAATTATAAACGTTGGAATTTCAGAATATAAGGTTCTTGGCATTCGTCATTATCTTCTCACTCATCTTCTTCTCTATACTTTCTTCTCTCTCACTTGTAGCTATGGATAAATCATGGATCAGGTTGCCGCGCAATTCTCCTGAATATTTGTACGGATTAAATAGTTTCTTTGATTTCGCATTCACTCACGCCAGCTGTAACAGCAAGATCGTCTGTCCGTGTCAGAAATGCAAGTTCAAGAAGTGGCATACACGAAATGTTGTGAAGGAACATTTGCTTGTGAAGCCTTTCCCTGAGGACTATACGTTCTGGGCAGTTCATGGTGAGAAGGCCGGCATTAGATATGACGATGCTCTTCCTCGAAGTTCTCAAGTAGGCGTTCAAGTAGATGAAGATGATCCTGTGAATGATGCTGTGCGTGATGCATATGGATTTTAAGGCGACAACTTCAACGAAGAAGTGCATGGCTCTGAGCCGGTTTTTATGAGGAATGAAGCAGCTCGGGATTTTTTTAGCCTGATGGATGAAGCAGATCGTCTTTTATATCTAGGTTGTCACAAATATTCTAAATTATCTTTCTTGATCAAATTGTATCATATCAAGTGCTTGTGTGGGATCACAGATAAGGGAATGTCGATGTTGCTCGACTTATTACAAGATGCATTCCCCGACGCCGAGATTCCCACAACGTTCTACGAGGCCAAGAATATTATCAACAGGTTGGGGTTGGATTATCAAAAGATTGATGCATGCCTAAATGATTGTATGCTGTATTGGGGAGACGATTCCAGCAGGGAGACGTGTAAGAGATGTCACACATCGAGGTATAAGACAATATCGTTAGATGTATCCGATTGAGAGGTACTCATTTTAAATATGTGCTTTAATTTATTCTCTGTATTTAATGTTTGCTAGTCATCCTTTTCATCATTTTATATCAATTTTCTCTTCTGTACTTCATAGGTTCCTTGGGAAATTAAAATCTTATGTGAGGAATAAGGCGTGGCCAGAAGGTTCTATAGCTGAAGACTATATAGGGGATGGGGTGCTATATTTTTGCTCAAGGTACTTTGATGATCCTGAGATGGCTTTCAACCGCCCGCCTTGTGTTGACGATTGTCCTGAACCTGCGCTGACATCAGGAGAATTTATCCCTCGTGTTGGTAAACCAGTTGGAGCAACTGAGAACTTCAAACTAACGACAACTGAGAAGTTCCAAGCACATAGACATGTCTTGATTAATTGCACTCAAGTTGAACCTTTCATACGGTAAGAATTGTACACTCACATGTTATTCGATCTATATCTTTCGTAACATTTCTTACTTTCATTTCACTAACGCCTTTCTATTATTAATTGCAGGGAATTCAAAAGTCATGTTAAGCGTCAACTCAGGATCCGTACACAGACATCCTCGGAAGTTGATAGGAGGGTCCACAGAGAATTCCCTAGTTGGTTTGCGCCAAGAATACTGAATGACCACAACCCACACTCACCAGATTTCAGTGCTCTCGCAATCGGCCCTCTTGATCATGCAAAACGGTTTACAGCATACAATGTCAATGGTTTTAAGTTTTGCACGGTTTCACGGGATCAAGGATTGCAAACACAGAATTCGGGTGTTTATGGCACATTTGGGACAAGGAGTTATGCGAGCAGCAGTGACACCAACATGCAGTTCGGAGGCGTCCCTTACTATAGCAAGCTTCTTGATGTGGTCGAACTTAATTATCAAGGCCGTTTCACTGTGACGCTGTTCAAGTGTTTGTGGGCAAATACCACTACTTCTCAGGGACTGACAACTGACGACCTAGGGATCACATCAGTCAATTTCTCACGGCCGATTCATACTGGTATTTCTCAAGATGATGAGCCGTATATTCTAGCTTCAAAGGCACATCAGGTTTATTATGTCGAGGACAAGAGGCATAGGGATTGGCACATGGTCGTTCATTTAAAGCCAAGAGACCTTTACAACATGGGTGAAGGCGATAATATCCCCTACGAGAGTAAGCCATTTCAACCAGCTGATTTTGAAAACTACTTCCCTGAAGGCGATGACAATTTACCTCTACTGCGATGAGTTTTTTTAAGTCCACGTCATTTGAATTAAATTTTTTAAATTTAATAATACATCCATAACAATAATTTTTCTACAAAATTTCTGTAGGGATGGCGACGATGAGTGATCAAATTCAAATTATGCTTTTGTCTTTACAAAAAATGCAAAAAAATTTTTAAAATAAAATGTAAAAAAAAATTTTTTTTAAAAATAAAAGAATATTTGTAGCGGTTATTGAACCGCTACAAATAAAAAATTAACCGCTACCAAATGAATAATCGCTACAAAATGGATACATTAACCGCTACAAATAGTTCGTCACTATAAATATTAAACCGTTACAAAAATACAAATAACCGCTACTAACTAATAACCGCTACATTAACCGCTACAAATAGTACGTGAATCCCTATAAATACCCTTACCACAACTCATTTCAAACACTCCCCAATTTCTTTTCACCTTACCTTTCTTTCATTTTCTCTCATTTACAACTTCTTTCGTATGAGTAGAGGAGCTGAATAATACGATCAAATATGGTAACAAGATTTTTACTTTTTTTTAGAATACTTCTTTCCTTTCTATAAAATTTATTCTAACCATTTTTTTTAGATATATCATAAATGTATCTCATTTTCATCTATTTTTCATACACAATTACATTATATTATATAACAAAATAATTCCTTATTACCTACCTATCCTTAATAATATTATTAATATAAATTTTATACTAATCCAATTCAATTACATTTTTCCTTTTTATTTATTAATAAGTTAAACTATTGAATAATAAGCTAATTGAAATAGATAAAATAATAACAAAATAAACTATTTAATTTAATATTGAAAAACAGAAACAAATAATCGTATATTTTTTTTAAAATTTTTAAATATTTGTAGCGGTTATTAAACCGCTACTAAATAACGCGCCTTTTTACAACTCAAATTAAATTTTTGGCGCTAATTTTGAATTTCATGAAATTAGTAGCGGTTTTCATAACCGCTACAAATTTTATGAAATTCAAAATTAGAAGGGGTTTGTTAACCGCTACAAAATAAAAAAATGTCATTTTTTTTTCGCCAACAAAATTTCAATTTTTATATTTGTAGCGGTTTGTTAACCGCCACAAAATAAAAAAAAAGTCATTTTTTTCGCTCTCAAAATTTCAATTTTTTATATTTGTAGCGGTTATATAACCGCTACAAATATCTCTGAAAAAAATTTCGTCCATGTGAGTGTTGTAGCGGTTAAGTTGAACCACTACAAAGGATGTAGCGGTTATTTTTGATTGAGTAGCGGTTTTATATAACCGCTAGAAAACTGCTTGCAACATACGATTTAGTAGCGGTTCTGGTAACCGCTACTAACCTTGTTTGTAGCAGTTAAAACCTCTACTAATACCCATTTTTAACCGCTACTAAATCACGTTTTTTTTGTAGTGAATCAAGAGATTACTCTTCAAAATGACATATAATCAAAGTTGTTGTCAAGGGTTCTAATTTCTTGTTTTCTTATGTAATTTGGACTTGTGTATAGATTCAAAAGTTTACATTAAAGATGGGGAACAATAGCCATGAGGATAGTGCCTTGAATACTTACTTGAATGATGGTGAAGAAGAAGTAGATGAAAGTGACATTGAGGTAGTCAATATACAATGTAGAGAAAATTCAAATGAAGAGGATGAAAGTGAAGATTCAGAAAGTCTTAATGATGAGGAAGAAGCTAGAGATGAAAATGAAGGAGGAGATAGATACAAACATCCTGGCAAAATGTGCCACCATGGCGTACTCCTAGTTCCCATATGGTACACAGGTCACATGGGAATAGCAAAATGGCAATGGCAAGCACAACCCAAGCAACACCACCAAGCCAGTCAATTGATGCAACATCAAGTCAACCAAATACTATGACATAAAGCATTTATTCTTTTCGCTTTTGCCTCCAAAGACGATCATGTTTAGTTTGGATTTATTTTACACCCACACTATAGTCAATTTCTTATTCAAAATAAATTTAAAATTCACCTTTTTCTTATGTTATGCTATTGACTTGAAATATTTTTAAAATTTGAGACCATTCGTTTTATTTAAATGTGACATAGTAACTAACATAAAAATTCATTTAAAAATTAAAATATATGATAACTAACATAAAATAGGTGATAGTCAGGTTAGAAAGCAGAATTTTAGCAAACAATGCTGCACTTTGATACTGACATATGACTGAAACTTTTTCTTTACACATATGCATGAATTTCACAGGTATAGATAGGTAAAGGGGGAGGAATATTGTTTGCCGTTTAGCTTCCGCAAACGTACGGGTCGCAAGTAATAAAGTGATGAGTAAAGATTATTCCCATGAGGACTACAACAAAAGTGAACTAACAAATGCAATCATATGTTTAATTAGGTTGAATAGATTCATTTGAAATTGATCAAGTTGGAACAAAATATGTTGGTTGGGTGAAAAAGAAATTTAAAACTAATTTTCAACAAAAAATTTATAAAAGCAAATGATTCTTTGAATTCAAGTATTGGACGAAACTTGTGATTGTTTATCCCCCTTGTATTTCAAAAGCACTCACTAAATCCCCCTAACATATGCTACTTAATGAAAGATTATACTAACCAAGGATACTAATTTACCTATAAGTGCTCTCTCAAGTCTCCAAATATGTATATAGTTTAATTAATTCATTAATCTCTTAATTAACTAATCAAACCCTGATTTCATTGCAAATCCTATTTGGCTATGTGAGGTCAATGAGTGTATCTCTACCTTATTAACAAAGCTATCCATTCAATTCACAAATTTCAAGCTCTCACACGATTTAACTCAAGTTCTACACTAAATCTAGCCCTTTCAAGCATTTATCAAGTGAACCCAACAATCTTATTGGTGGCCAATCAACAAGAAGCTTTAAGTAAAGAGTAAAATCACCATAATCTCTTCATTAATCACAAATATAAAAGGGAAAATGAGTACTTAATCCAAACAAGGGTTCAAAATAACCCTAAAATGAGGTGTTTAGCTACACAAAGTCATGAAAAAGCTACAATTATGCAGAATAATTACAGCCATTATAAAAACTTAACAAAGAAAGAGGAGAGGAATGAGAAAAACCAAGGATTTGAACCCTAAATTGCTTCTAGACTTCAACCCAAGCTCAATACTCTTCAAAGGGAAAAAACCCTAGCACACCCAACTCCTAAGAACATTTGAAAACTGAAGAATGACCTAATTTCGGCCTATCCCTTGCTTAAATACCCTCCACATGCGTTTCAGTAAGTAAAACGCATGGTTGCATAGTCTGTCGTATGCTTCAGCACACTAGTGTGTGCTAAAGCATATGACACAGTAGGTTCTGGTCCTCATTGGCTTCAGCACAGCGCCAGGTGCTGAAGCATATAGCACAGAAAGTCCATTGGCTTCAGCACATGTATTGTTGGCTAAAACCAATAACACAACAACTTCCTCTTTGCCCATGAGCTAGCTCTTGACTTGTCATCTTCCACCCTCTTGATCTTCAGTCTTTTAAAAGCTTCCAAACTTGTCTCTATCCTCCTACAAAAGAGAGGATTCATAAGTTCTAACTTTTCCTTTGAACTAAAGCCCACAAATATATTATTCTACTTCAACTTTAGCTCGTTACTCTAATATGCACATTTTCTTCTATTAACTCTTTCTATACTCAATTTGAATCCAAAAAATAGTTAAAAATAGAAGAAAATATGCTGGAATATTATCAATTTCTGAGAGTTAACAAATATAGTTTAAAAACACAGCAACTATTATTGGGTAAGCAAGAGAACAATAGAATCATGTATAGATCAGGAAGTCTAATGTTAAATTTAGCCAAAAAAACAAATATTCCAAATATAAAATGAACATCACAAGAATGTATAGATGAATATTATTCAAGGTTTTTTCATTAAGAATATCAATATGAATTAACAGAAAAAATCAATTATGCAGTACAAAGAATTTTGCCAACCTTAGATGGATCACAACATTGAAACAGAGGAGAAACTCTATGTCTTAAGTTCCAACACATGGTAAACCCAACATCAAAAGTCCATTATCCTGTCCACATTTCTCAGAAACCAAAAAAAATTCATTGAATTCAAACCCATTATCTCATTTCCAAACAGAAAATTAGCAATCAACAGAAAGCCAATCCATGTTCTTTCCTTTAACTAGATATTCTGCAAAACATTCAAAAACCCATAAATGAAAACATTGGTAAATCCAAACTAGATTCTCATTCCCAAAGAATTTCTTTCGGCAATCAAGAAAACCAATTCATGCTCTTACTCTTCACCAAATATTTACACCAAGATGCCTTGCGCGAACTCCAGACAGAGCTGGTGTAAATACTCGCATTTGGTGCTCAGATCTTGTAGAGTTAGACGTCATTAGGTAACAAGCTAAAAAGATATTTAGAAAAGGGATTGTTCTAGTAGCTCTTCTTCCATGGAATTAAGATTCACTCAAGGAGCATAGTTGGTTCTCAAACTAACGCAACAACTATTTCAAAAAAAACAAAGAGAGATAGAGAGATGAACCTTGATGTCCTTGCCTTGGCTGACCTTCTCTTCGCAAAGAAGGCTTGAAACCCACTGATTGCTTACAGATCTTGAAGGTCACCGAAGTAACCCAGGCGGCCGCCTTCTTGCTCATATATTTGTGTCAGCTACGAACCTTGTGTCTCCATTTGGCTATCTGAATAGCCTAAAAAACCTTCCACCTTTAGAGCTCCAACTACTATCAACTTCAGTTTTCTCGACACTCCATCGTTGCGTGCTACTTTTGATTCGCCCAACCTATACAAAATTCAAACCAAGTCCACAACAATATTTTCTGGTATTTGCTACTGTAGGGGAAGGAGGTATGGAAGAATGCGGTGAATGGCTGTAGTTGCAGCGATTAGCCTATAGGTAGGAAGAGGTATAATACCCTGACTTTTAAGACTTGAGCTTAGAGAATAAGCCTGAGATTAGTTGATTGCTAAGCCCCAGTGTAGCAAGATCCCAAATTGTGATTAAGGATTAATGACTCCAAAAGTGGATGTGGTTAGTGATAAATAACCCTTTTGGAGAATATGATGTGATTTGGCACTCGAATGTGATTCGTGTGTGTTGTGAGCAGCGCCGAAATCCTGTATTTGAGTTCAATTGTGGATTAACATCCAAATTGAATTAAAATAAAGGGAATAATTGAATGGGGTATTGTGTTGGAAATGGTGCCATAATGTGTTTTGATGTTATTGAAATTGGTTTGGAACTTTGGAATAGAAAAGTTGGAATGTTAGGTTTTGAAATGTGAATTGTGTTGACATGTTGAGATTGTTGTGAAAACATGTCAATGTGATGTGAATTTGATTGATTTGGTATTTCCAATGGATTCCTTGTGAAAATTTATGTGGGAATGATGTTTGGTATGAAAATGGGACCATTGGAAGCAAAGATGCAAAATTTGAAATTCTGTCCAGTGAAACTCTATTCTAGGCAGTCAGTTTGTGTGAACTGTTTGAATGACCAAATGGTGTCTAAAAATTCTGAAACTTTCTAGTCTTAAATTTCACATCCCAAGATTCAAAATGGACATATAATTTGTGCCATTTCGTTTTGTGAGCTAGGAGATATGACTGTCCAAATTTTGGGATGGAAACTGAACTTTGTTTTGAGGCAGCGATGAGTTTTATGTAATTTTGGAATTTTGTGGTGATATTGGGTAATGGCTCATATTTTTCCTATAAATAGGACTTAAATACCTTTCATTTGGCTATGGAATCAACTCATTTAGATTTTTCTATAATTAGTTATGATTTTTCAAAGTCTGGCCAGAAAATCCGAAAATGGGAATTATGACATCATCGAAATAAAAGATGACATCAGCATGGAATTAAATATTTTCTCATCATCTTCAGCTCTCATTTCTGACGTGTGAACCAGTTGAAACTAGTGAGAGAAAGTTGAGAGCACTTAAAGAGAGAAGAGGAGAAATCTCACAAGGTAAGCCGATTTCTCCGACGATCTAGCTCCTAACGCGTATAACCTTGCTCTTAAGCTTCTCTTTCATGTTCTTTAAGATGTTGGAAGCTCAATTTTCATGATTAAGAAGGGCTAGGGTTTCAGCTACTCTTGAGAAAAGCTATTGGGAGCTTGAGGTAACTTCCAAACTCTTGTGTATTGACTATTCTGGCTGCTGTGGACAATTTAATCAATGAAATTTCCCCGGATTGTCATTGGTTTAAAAAATGGAAAATAGGTGTGTGGGGTTGTTATGCTACCTAAATTGGTACTAAATGGTAGTTGTAACCTAATGGAATAGTCAATAAAGTGATTAGGAGTAGAAAGGAACGCGTTTACGGAGCCAAAACCGAAAAACCCCAATTTTCCTCGGAAAACTTGAGAATTTCGGCCAGCTCTAGAAATGGGTCTTAGAGTTGGATTTTCAATGATTTGATGATTCCATTGAGTTCAGAAGCGGACAATATCGCTGGGTGAGTCGCTAGGGTGTTACAGTTATTTAGTCCCACATCGCTCGAGAAGGGGCACGAAGCATGCCTTATAAAGGATGTGGAAACTCTTCTCACCATGACGCGTTTTAAAACCGTGAGGGTGGGAGTCTCGGCTCTACCCAAAGCGGACAATATCGCTGGGTGAGTCGCTGGGCTGTTACAGGATGAGGGAGGTTCAAGGGTGTAAAAGAGAAAAGAGCTTTTTTTGATCAAGAACTGAACGAACTGGACAAGAAAGCATTTTTCTAATACAAGTAGAGGACATGTTTTCTTTCTTTCCATTAAAGGACACTTTTTAATTTGCAAAGATTTATTAGTTTGTTTTAGTTTTTGACTTTCTTCCTTTCACCTGAACTATTTGTTTTAGTTTAATAATTAAATATAAATATATTATATTAAAAAATTAGAACTTAAGTATGATTTGTTATTGATCAGTCATCACTTGAGTTTGTTGCGTCAACGTTTTTTGTTAGCAACATTAGCCGTGCCAGAATTATGAGACTAATTATATACCTTATAAAATTAAGGGTTTTGGTATAACTTATATGAAATTTAAAAGACTAAAAGTATATTTTAGTAAAAAAAATGTATTAGTGCCATCCATGACAGCTAGACACACAAATTCATATAGGTGTCTGCATAAACATTTTGCCCTTTACTTTTTCCTTTTCTTTATAATTTGAATGACAACATCTTTTTAATTTAAGATGTTTATCTATACAATTTTTTAAAATTTTATGTATTTTTTGTCTTTATATGTTAGTTTTATATACGTAGTATTGTTTATTTCACTTTTTATTTTTATATAAAATAATTATATATTATAATTTAATTGAAAATTTCATATATTGTAGTGTTATTATGTTTACAGTTAAACTTTATACACACACACACATACATATAAATTTATTTTTATTACAATTGTTATACATGTAGATAATTATTCTTATTATATTTTTATTTAATTATTATGTTATTAACCTGACCGAATCGACTTTTCAAAACATAACCCATTGACTTTTTCAGCTTGAGGTCTTCAGCTTTTAAAACATTAGCACTAATCTACATAATCAAATTAAAGTGTTTTTGGTATAAATTGCAACTTTTGTGAGACATTGCATAATTAATTATGAAGATGAAACTCCGATGGTGGTAGTCTTCTCCCTCCTCTCTCGCTGTTCGAATTGAGCTACCCAAGGTCTCAGCTCCCATTCTCACAGCTCAAGCTCTCTTCCTCATGGCTCTTTGTCTGAAACTCCAATTTGACCAGTGGTGTTAGAGAGAGAAAGTTGTCGGCGACAATAGTGGAGAGAGCGAAAAGAAGAAGACGAAGTTGTTGGCTCTCCTCTTCTATTCTACTCTCTCGACTTCCAGAAGATTAAGGAAGTATTCGCCACCCTCAAGTAGTGCCGTGGGCTATGGACCCAACCAACCCACCCCTTCGCGGGTTGGCAAAATGCAAGCCTAAGCCCGCCAAGGAGGGTTGGTGGGCCAACCCGCTAGCCTGCCTTTTTTTTCACTCCTTTTTTTATTATTCTTTCTCCCTTCCTCTTTCACCCACTCACATCACACTTTTTTTTCTTTTATATATTTGTATTAGGAAGTCAATTTCATTCTTACTTTTCTTTTTTTTTTCATCTACTCACATAATAAAAACATATAAACACATCTCGTTTAAATTTAATAATAGTATAATAAATAAATATAATATGAAAATAAAAAGTATGAGGAATTAATTAAACACAGCATCAAAAGAAAAGCGATAAGGGTATTTGAATTTATTTTATAAAAAAAACTATAAAAAAAAGTAGGCCAGCCTGCTGTAGCCCACACCCACCATTTTTGGTGGGCTAGAGCAAGCCCAACCCGTTTTACCAACTATACCCTTAAGCTGTTATTGTCTTCGAGCTCTCCAAGTTGAGGAAGAGCAGGTCAAACTTGACGTTTTGACCAAGGACTAGAGTGAGAAGATTCAAAAGTTTCTGTAGGGATTAAATTGTAAATTTTTGAATTTTGGGGTAGAACTGTAATTTTCAAAAACATATGGGAACTTTTCTATAATTTTCCTTGGTCCATTTTCTTGATTTATTTGCAATTTCCAAAAATTCTAGGTACCGTTTCTGTAATTTTCCTAGTCCCCAAAATATTAAATTTGACCCTCCAATTTTCTTCTTAAACACTTACAATGCAAGATTAAGCAAAAGGTAACATTACAAGTTCAAGAAATCATTTGCATGAATAATTAAAAAATTATAACCATTTTGCCCCTAATTATACTTAATCCAATAAAAAACTCAAATTAGTGTTTAATCATGTAACAATGTTTTAGGAAATGCATTAAAAATCCCAAATTAATTATGAAAAAGCCTACAAAAATATGGTTTAATCAAACATCATGCATCTTCATAATGAAAAGGTTTATTGATATTCCTCAATAAAAGAAGTGTGCGATCAGAACTTTAATCTGCAAGTCAAAAGGATACAAACATTATCAACAAAGCAATGGGATTAGCCCAAACAAAGTTAAGCCACGATGAACATATATACTCATCAAGCATTCAAAAAATATCATAAGAAGAAATAAGAAAAGAAAAAAAAACAAAGAAAAGAACGTGTAAGGAGCTTTGTAAGCATGTGCCTCTTGTCATATTGACAAATTCATTGGCATAGGAAAGAAAGCATTCGGACACAAAGAGGAAGGGTGGATGTTTCAAACAAGCTCTCAATCTCCTAAACTCATGAGAAAAACCTCATTCTTTAAAATGACTATGCAAGAGAGTATCATAACAACTCTCTACCTTGTTTCTTTTCTTCAGAAATTTTGGTGTGATTTGCTCTCTCTTATACTCCCCTTTAAATAGGCATCACCTAAAATTTTGCCTCATTAATGCATTTTTTTTAATTTTTGTTCTTTTATTATTATTATTATTTTGTATTTTCAGTTAATAAAACTTCCTAACTTGATCTAATCACCATCAATAAGAGATTTTTTAAAATTTTTTTTACATTTTTCCCACAAGTAAATTTCTAATTTAAACCTATCAAAATGGGAGATATTTTTTTTATTTAAATTTTTAAATTTTTTATTTTCCTTTAATGAATGATAATGCCAATTTAGACCACAATCATCATCAATAAGAGGATTTTTTTTTGCTTTCATTTTTTTATTTTCCCTTTTAATGATGATGGCCAATTTGAACTCAATTATCATCAATGAGGGGATTTTTGTTTATTTTTTTTATTTTCCTCTTTAATGAATGATGATTACCATTTTAGACCCCAATTATCATCAATGTGAGGATTTTCTTATTTTATCTCTCTTTTTTTTTAATTTTTGATTTTTTTCTTTAATGATGATTGCCAATTTGAACCCCAATCATCATCAATAAGATTATTTTTTGTTATTTTCGTTTTTTTATTATTTTTTTATTTTTTGAGAGGCCCGGACAAAATAGGATGTTCACAATCCTACTATAAAAAAAATGAAATGGAATTTTCAAAAAAGAAATATATTTTTTCAAGATAGAAAAGCACAAACAATATAGCAAACATATACACATCAAGTTTAAGAAGCTAAACATACTTTGTAACATGGGTGATGGACTCATCAGTAATTTTTAAACTCATACCATCTTGCATATGCTTTTTAACCAGACAACCAAAAAAGTTGTACCTGACGAACTGTTGTCGATAGCTCCTAGATTATCACGCAACTTAGTGGATTTTCTTGCTCCTCCTATTGCTATGCAATTCCTGCTAGAGACAGCGCCTGCAAATGAAAGAGTTGATTTAAGTCATGTCCAAGGACACTGTCCTTAAGAGTTATTTAGCAACTACTGGCATATAAGAAGCGGTACTCTCCAGGATTAAACGAACCCCTCCTGCATAGCAAGGTGAGCAGAACTACAGAAGATAATATAACTCAGAAGGTATGAAAATGTGCTAGAGGAGGAAGAGAGGTGCTCGAGAGTTCAAGAGCACAAGTATATATATAAAACCATCTAAACAAGGCACCTTATATAGGCTTCAAGAAAGGTGAACATTGGCTGCCTCTTAAAAACAATAAAGCATCAGTTTTTAAACTTTGAATCCATGAATTGAAAGCCATAAAATGCTTTTGACCAAATCATGAAATTTCATGCATTGGGAATAAAAACCTTTAAAGCCACTTGTATATAATCTTCAAGAGATAATAGACAAATCCATTTGACACATTGAGAGTAAATAATTCCAACGTTCAGGTGCTCAGAGTTAATTCCATTTAAGAATTTGAATAATTCCAACGTTCAGGTTCGAAAATAATGCTAACAAATAAAGCATAGCCTGATAAGCTCTTTTATCTCAAAATAATTTTTGAATTTTCACAAAAGAATTTTGTAAAAGGTGCTCAGTCCATGTTTAACTCGCACGTAGGGGAAATTGCCAGATTTTCAAGTGGCTCATCATTGTGCGAGTTCACTCCTCCTCTTAGGCCCCTACAATCCCAAGTAAAGTGAGACTTGTTCCTTGTGACACACCACCTCATTATATCCAACATGAACTAGTTCATCTAATAGGCCTGTCAATGATGAAGAATTCAACATGTTCACTTCAGTGGTAATAGATATTGTCTCATCTTCAACGCAACAAATAACAGAATAGAGCAACAAGCAGAAAATTTAAACACTGTATATGGAAGTCCACAACAACTAGCTGTAACTATACATCATTGGTGACTAGGAGTAAGGCTAGCATACACAAACCCAAATTACCTTATGTTGGTGTAGCTATAATTGAAATAGATGAATATAAAGAAACACAGAACATTCAAGAGGCTCTCAGTCGCAGTGACTTTTGGCCTCCCATTCTTTAGAGAGTATGTTCAATATCTTTCTTACTTAGGTATGTTGATCATAGACTTTCCCAAGTACTGCAAGTTGATTAACAAGATGAGTATATCTAAGTTCAAATTCAGCTATTGACTCACTTGATTTCATTCGAAGTAAATCAAATTCAGTAACCAGAGTGTTGATGCAGTTTTCTTTTATTCCTGAAGTTCCTTTGTGAGCTATTTCCAAGGCTTGCCACATTTCCTTAGCCTTTAGAAGTGTGCAAATCCTGAAGTACTAGTTTTGACTTAAAGAACTTTGAATCATCAAAATTACCTTATTATTGAGGGTAATGAGTTTCTTGTCATTCTTATCATACTCTGCTGGTGTCTTGAGAACTTTCTATGAATCTACAATCTTTATAGGTTCATAGTTTCCATTCTCAATCACCTCATACAGTCCGTATTCTGGAGCCATTACAAATACTTTGAACTTTACTTTTTAGAAAGAGAAGTGTTTGCAGCTAAAACTTGGTGGCCTAGTGATATAAGCTCCGTCGAGAAGTATTCCTTCACCCATGCTTGCCATTGGATCATTCTTAGGTTGCTATACCTGAACAAGAAGATCTATACTCTAATACCAAATATTACTGCAAGCGTTTCACCTAAGAGGGGGTGAATTAGGTGAAACCAGAAAATTCAAACCGTATATAAAAATTGACAGAATTTAAAACAGTTAAGAGCTTAGAGACATATCACCGAAGTATACACTAAGAGTTCTACTGGTTTGGTCACAACCATTTTGACCTACGTCCAGTTCTCAGAGTTCCTCTAAGAGTTTCTTTGTATCTTCCAAGATTTAGTAGATTCTCGGCACCTCGGTACACAACGAGTTCCTTCACTAGACACTTGCTCCCCCTTACATGCCAATCCCCAACTCAAGGTTCCACAACTTCAAGTTGTCTCAATAACAAATATTGAGTTTGTAATGAAAATCACTCTCACAGAGTAAATATATGCATACTAAAGTACAAAGAATGGATATAAGAAACAGAGCACTATGAAAGTGTTTATCGATGTATGTTTGTGTGTTCTCAGTCGTGTCTGTTCTATGTTGAATGTTCCCATATTTATAGTTGAGTTGTGATAGTCGTTGAAATGATTTCAACATATCCGTTAGAGTTATGTAGCTTCGTTTAACCGAGCACTATGAAATGATTTTAACTTTAGAAATTCAGCCATGCATCATTCATATAATTAACCTTCAGAGGGAATTCAAAGCAATATACTCCCTCATGTCCTTATAAGAGCTATTTAATTAATTCAAGTGAATTACAAAAAAGAAAATTAATCATTTAATTCTTGTAGTTTTACCAAGTTTGTAAATCATTCCTATAGTTTAACTCTTTATAACTTTGTCATCATAGTTTCACTGAGTTTGAAACTCAATCCTTATTGAAGCCACATCAGATAAAAATAATCCAAGTAATGCCACGCTGTCATCTCAATCAGCAACCAGTAGTCAAGTGCCAGTGCCGGAAACATCGAATCCCACCACCACCACCGTTGTTCATGGATGCAACTTGCCCATGACCTGGTGTTTGATCCAACTCAGCGGTTAAAATAATCACACATTCATAAATGTATCCTAGCAGCGAACAATGAAAACCAACTATTCCCATTAATAATTTCAGCCGCAATTGGATTTTCATAATCTCATTATGATGCATTAGCAAAATCCGGAACTTTAAGCTTACTACTATGAGCTTCGGTGAAATGATTTGCCCTTAAATCTCATTTTCCAAACTATTGGCCCAAACGTTGAACAGAAAAAAAAAATTGCCCCAAACTTAGAAACAAGTTGCCAAAATGTTCTGTTGTAGCTGAAATAAGAGAGATGGCGGATTGGGTGGCAATGAGAGCCCAAATTCCAACACTTGACCACTGGGCGGCAGGTGCTGATGGGGATGGTGACATCGTCGGCAAAGATCGAGGTACGTTTGTTTGAGGAAATGGCGGTTTGAGCAATGATGAGGGTAACAAAGCAAGTGGTGAAGGAGGGGTGAAGGCGGTGGTGAGCTCAATGAAGAAGACGGTGGGGTGGGGAAAAAAGACCACAGAGTGACATTTACTTCGAGTTTTTATATTTGAGGTGGTACTAGCAATAATTGAGTTGCACACCTAGTGAAATTATAAGGATTAAGTTGTGATGAGTTAAATTATAAGGATTGAGTTATAATCTCTTTAAAATTATAAGGACTTAATAATTAAAGAAATGAAAATAAATGGATTGATTTGAACAAATGTGGTGTTATCTCTTATATACGTAAAAGTTTAGTAAATTAGTTCGGAAAAAAATGATAAATATAGAAAATAAAATAAATTGAGATGTTATATTTTAGACAAAATTCAGTCACAATCAACTCTTATATTAAAGACTCATTGTGAAAAAAGGGGTTAAAGGTTTTTTTTTTTTTTGCCTCAAAAGATTTTATTGAGGAGCAATGGCTATTCGAAAGTCTTGTACAAGAAATATTACTCTGAAAATTTACAAAACATAACAACTTTATCTTGTCATCCTCTAATATTAAGTTTAACCATTAAATTGGTTAAAACATACCATATAACAACAGGCCACTACATCATCCATGTCATTGAACCCGATATGACACCGATAATCTCTTTCTTTCTTTTCTTCCTCATTCATGTTTTTATGATACATATTATATAAGATGATGCTCGTTTGAGATAACTTATTTTTGGGCGATAAGTGCTTATAAATCATAATTTACGGTATACGAGGTAAGTATGTGAGATGAGTTTTATCTCGACTTATGTAATAAATGTTTATTCTTAAAAAATAAGCTAATCCAAACATGCTTGAAGTTAATTTAAGATGAAGTTAGTTTAACAGTCACTTTGTAATAATGCTAACACATACCCTTGTGTTTTAGTGATTCTCAGACATTTTTAGATCAGAGGCTGCCTTCCACCAGGGATGATCTGTCAGATCTAAAGAATAAGGTACTGTACATGAGTGGGCAGTCGTTCTTTTTTTTAATGCGGATGAATATTCAGTGGAAGAATTTTTTCCCCCAAAATAAGTGAATGAGGAAGAGAGAGAAAGAGATGATGCGGTGTCATATTGGGCTCAGTGACGTGAATGATATGGTGGCGTGCCATGTGGGATATTGGACTGATTTTGTTAACCATAGCAATTAGAGATACATAATAGAAAAGATAAAGAATCTTGTATTAACCATATAAGAGCAACATGCTTATACATATTATAACTCACTTGGGTTTAATAATGATCATTCCTCACTTAAGGGTGATTAACAACTAATCCTAACTCTAAGGATCTAGAAATGACTTCTCTTTCTAAGGAGAGACTCACATTAACCTCTTTTTTAACATGGTGTAGATCTCACTATCCTATACGCTAAACACATTATCCATGACCCATATACACTAGAGTCTTAACCAACTAACTATTCATTAATTTCACCTTAATATCTCTAATACACCCCCTCAAGTTGACATCTCTTAGGATCATAAAAATGTCAACTTGCAAAACAAACTATGAGGGAGTGAAGTTAATTAAATTGAACAATTTTCCATTTACAACATGATATCTTCAAAATACTCTAATCCTCAGAAGGCTTTAATTTATTGCTGCTTTAACTTGCTTTTACGCCATTACCGCAAATGTCTCTGTCCTTGCCATGTTGAATCTTCCCATAATCTCTGTTATTTAAAGTCAAACAAGCAAGAATGTTGAACAAGCATGCCAACTTGACAATAAGAACACCCATTGTTGAGAATATGTTAGAACAATCACACTTGGGGTCAACTGTACTGCTCATCTAGTAACCTCGGTCACTGCAAGAGCAAAGGAGTCTGATGCTTCTTCGGCCATAGGAGTTACAAAACTCAACTTTAATAGCTGCGTGTGGTCAAATTTAATTTGCAGTCTATGATGAAGCAATGCTGATAATGCTACCTTTCTTCACATCAGCTTGCAATGTGCTAACAAGGATTGCAGCCTATCACTTACTGGCTCACCAACAACCTCTGGTGAGATTTTGAATAATAAAAGAACAACCTTTAATCCTTCAGTTGTGCAGTCAGGTGCATCCAAAATTGCAAACCTTTTTTTCTTTCTATCTCAAGATGCACTCTTCCAACTTCAACTGTTTTGCCCCCTACTTCACTCCTTTGATGCATTCTGAGCATGAACTTGTCAGAGACAAAAGTGAGATGAAAATTTAGAGGCTTGAACAATGAAAGGACATGTATGAATGTGCCTTTGTTCAAGGACTTCTTTCCACCACCAAAGGTCAAATCTCAATCACAAGGGACCATGCTACTGGCCCAGATCAAGAACATCAATTCAAGTCTTCCCTTCATCTTCTTCTCAAAATAAAACCAATTTGTTCTTTCTTCGCATATGGGCTCATTCCCATTGGTGATTGAAGGCAGTGCTTCTACAAAGGCATCAATTTGCTAAACCCTGCCACTAGATACTACTTCAAAGTGCCTTTCACAGGTTTTATCCAGAGGCTACAATCATTGCATCAGTGACTGGAACTCGAACCAACCTTGAAAGAAGTGAAGTCTCCGAACATATCATCTTATAAAAGGGCTTCAGAATATCACAACCATTAAACAATAAAGAATGTCATCGAATATGGATAACTTTTCAAAAGAACTTTTTTTTCCCACATAGCCAATGCGCATACTCCACAAGAAACAAGATCCTTTCAAATGATAGAATCTTGGCACGTTTAACACAAATCAACTGCAGAGATTGTCAAGAAGTTTCTGATGTGAAGGAGTGAAGGACAAGAAGTTCACTTTCATTCCAAACCAACGTAACAAGACTGTTATCTGATTTTAAATAACGAATGGAGTGGCGGGTCCAAGAAACTGAATCGTTTTGATCTTGTGCATAAACTCTTCCACTTCCTCCCCTACGGCTGGTGTGGTTGCTCTTGTTCTCGAGCCAATGAATCGATCAAGGCATTCAATCAATTACCCTGTTCTCACATACCCAGTCTCTTCTCAGACTCGTAAGATTTGGGATTTCTTTTCGTTTCATGGTGAAGACATTTCTCTCCAGATTAATCAACAGCAACTAACAAGTTCCAACAGCAGACAGAGAGATAAGTGGCCTAACGGAAGGTGGGATTCAAAAATCGTCAATCAGAAACAAGGCATATATTCACAGGAGATCACAGAGACAAGCTGAGAACCCAGATATTGATTGAGTGACTCATGCCGGCAAGTTCACGGGGCCAATTTGATAGCACGAATGACATTCTTGAACAAGATTCAGGTAAGAGAAGAAATTTGTGATCGTGGCTCCCCTTTCACCAAGGATACCCGAGATGATGAAATCAAGAACATGAGTGATAATACCAAGAACTCAATAAATCGAACAATCGCAAAGCAAAGAATGGTAGAAATTCGAAATCAGGTCTCACGACGATAAGGATACGCGTATGCATGGCGTTCAATGGTCGTGACTGTAACCCCTACCTTCATAGCCAAATTTATAGTTCGAGAATGCTTCATTAAATTGAAATAGATACCAGCGGTTAATTTAAAACTTTTTCAGTGCGGTCTCCCATTCACATTTCGAATATAATTGGCCTGTGCAGTTTGGTTTCAATCATGCATATCATAGTGCAACAAAAAATTCCAGACAACGCTCGGGTTTCGTTTACTTAATAAAGGGTTTACAGGGCACATTGCCCATTTACAGTTTCCCATACAGGGGATTACACAACACTATTCAATATATACAACACATGTAACTAATCCCCAACAAAATATGACAACCAACTACCAAAATTAAAACTCTTAGCTAGGAGTTCTAACCGCCCTTCATCACTTGCTTTTCTTTTAAACCACTTGCCCTTATTGTAGGTTAGTCATTGGAAAGAATGAGATTCAAAAGAATCCAAATAGTAACAATTCACTTATAACATGTACAATCACAAAGCATGTAAGCAAACAACAACAACAACACAACAGCATTTCTGCAACAGCTTTTGCTGCATTCACAACGGCATAATTCACAACAGTATGTTTCACAACAGCACAACAACAGCATTTCACAACGGCAATGTTACATCACGGCATATTCAATGAAATGACATACATGTAAGGCATCATACACAGAATAAGAGAAAGAGTTACTACCTTGTTCTTTCCACTCGTGCACTGGCACTGGTTTATCACATGCAGGGCAAATGTCAAATCCTATAATTAGAATTTCAATGGCAGGTTATTACTTAATCCAATTCTTTAATTCAAACACTCAAGTTGGTTATCATTAGGGACATTTAATAAAATCAACTAAGGAGTTAAAGTGGTCAATTAACCTAAAAGACCAATTCCTAACTTCAAAGTTCAACAATACTACATTATACCATTACATCTTCAATTTTTGCACAAGGGATCAAATCTGCCAGAATTTTCTCCAGACTTTGAAAAATCATAACTAATTCTATAAAAATCGAAATGAGGTGATCACAAGTCCTATGGAAAGCTATTGAAGTCCTCTATACAGGAAAAATATGTATCAATGCTGTCCATAACCACAAAAATACAGAATTACAGGAAATCCTATACTGCTCAAGAATTGCTTCCAGTTTCAACCCCAAATTTTGGAAAATCATAACTCCCAGCACACAAATCGAAATGACACCCATTATATATCCATTTTGAAGCTTGACATGTGAACTATTAGACTGGAAAGTTTCATCATTTTTAGAGATCATTTGGTCATCCAAAAACACCACACAAGTAGAGTATCTCGCTGGAATTCTGTCCAGGCTGAAAACCCAAATTTACATTGAGTTTTAATGACCCAAAATTCACAACCCGGGGCTATTCCCACATAATTTTCGTGTAGGACACAATGGTAACATCAAAATTAACAAATTCCCACTTGTTCTCCATGTCCTGTTTTGGCAGAAAATTCAAAATAAATTCCAACAATTACCAACTTCTAATTTCAGCATCAAACTTATGTCAAATAGTTTTCAATCATCATAAACCACCAATAACATAATCAAAACATCATGAATTACCCAAACCCTTGTTTGGCCAAAATCAGGCAGATTTACACATGCCAAAATACTCATTCAACCAACACAACCAATAGCTCAAATTGATGCTAATACTCACATATTGCTCCTCCTTAAATTCTTTCTTTGATTCTTCAGCTTTTGTTCTTGGATGGTGGCTCAAAACACCTCTTCTTGAAATTCTAAAACCATAGGAATGAAGCTCTCATCAAAAGGAACAATGTTTATGAAAGACACTTGAGCCATAGATGAGGTTAAGGAGGTGAAAATCAAAGTAGAAAGTCTCACCTTTACCTTGCTCTTCTTTCTCTTTTGTTGGAGCCGCAGCACCGACTTGGAGAGTGAGAGAGAGAGAGAGAGAGTGATTTAATGATCAGATTTTTGGCCCTCCTATCTCTTAAAGTCCAACCAAAATATGGGACTTGAAAGGGATAAATGATTTATCAAAAATATCACACTTCCACCTCCTCAAAATAATATATTCTAATGGCCTTAACATGTGCCAAACAAATTGATATCATCATCTTTCTCTTTCCTTCTTTATTCCATATGTAAGGTGCCTCTTTTTAATGCAAGTCATCACCTCTTATTTAGCCAACAATTGTTGACTAAAAATGGGACAAGAGAAAGAGATAAAATGGCTCCTTACTTTATCATATTTTCCTCCTTCTCACATATTACTTTTAGAATGATATTTTTTACTTTTCTTCCTCTTGTAACACTTGGTCACAATTGAGTTCTCTCCTTCCTCTCTTCAAGTGACGTGAAAGAGTTAAGTAGCTTCTTGAATAAGTCATTCCACCTTCTTACATATTAATATCCAATTGCAATTAAGCACATATCAACTTTATTTTGACTTTCCACCACATTTACTTGGCCAAAATTGCTTCATTTTTTAGCATAATTATCTCAACATTTATTTCCCTCTTGCTCCCTTATGTTGGATGAAATTTATGGCCCATTGAAAAAGGATAATGATCTCTCAAAATGTCCCAATTAGACTTTGTTATCACGATTAAATTTTTGACAACAGGTTTAGGCCTTTTCCACTACTGATTCGGATCATAATTCACACTTTATTCCATAAAAGTGTTTCCTAATATTAGTTACATTCTCTTCTAAAGTCATTGAACCCTTATACATATTTTGGGGTATTACAGTGACTATGGAAATTGAGACTTGAATCGTGATTTTGGGCCAGTGACACAAACGGCGAGGCTGGTGCTCTGTTAGGAAGAACAACAGCGACTGAGGCGGACATGATCAGAAATAGGGAGAGACCAAAGAAGCAAGAATCCCGGTCTTGCAAATACGGCAACGACGTCGTTGCAGCCTAACTGGGTCTTGCTTGGCAAAAATAAAAGTGGGCTTCAAGAATTTGCAACAAAAAGGAACCAATAGGCTTCGGGTTGCGGTTGAAATCCAAGAATCACTGAAGTGGACTTTATTATTTTTCCCAAGATAATAGCCTGCTAACCACGCTAACAATAGGAAACAAAGAAACATAATAGATAATAGAGAAGAAGAAGAATCTTATATTAATCATATAAGAGTAACATACTTATACAAATTATAATCTACTTGAGTTTAACAATGATTACCCCTTATTTGAGGACGATAAGACAAAATTGCTATGTTTTGTAGACTTTCGAGACAACACTCTTCCTAAAAAAACTTCTAAATACTCACTGCTCTTCAGAGAATACTTCCCAAACAAAAATAATCATTAACCCAGTAAAAAAATCACTATATGTCACAAAGAAAAATAAATCAGGTGGGCTCATGGTTTCATTCTTAAATAAAGATGAGATGGAATTTAAATGGTGGTTTGGTACGAGGGAAGGGGTGAGAAGGTAGAGGGAGGAAAAACATTTTGGAGCCGGCCAGATTTATAAAAATTAGAAAACTTAGATTATAAAATTTTGATAAAAAGGAGATGTATAAGAGTAAAAAAAATTAACTAGAAATGTTTAACTCCACTTCTCCAATTTTTTTAAATTCAATTCTAAAACCCAAAAAAAAAAAAGGCTCCAAAAGAACAAGGCATATATAGTTTATGATATATAAGTTTGTATTATTTAAAGATTAAAGATAGATCAAAGTAATGTTCCCTCCTATAGAATTGCCTTCTTTGAAGCATTTTCAAAAATCGATTCTCTATCAAAATTTTAGTTTTGGCATCCAGCCCAAACACATTTATTTTGATTAAAATCAAATATAAGACTTTCAACCAAACATTTGTAAGGGGTATTTGAATACTTTCTTTGATCCTTAACATAAGAGTTATATTAGTGTATATATTAAGAAAATTAATTAGATAAATTAGTTATTTGTAATGAATGTGTGTTGGTTTCTTTAAAATAATCTCCTTAATTTTGTGGATTGAAACTACCCCTTAATAAAAACCTTTTTAACATTGCAATGAGTATGAAAAATTCTTTAGAGAAAAAATTATAAATTTGGAAGACAAAGTAAATTGATGTATTGTATTTTGTACCAAAGTAAACCATCTATCTAACTCTTATATTTAAAATAAAAAATAGTGTATTTTAAGAAAATCATGGATTTGTCAATTATACTCAAAATCAATCTTATAAATCCACTACAACTAAATCTATTCTCAAAATTACAATTATAAATTAATCTTATTCAAAATATATTTCCCCACCCCTAATTCATATACGCCCTAAAAGCAACGGCATAGTACGTTTTGATGTGAAAAAGAAAAGGGAATTATTAATTAGTTTATATGAAATCTCATACATCTTTAAATAATTAGTTTTTCTTTGCCACGTAACACACACAAGAAGGTTTTATTTGTTTATTCTTGGGTAAAAAATAAACAAACAACCGTTGGCTATACATAAAAAAAATTCATTTAAAAAGGTTTTAACAATATGAAAAATATAACAGTTAGCATATCATTTGAAATATTTTTAAATTTAGGAAATAATTAAATAAATTTAAGGGATATCATAAAAATAACTTGATCTAAAATTTTGGGTAATACAATTTTGGTCTTTCAAGTTTGCCCTTATTTTGGTTTTGATTCCTCAAGTTTCAAACAAAAGGTTTTGGTCCTTGAAGGTGCAAAATGGTCCAGATTTAAGGATCAATGTTTTAAATGAATTTGAGGGACCAATACCTTTTATTTGAAACTTGAATGATCAAAACTAAAATAAGGGTAAACTTAAAGGACCAAAGATTGTATTAACCCTAAAATTTTTAATCAATAAAATAAGGTTAATACAATGCTTATTGCTTAGTCCTTATATAGTTTGCCATCATTTTAATTTTGATCCATATAGTTTCATATTATAGGTTTTGATCTCTCAACTTTCTTTTGTCTAAAATGTTATAGTTCGTATAGCTTAATAAAAATCTAGATCATTTTGCCTCAAGAAAAGACCAAAATCTATAGTTTGAAACTATAGTAACCAAAACTAAAATAAGAGTAAACTATAAGGATCAAACACTGTGTTAGCCTAATAAAATATGATAAATAAAACAAATTATAGTTTAAGTTAAGGGAAAATCCCATAAAAAGAACTTTAAAAATGGGAAAGGATGGACAAAATGATGTTTCAAATATTCATAATACTAGATAGGTGTTAATACCTTATTGTCCTTTTTTGAAATTTAAAGGAAATGCCACAAATATCCATATATATTTTTTGAAAAAAAATAAATATTACCACCTGTTGGCCACATAGGATTTTAATTTTGGGAATTTTTTAAAAAAATGTCTGAATAAAAGAAAGGAAAATACTGGGAAGACTTAACCCTAAAAATTGACACTGCATGTCGCCTCAAATTCACAGCACTGGTTTTAATTATGTGATTGAGCTTGTCTTCCTTCTTCAATCCCAATACTTCAATGTATTAAATGCGATCAGAGACCACAGAAGACCTTGAGTCCAAGATTTAAGCTCCTCTGGCGATAGGGCTTCGACTGTTTTGGCATAAGGTTTTTTTTTTATTTTTTTTTGGTCCTCATTCCTTTTCTTTGACAGTAGTGGCGGTGACGGTGAGAGCTGAAGGTTGAGATAAGGAAGTAGAGATAACAGTAAGAAATCAAACTGATTTTTCAGCCTTTTATCTTTAGTCTCATTCTCAAGTCCCAGCGATTGAAGTTGAAGTTGCGAGGACATCGATCAGAAATAGGGGATTTTGGGTAGCCTAGGTAGGGTTTTGTGTTTTGGGTGACAGGATTGTAGGAAGGAAGATGACAAAGGAGAATGTTGAAGAAGGCAATGGCAGGGCATGGAGTATGTTGAGTCACAATAGGAAAATTTTGAACTCTGTTTTTATAGGTCGAGATTAAATGTCAAGGAAACTTGGATTCGACTTTAAAGCAACAAGATCCGTAACCCAAGGAGGATGTAGCAGCGAAGTTGACAGTTCGGAGATGGCAAGGGCTTTAAGTCTTTCCAGTGTCTTCTCCTTTCTTTTATTTAGATATTTTTTAAAGGTTTAAGGTGTAAAAATAACTATGAGTTTTTATCCAGAACTCATCCAACACCATATGCATTTTAGAAGTAAAAAAATACTTGTAAACTCTTAAAAGTGAAGAAAAATGATAATTCCATCAAACCCTATAACAATGACTGTTAATAATGCCAAGTTTGACCCAAAAGTGTGATATGGATGCTGACATATGTTTGTGATAGCTTAGTTGGCAGAGAAAAAATAAAAATAATCCATTTAATATTAATTTCTTATTTTTTTTAAAAAAAAATTCAAACTTCCTAACCTGCCCCCACCCTTCTGCACGTGCCTCAAACCCTTACGTCGACCTCCCCTCAATTTCGTAGATACTCAATTTCGCAAAGGGAGCAGCATGTGTTGCACCATCATCTCCTTCAAAGTCACCCCACAGCTCCAGCTCCAGCTTCAATGATAGTGGTGTGGGTGAGGAAGATGGTGGAGGGAAGTGGGGTGAGCGTGTTGGATGAGAGGCAGAGAGATGACGGTGGCGAGTCGGAGAGGGAGATGGCAGAGAGCCTTTGAGTATCGTTCTTGTGTACGGCGGAGTCACCGGGGAAGAGGCCCACCATGCAGCAAGTCCTGGGTTTGCTCAAAGACATCATCATTGTGGTGGGCCCCATCAGGCTCAAGTCTGAACAAGTTGTTCTTTTTTGGGAGAATTACAATGACGTCCCAAGGAAGGAAAAAAATGAAACAATGGTTTCTGTAGATTGCAAAATGAAAAAATGGTCCCATTAACAACTACAGGAGCCTGTATTGACAACTCATTAACAACTCTATGAGCCTGTATTAACAACTCCATGGAACCATTTTTTCATTTTGCAATCTATTAGGACCATTTTTTCATTTCTCTTCTTTTATGGGACCTTAATGTAATTCTCCCTTCTTTTTTTCGGCCGAAACTGAACAACTTGTTCGCCATAAGGTTTTTCTGGTTTTTCATTTTTTTTAAGTCCTCAGGATACCAATTTAATCCTAGAGTATACATTTTTTTTGTAAAATTTATTGTAGGCATCATATGATGACTTGAAGGAAATTGTTACTCCTAGAGGAACATACGCTTTGTGGCGATTAAGATTTATTTTTGATATGGAAGTCAATGTTTTAAAAGCCGAACTGGACGTCAAGTCAGAAAGGTTAGCGGGTCAAGGTTCAACCGGTTGGAATGGTTGGACCGTTCGGTAAGACCGATGACGTAATAAATAAATTTTAAAATATTATATGCATATATTTATATATATATATATACATATTATACAATTAATCTTTAGTGGTCTAATTTGATAGGAAGTTAACTAGGTCACAAAATATGGTTGAAGGAAGAATAGTCAACAATCAAGTATCAATCTAACAAAATGCATTCAATCATAATGACTTCATGACTTATCAAATATTAGTGGCTCCTGATTGATTCAAGCATGGATTTCTTGATAAACATTTGGACCATAAATATCATCATCTGATTGAGGAAAAGATCCAAAATCAAGACCGTCAATTCCAATCCCAGATCTTCCAATTCGATTTTTTTCATATTTTTTATCTTTATTTTACTCTCTTTTTTTAATCTTCCCCCCTCTTTCATTTGTCCTCTTCTAATAAGTTAGTTCTTCATTGGAAAAGAGGATATTCCTGTCCATTAGGATTTAGGAGCAGTTAGATGACAATGTGAAGAGGTGCATATGGATGTTTTAGCAGTTTTGCATATCTAGGTTGTTGACTTCTTATTATTACTGAATTTGCTGTGCTTTTGTCAATTTTTTTTTATTTTTTTGAGATAATTATTCCTGAATAATAATTATTTTTTGTGAGGTCAATGACTTCATTATTTGAATAATAAATCACTCTATCTATTATCCATTCGGTCATATTAATGACCTTGGTATTTTTTTTATCATTTTTTAATCTTCAAGTGCACTTTTACATCCAAAGAAATTTATGGTGTCAACTGTCAAGTCTGTATTTAATAATAGTTTTGTCATAAATATTAATTATGTGGATGTTTATTGACTTATATCTAGACCAACTTGTTCTTTCAGTCAACTTGATCTATCCCTATGATCAGATATTACTATAGATGTTACTGTTCATTTTCACCGCATATGACTGTTCATTTACTGTAGCAATTTGCTGTTCGTGGTTTACTGTAGCAACTATTATTCATACGCGATTTACTGTTCATACGGGTTTTTGTACCTATAGATAGAGACCTTGGGCCAAGTATTAGAGATACACAAGTGAATGAGAAGTGCTATTAATTTTCTGTCTTGAATTTTCTCTATTCTTTATCTCTTACTCTCTCTTATCATTGATATTTTCATAACAACTTAGAGTGTATTTGTACTTTAAAAAACAAAAGAAACCATGGTACTTATAAAGCCAAGAATAATGCAATCTTAAAGCATGGAAAATGATAGGAAAATACCATTTGAATTATAAAAATTTAAAATATCTACTAAATTAGCAAAAGGATAAATAGGTGATTTAGTGGAAATATGAGCTTTTAAAGCTTGGGTGTTAACAACTTAAATATAACTAATGACAACTTAAAAATAGTAATTAGCAACCAGGTAGGAATCAAATTATCAACATCTATACCCAAATTGTTAATTCCTATACTTAAGTTATCAACACTCAAACTTCAAAATATCTTATTTCTACTAGATGGCCTACTTATCATTTTACTAATTTAATAGATATTTTAGGCGCTTTAATTCAAATAGTTGGGAAAATCCTTTAAAAAGAACTTGAAAATTGTAAAATTCTAAATCAGGTTTCTTACTGAGAGTTGATTAGAAAATATCAAAACTTGATAAGCAATTCTCAAATTATTTGTTGGGAAATACCTGAATTGAAAGTTTACAATTTCAAAATTCTTTTTCTGAAATTTTCCATAGTATTTTTCTTTCATTCTTCTCTTAAAGAACTAGCAAGAAAAATCAATAATGTAAGATGAAACTTTATTTGAAACGAAAAACCTGTTTTTATTTTTGTTCTATTTTTTTTTATCATATGACATTTTGTAATAAATGGATAAGTCATCATAAGGTGTTTGTCTTGCATGCGCATGTCATTGTCGACTTTAAACTTTTGTCTTAGTTTGTCTATCTGCCTCAGCCCCAGGCACGCTCAGCTTGCGTGTAAACGTGGAATCACATGGTGGCTGTAAATTATTAAGATTCCCTCACATTTTTTTAAGGAAAAATCTCAAAAAAAAAAAAAAACTTCTAAAATTTCAAAATCTTAAATCAAGTTTGTTTCCTGATTCACTATACTTAATATGAAATTTATAACTCATTTTAATGGGAAAATCACAAAGTTGGAATTATGAAATTATAGAAATCCTTTTCTAAAATTTTCCCTTTTTATAAAGACTTGAATTATTTATTTCTCTTAATTGCTATTTTTTATTAATTAATTCCATTCATAACCATATAATGTGCAAAACAGTTTTCTAAGTGACACATTTTTTTAATAAAACATTTTTATCAAACCATGTGATATTTGAAAGGCGAAATGGACTCTCACAAATATGAGGAGGACTATTTAAATTTAACTGGATAAATGTTTGTAAAATTAACTTTTATTTCAATTAATTTTTGTAAACTTAAATTCGGGTACAAGTCAATTAATATGAAATGATTTATGTTTAAATATATTTTCATAAAATGATTGGTTTGATAAAATTTTTTGAATAATATATTGATAAGATAGTTTCATAAACTCGAATATAAAGAAACACCAACCGCCAAGAGCCAACGGTTCTAAAATAAGTTTTAAAGTTAATGTGGCTTTAGGACAAAAATTCATTTTTTCCTAAACATTGATCCAAACAACATTTTGAAAGTTAATCATGGACTTTTCAGCTTTCAAACGTGGGTTTTTCTCCTATAATAAAGGCTCTATATCTAAACGTGCTGTTACAAATTCATCTGGTCAATCTATAGTTATTGCATACCTCTAATTTGAAGTCCATATACCGTCTGTGGGCAAAAGAAGTCCATATACTATCTGACCTACGGGCATGTTAATATAATTGGTTCTTACAATTTAAATAAGATTTTCAACATGCCCTTAGAAGTGGCAATGATTTTGGATATTCTACAATAGTATTATAATGACAATATGCACACAATTTATTTATTTTTTTAGGTTTCTTAAAGCAGGTTTCTTTTGTGCTTTGCCCCTTCATATATGAGGCTTTTATTGATATCATAGTAAATAAGCATAAAATCATAAAACTAACAAACCTTAATTAAGATGATAACATCTACAATTATCCATGCATGTTACTAGTAGCATAACCATTTTTGCAGTAAATGTGTCAAGAAAATTATGCTGTTATGATTCTACTTTGTCAATATATAACATATTTTAGTGAAAAACTTTGGTTAAATAGTTGGAAGAATGAAGAATCTAATAAGACCCCATCACCTATGGCTGTCAAAACTCACGGAACAAGACAAAAGGGGCAGTCCTGGTGAAATAAAAAGTAAGAGCAACAGTCAAAAAGTGGAGAAGGACAGAATTTGGAGAAGTGTGACTTAGGCCTTTTGGAGAGGAGAACTGTGTGTTCTTGCCATGAGTTTTTTGTAGTGTCATTGTGAGTGGGTTGTATCTTTTATCTTTGTTTTGTGAATGTATCAATGTTGTGTATTGTTTCTGAGTAATGTACCTGTAGCTGTATTTTCCATCACTTTTGTATAAGTTTGTTCTTTATATATTTGAAAGTGTTTTCTTCTGTGAGAATTTGTGAAGGGCTCTGACAGAATCAAATTGTCAAAACAATCTTTTAATTTTTTTAATATATGCCAGCCATTTTTTTCCTTAACCTCTTTAAAATAAACAAAACATGTTCACTTTTTTTCAACCAACTCCACCAGTACAATGGAGAGAATGTGCAGAAGAAAGATAGAAACGTTGACAGATATGAAAAGTTTTAAATGAAAAAACACAAGAAAAGATAGCTCCTAACATCTGTTTCATCCCTTGATACATAAAACTATTTTTGATATTATAGTAACTACCATTATTAGAAAAGAACAATTGGAATAAATTTCAACAATAAATGATCTATTCTTGAGTGATAAGAAAACACAAACAAGCATGACAAAACGATCATTTAACAAAAGAGAAATTATCATATCAAGGGCAAAAAAAACATATTCAAGTTTTCTTTATGCTTCATCCCTTCACACATGAAATTTTATTGATACCACAGTAACTAATACTAGGAAATAAAAACATAGACAATAAGAAGAAAGATACAAACAGTTCAATAAAAGAGAAAGCTACTCTTTAACAAAAAAATCATAAAACTAACAAACCTGAAGATGATAACATGGACGATGAAGTTATCCTTCTATATATTAACACTATCCTATAATACCAAATTATAATATAGTTTTCCTCAAAAAAAAAATGTAATTTTGAAAAAAAAAGAAGAAGAAGATGACATTGGCATAAGCACAATATAATTAACTATACATTTTTCAAAACATTATTTATTAGTGTGGAGATATCATACCATTGTTGATGATAGCCCTTCTATAGTTTCGTTAAGGTCTCCTTCATCCTTCCATCCCTTTTCATGCTCTTCAATTTTCACTTTGTACATCTTTGGTGTTTTCAACGCTCTCTGAAAAAACATCTTCATTTCAGGGCATCCTATTATTTCCGTCTGTTCTAATTCTGGGAATTCAAACTTGTGACTTTGTCGAGAAAACATCTTTAATCCTAGCATATCAGTAAGTTTGATCCCACACAATTGGTTAAATGTGTCATTCATTACATTTTCATCCATCTTTTTTTCAATCATTTATCTCTAACCTTCTAAGACTTACCAAGCTTTTGGCAGTTGAAGTTGTCACTAAATGGATGAGCTATTGACATCCATATATAGACACCTGTATTTTGAAATGAAGCAGACGATGGTGCTAACTTGAGCAGGCGACAACAACTTTTGACATAGAGGTATGTTAGGTTTTGATGAATAGGTGGTGGCTAAGAATCATCCTTCCATATGCTATTGAGCTTATCCAAATTGGCAATGTTTAATTCCCTAACTGGTGAGATTTTCCCCATAAAATAAATAATCTCATCTTGTGAAGGGAATGTCTTCTCAAAGGAACAATGCTCCACATAAAGCCTACACAATTGGGGAAATCTTTCAGGGGACCTATAGGGAAAGGTTACCCCTTCATCCGTGAAGCTTTCTGCATAAAGAATGCTCACATTGGGAAAGACATCACTATCCTTGTGATATTCTTCGCATTTATCACCATGTTATGTGTTATGGAAGTGACCTATAAATCAATTACTATGATTAGTATGTGATTTATTAAATTAAATCAAGATATTTTTTTCAATAATTAAATCTTTCTTAATGGATCACTTATCTTTGGCTAACATTTATATTTTTCATCATTCCCTTAAAATCATATCCTGACGTTAAAATTACGAAAAAAAAACCCCTTTAAATTAATTTATTGCCTACTTTCTTTCCTCCAAATTAAATTAGATAAAATACCGTTAGTTCTAGCTTCAGATTCATATTTGTAAATTTTATAATTCATGGGTAGACAACATAATGCCCAAACTTCAATATGTGTATTGAATATTTATCTCATGGTAAATTTTGTTGATGTTGAGAAATTCTTTAAAAAGTTTAAAATAAAAATGTCACTACGTTCAACGTACCTCTTCAAAAGTAATTTATAGGTTAGAACATGAAGTTATGCTGCACTCTGTTTTTGCTTGCCTCTCTTCTTCATGAAACTTTTGTATTTACACTGATATCTCATCTACTTCACCTAACCAGAGACGAACTTTCTCTTCAATTTGTTCTACATTGTTTGCAGCCTTATCTATTTGATGTTGTATGGAGCTTCTTTCAAGAGTGAGTTCCACAAGTCGTCCGTTGAGCTTCTCAATGTTTTTGTGATAGTAAATCAGGTAAAGAATCTGCTCCCAAATTAAGTCGAGCATTAGGTCCCGAAACTTATCAGCCAAACCACACGTAGGATCCATTTAATTTGTGCTCTGTTGAAAATATATATCCAAAACACATTTAAACTTTGTGTGTTAATGCATACATATTGGTAAGCTTGAAAACAAACTTGTTAACCAAACCACGATGAAAATTTGATTTTGCCCATTTTCTGTAATTTTTCTATTCACCCCGTAAAAATCAAAGCAAGAGTGAAATCAGTCAAATGATAACAATTGACAATATTAAATTATATGTCATCAAGGTATTTTTTTTCATTTATACAACATCAAAATATGATAATGACATTTTGTTTTTTTTGTTCTTTTTCATTTTGCAAATTGATAGATATTTTGTTCAAAAAATTAGCTGCTTTGCAAAAATTGTATAAATCCCTAGTGGAAAATTTAATTTTAGGGCGGTACTTAGAAAAAAGGTGCAGCCATGAGGTTTTTTTGGTCCAAGGTCGTAATATCCAATTAATTTCTCAAATGCAAATTTATCCCAAACTTTCCCTTTTTTGGACTTACGTCACCATGTTGTTGATGTAGAAAGGTCATAGGCAAGCTTATTACATAACAATTAAGTGATCGTTTGGAATAGCTTATTTTTGGGCAATAAGTGCTTATAAATTGTGATTCACGGTATACGAGGTAAGTATGTGAGAGGAGTTTTATCTCGGCTTGCGTAATAAGGACTTATTTACCCACAAAACATGTTTCCAAACACAGGCTAAAGCTAGGAGTCTAGGGCATAAATTTATGTTTTTGGACTTACAGTAACCCAAACGTGAACATAATATTGCTTTTATATTTTTGCTCTCTAGCTATATATTCTAAAATTGAATACTTTTTCTGCTAAATTTGACACACGAATTGGATAAATATATATTTAACCTTGCGGTTTGAATTCGACCAATCAACGAGACCACCTTGTCCTTCTCTCTCTCTCTCTGTTTTTTTTTCTTTTGGGTGTTTTGAACAACTTCAAGAAGCAGATGCTTCAAGCAAATCAAAGGTTTTGGCAGAAAGACAGAATTGTAGATACAAGCAACAAGGCAAGATCAACTAAACAAAGAAATCGATGACGAACTCAAATAATAATGAAAGCAGATGGAATAACTGTTTTTTAAAAAAGGTATGAGTGGTGAAAAATTCAAAGTGCAGTTTTTTGGGTTTTTTTTTTTCTCTTGAAGAAATATCAAAAACCAGCGAAATAAAGTTGAGAAAGATCACAGCAATGGAGAAGTACGCCAGAAAAAAATGCAAGAGGAGCTAATTTAAGATTTTTTAAAAATTTTTTTAATATGAAACAGAGAAAAGGAAAACAAAAATCTGAAAATAATAAAAGGAAACTACGGAAAAGAAGTTTAAGATCAAGTAGAGAGATCAATAAACACAGAAGAAGCATGGAATGCTATGAGATTATGAAACCAAAAGTCACGAGAACAAACGAATATTATTTTTTGCGTGCAGAAAAACAAAATAAAACGGGAATCAGAAAATTCAAAAAACAGAGGAAACTTGTGAGAAAATGTTAAAGAAGAAGCTGAGAAATTAGGAAAATAGAGAAGAGAAAGTAGTAGTGATGTGAAACTATGGAAGAAGAAGCAGATACGAAGCTTTGGGAGGAGTACAAGGCAAAGCCTCTTGTACAGTACGCATAGGTTTTTTTTTTTTTTTTTAAAGCAAAAAGAAAAGGATGCAAGCCAAATCCGTATTGGACCCAACAAGTGAAAAGAACACGTTAGAGCCATTTTTCTATAAGTACATATCTCCTTCTTATGGAGGCATGTTCTACGCATTGTTGGGCGCAAAGTAGAAACATTTTGAGAAAATTTCAATAAAATATGATTTGAATTTTAAAATTTTAAATCAATGATTTGATAAGAATTTGAGTTGTTAATCTCATTACTCTATTTATCAATCTCATTACTTTTATTGTTAACAAAACCAATTTAAGATTTTAAAGTTCAAGTGGTATTTTTTCAGGATTTTCCCAAACATTTTTAAAGGTTGATTTGGGTGTTCCTCACAACAATAATAATGACAAATGTATCACCATCCTATTTCCACCTAGTGGCAAAGAAGGCCCTATTTGTGTGCTCATCACCATATGGTAAGATATGCGCCATTCAAATACATTTTTATGGTTAACATATAAAATTTTCAATCGACAATTTTTAAATAAAAAAATTATTTTTTGAAAACTAATAGTTAAGAGTTACCTTTAATTATTTAGATTAACTACCCATTGAAATAATTTTTTTTAAATAAAATAAAATAAAATAACTAAATCTAGTCCATATTAGGTGCCTATCACCAAGTGATAAGCCCCCAAACTAAATCCCGTCAAATATTTGAGGCCGAGACTTGATTGTTTTGTATAATTATTCCCTTTGTTCAATTTGGCATTTGAGAGAAAGTTAGAAATAAAGGAACCAATTTCGGTGTTCATCATTGATGCTCATCGCATTGGTGAGATCTACACCATCCAAATACAATCTTAACAATATTTAGATTTCAAATTTTAACTAATAGTTTTTAAATAAAAAATAATTTTTTAACAAACTAAAAGTTAAGTTATTATATTTATTTTAGATTGTGTACGCATTAAAATATTTTTTAAAAAAAATAAAAGTAACAAAAAATAAACCTGGATTGTATATACCTAATATGGACGATCTGGTGAAAACCAATTTAAGAGAGTTCAACAAACAAAAACAACTTAAATAGAACAATTTTAGGATTTTGTATACTTTGTTTCGAATTGAGAAACGAAAGAAAACAAATGAATGAGAAGAACTGCTAATGAAAATGTAGAAATCAATTAAAAGGATAAGGAACTGAGACCAAAATGATATTAAGTTTTATGGGTAAAAAGATATTGATGCCCGTATTTTAGTTTTTCATAAAGGTGTGTTTGGTTTGAGGGGAGGAGAGGGGTGATAAATTACAATTTTGGACAGGAAAAACTCAGAATTTACCTTCTTATTCTTTTAAATTTTGGATTCCTGCTCAAAATTTATCCTCTCATTCCTTTTAAATTTTGGGTTCCCACCCAAAATTTAAATACCTTCAGCTCAAAAAGGTAATTTAACCCCTCTCTCATCCCCTTCCCTCAAACCAAACACACCCTAAGGGGACAAATAAAGACATTTATAAGATAAATAAAGCGATCCAAAAGAAATCAAGGAGTCAAAAACAATTTGGCCATTCACAAGATAATTAAGTGATTAACAAGACAAATAAATTCATTTATAAGACAAATAAAAGGATTCAAAAGAAACCAGGGAGGTTTCAAAACATTTGGATCATTCAAAAGACAAATAATTAAGAAGATTTAAAAAATAAAGCAAGGGTATCATTATTTTTTTACCCATAAAATTTATTTTCATTTTGACCTAAGGGATGCAGTGAACTTTTGGGATTTTTGTAGGGTTGACTGGAATATAAAATTGTTTTCATGGGGGACGTACTTGTTGAAATTTTCCCTAAAGTAAATTTGTAAAATAGATCAAAACAAGCTTGAATCCGTAAGATAATTTGGGGGGCGGGTATTTAGAGTTGTATTGCAATAAGTTAGTTAATATTTAACTTAAATTAAATTTTATATAGACCAGAAAACATATTTCTATATCAGAAGCAATTGCAAAGATGATTTGCTTCCAGGTTGATTTAGTTTTGTAAGCAGTTTTGGAATCAAGCTTTTAATATTTTTTTTTACGTAAAATATATTATAACCCCTTTAATTTCTTTGATATTTAAAATATCGATCACTTGCAATTTGACCTTCATTTGCTCCTCGCTCCTCAGCATGTGAGCCATATTTTTTCCATTATGTGAAAGGAATTGTTAGCTTACCATTGGATAGGGTAAATTATATGAATTAGTTCTGTAGATTGAGTATCAATTAATAATCATCAATATATAATAAAAAATCTATAAAAACAATCTCACAATTTATAAATCATGACTAATGCTTTTATTTTAAGAGCTACTGATTAAACCATATTTTTATATGAATTTTTTAAGATTAATTTGGGATTTTAATGTATTTCCTGGAACATTATTGCATTATTAAGCATTAATTTTTGTTAGGGATAATTGTTTTGAATTAATGGTAATTAGGGGTAAAATGGTCACAATTTATTGATTATTTTTATACAATTGTCCTTTGAACTTTTGATGCTATCTTGTGCTTAATTTTGCATTATAGGTATTAAAGAAGGAAATTAAGGATTTTGGAGGTTCAAATTATTGGGCCTATTGGAAACAAAGACAAATAAAAAAAAAGGAACAGAATAGGCCCAATTAGCTGAAGCCCAGACGGATATCAGCTGAAAAAAAAAAGAGACAGAACAGAAGCAAGGTGAGACACGCAGCCCAGGCCCATTATTTAAAAAAAAAACAAAAATAAAGAGACAGATCCGATACCTAGACCCGATTTGGTTGTGGATATGCTATGTGGATATGCAAGTGACCCGAGACGCAGCTGAGGATCCGGGAAGGTTTATGCAGAAGCGGAGAGTTTGGGGAGAGAGTAGCGCCGCGTGAGAGAGGGAGACAGACCTGGGGGGACGAGACTTGAGAGTGGGAGACGCGAGCTAGGGGCGGCTGGGAGTCTGAGAGCGGAGGTCTCACCGTCAGAGCTGCACTCCACCACCACCGACTGCAGTCCCTCTAAGCCACTGTCAGAACCAAGCGCCGCAACGGTGATTCTGGAACCAAGGAGAGGACCATCACTAGCCTCATCATTGTCAGTCCGTCATCTCCACCACCGAAGACCGTCGTCAGCCCCTCCTTCTGTGATTCCGTTGAAGGTTTCTGCAATTTCCGGCTTGTTCTGTAATTTTCGACATAAGTTTTCTAGTTTCCAGTGACATTACCCAGATTCCGGTGAGACTTTCTTCCATTAATTCTGATGGCTCTGTTCTTTGCCTCCACCATGTCCTCCTTCTCTTTATCCTTTTCATTCCACCATCGTGTTCTTTTTCTTCATTGAACCACCATGCTTCCTTCACTCCCATAAATCACAACCTACTTCATCTCTATCACTGTCACCTTCCTTTCTATTTCCTCACTATCACTTCATCACCATCTCCATCCTCTTTCTCTCAGAGCCCTGTTCCCATCGTTATAGTCCTGTTTCTTTCTCTTTTTTGCTTTAACCCGATAGACCACTTCCATTCTCATCTTTTATTTGAGTCAAACATTTTATTCATCTCTTATGGATTCTGGGTATTTTAAAGAAGCTATGATCACTGCCGGAAATATGAGTTGCTGAGTTGCTTGAGTCTTGGTGGTAGAGGAGGTGGCTAGAGCTTCAAGCTTGTATAAGGGGAGTTCATTATTTTCCATTAGCTTAAATTATATATTATGTCTTTGTGGATTAATTTTGCATTGATATATTTGTATTTTTGAGACTTAGATGAGTGATAATTTGTCTATGATGGATTATTTTGTATTGAATTTGGTATTGGTGTATTTGAATTTTATTGAATTTATTTTCCTATTGGATTAATGAAGTTATACATTTTATGTGATATCTAGATTGTGTGATGAATTTAATTTAATTTGAATGTCGCGATTGTGCTTTCAATTAAGAGGAATCAAGTGTATTAATCCATTTTCAATACACATCAAGTGGGTTTTTAACAATTTACCTAAGAGGTGGTTAAGAATGTGACTGTAGGATTAGTCATTTATTAGGTAGATTGGACCTAATGCGATTGCTTAGGGTTTTAAATTTGACTTGATGCAAAAATAACTCCCAAATTATTTTAAAGAAGTTAGGAAAGCCACCAAATTTGCCACCAAGGTTCATTTTATCATATAATATCTTTTAGCCCAATTCATTTTCTTTATTATTTTTCAAAATACCAAAAATATTAGGATTAGCTTTATTTTCTTTTATGAATTTTTATTTAAAGAAAACCAATTTCCAAAACCTCAAATCTAACCATATTTTTGTCATTTAGTTTTTTACTTAGGGAAGTCAAAATAAAAGGCTCCTTGATAAGAGAACGATCCCGAATTGTTTGCACTATATTGCATTTAATTTATGATAATTTGTTATTTGACCCCGAGACGACTAAAGTTGTGTCAAATCAGCTACCATTTAGTTTTTACTTATTTATTTAGGCTCTGTTTGTGTTAGTGGTATGAGTGGGAAAACGCACGGTGAGAGAAATATTGAGCATTTGGCATGGCGTTTTTCCCATTTGACTTTTGGGCCCAAACGTGTGAAATCAGCGATGCTCCTTTATGCTGCTTCTAAGAAAAAAGCCGCGGCATTGCAGTGGAGAGAGAAGAGGAACATGAATGAAAGCAAGAAGGATACCGTACGGCGGGCCTCCATCTTTCATGAAAAAACAGATAAAACTATTATAAAATACCCAATATCCAATAACACTCATATCCTTTTCAGTTATTTTTCATCTCAATTTGTTTTTTAAATAATAATCCAAATATGTTTAAATTAGAAAAAAAGTCACTTCTGTCACTGTCAATTCAAATACAAATCACATCTACGATATGATTTTTGCAAAAATCAGATTGCAAAAAAAAACTATTTCTTTACCGTTAATCCAAATATACACTTGGAGGATATACTGTAACTGCTTGAACTTATAAATGAGATCAAATTCACGGATTTTCATAAAGGTTTCATGTTACTAATATACAAAGCTATTGACAACCATATTTTAGTTCTAAACGCTAAAAAGAAAAGAAAATTATTAGTGTATATGAAATAGCAAGTTAATTAATTCTTGATATCACATGTTATCAGAGGATTTTCCTCTTTCATGTATCTTAAAATAATTTGTTTTTCTTTGCCACATAACACACAACACAATAAAAGGTTCTATTTAGAATTTCTTTTTGGTTAAAAATGAACAAACAACCGTTTGCTACACATCTAATAAAATTCATTTAAAAAGGTTTAATACTGTGATAAATTTAATAGTTAACAGATCATTTGGAATATTCTTTAAAATATATGAAATAATTCAATGAAGTCAAGGAATATCATCTTCTGAATCTTTGTCCTAAGTAAATGAAACGCTTTTTTTTTTAATGTTTTTCCTTGCACTAATATCGTAATGTATTAAAATTCATAGCTAGCCATCCTCCACAATAAATTTTCTTGTTATTTTTTTTTTGGGTCTTAATCACTCTAGGAAAATTGGCGAGTATCAATTGTTAACAAATCCAGAATTTGGAGAAATATACTAATATCTTCTTGAGAATTACATGCTACAATAGTATTATAACAAATCCTTTTTGGACGATTCTACTATTAACCCTAAATTCTAGGATTAATGAGAGGTGAGGACCAAATTAACCTCCCCTCATTTTGAGTGAGGATCCTATTATCTTTTGCACCTTGATCCATACAATTAGACCTTTGTTTATAAGCTCTTACAATTTAACTACCTCATTAAGATCTTAACTAAGTAACGAGGATCTATATATCTCTAACATCAGTTCTATCATTTAACAGCAATACAACAAAAATTTATAACTGATAGCTTTCTTTATTTTAACACTCATACTTGTTCAAGAATATATAACTATAAGATCTATTATTCAACATAAGGACGGCTTCTTCTTCATAATAATTTCACATGTTCAGATCCACAGGAATAAAGAGGTTCGTAGATTTGGTCATTGAACATAATTTTCTCTATAATACTTCATCCATGATAACAACTTGATTTTTGGCAGATGGGTAATTTAGTAGAAACCGCAGATAACAACAGCTTAAGTATATTGGACGCACCTTACACAATTTCTGGATTGTGTCAGCTAAGATTGATGTTCCAAAATCTTTTACTCTCTGCCACTTGAATGCCTCTAAGCAAAAAAGCCACCCTACATACAAGCTCTGAAGCTCATGTAGATTCGGAAACCTTTTCAATTGCGACCAGTCTCACTTAACTAATTAACCTTCATAACATAATTAAGCAAACCACCTTCTTCATCAAGGGTCAATATCATCGCCAACAACACCTGCACTAATCAAGCAAGGGAAAATTATGTTCATATTCTATGTATATCCAAGCATAACCATTTTGTAGCCAATAAAAAAAAATTATGTTTTTATGATTCTACTTTCTAAAAACATTGCGCTAAATAGTTGGAAATCTAATTATCAAAATCATTCCCTTTCTTATTATGCCAGCTGCGTTTTCCTCTTTAACCATGCTAATTAACCTCTTTAAAATAGATAAAAATTGTTCACTTTTTTTCATTCAACTCATCTGGATAAAAATTACAAAAAAGAAAGAAATATTGACATATACGAAAAATTAATAAAAAAAACCACACGCGAAAAGATAGCTTCTCTGTTTCATCCTTTTAATATAAGAATCTGTTGTTGATATTATAGTAACCACTACTGGAAGTGAAATATTGAAATAAATTTCAACAAGCAAACAACTCTGTTTTTAAGTAATAGGAAAGCACAATTTCAACAAGCAAGCAACTCTATTTTTAAATAATAGGAAAGCACAGATAAACGTAACAAAAAAAGATGCATATAGTTGAAGAAAAGAGAAATTGGCGTATAGAGTACAAAAAGAAGATGCAGGTTTGTTTATGCTTCGTCCCAGTCACTGTATTTGAGGCTTTATATTTATATCATAGTAACTACTACTAGTGAAAAGCGTACATAGACAATAAGCATAAAGATAAAAACTTTGAATGATTTTGTTGCCCATTTTCTTCCTCATCAAACTAGAGTCAAACATTTGGGTTTCATTAATTTTTATAATTAATCTTGGAAACGAAATAATTACATCAACTATCACATAAAAGAAGAATACTAAAACATTTTTCTATGGATCCCTTTAACTAATTAACACGTAATTAAGCATGGTGTTTTGTAGTTAAAGTTGTGTAATTAGAAAAATATAATTAAAATTTTGCTAGAAATTTTAAGCCGAAACATGCACATGGAAATTTAAATTAAATACCATAACAAAGGAACATTTAAATATGAGTAGTTTGGAAAAAACTGGAAACAGTAAGAAATTTCCAGCTAATTAAGTTTGAAGTTTTGTAAGAAGATAAAATAATGAAATAATGTGAATAAAATAATCTGAACATACCTTGTTAAAAAGTGATTTGAAAATTTTCTTGGTTGCATTATTTGTTTATGAAGAGCAGGCAAATTTTCCATCTTCAAAGTGTGTAATTGACAAAATACATTCTCATCCGGTCCTTCACATAAATTCTCAAGGGCATTCAAATTTTCGAGTTTCAAGCTTTCAAGGATTGGGAAAGCATCTTCCTGATGTAGTGAGTTAAAACAATATATTTAATATTATCATTACTTTCAATCCGAGGATGCCTTACACATGAAAATCCTCTTCATCATGACCGCAAAGAACACTTTCAAGCTCATTAGATGCATATAAATGCAAATCTTCAACTTCTTCCAATAACATTCGAAGCCTAGCTGCCAAATCGATGCTACTCTCTATCTCAAGTCTCAATATCTTTGAAGTTTCATAATTGCCCCGTCACCATTTCCAACGCTTTCTAATGAAGATTCTATATCTCTTCGATTTCATATCTGAAAACAAGTGCTTTGGCACATTAGTAATTTAAATATCTAGAAAAGAAATTGGCAAGTGATTGAATCATATTTTTACATGATTTTTCATGATTAATTTAGGATTTTAAATGCATTTTCTAGAGCATTATTATTATATGATTAAGCACTAATTTTAGTTAGGAACAATTGTGTTGAATTAATTGTAATTAGGGGCAAAATGGTCATAAATTTGTTAATTATTATGTGCAATTGTTTCTTGAACTTTTGATGCTATCTTGTGCTTAATTTTACATTGCAGAGGTTTTGGAAGAAAATTGAAAATTCAGGAGGGTCAAAATTAATATTGAGATATAGGAAAAATTATAGAAAAGCTCCCCATATTTTGTGAAATTACCAAGAGGGAAGGAAAAGGGCTAAAGCAAATTACATAAGAGCACCCAAAATTTCAAAAATTATGATAGGCCCTGCCAACATTGCATATATATGCACTTTAGTCCCTCCTCAAAACCTTTTTCATTTTCAAATACGTACCTGGTCAAAACTAGCGTTTTGAATAGGACCTAGGTTACTGTGCTGGACCCGATTGGAGGCAGAGACCCGACAGATTAATGGGAAGCAACTGAGAGTTTATAGAGCTGGCATCGCGGATCATCAAGGGATCTGGATAGAATCATCTTCATCGGATCAACACCTTCTTCCTCTTTCGTCTAAGGTCGCTAGCAACATCATCTCTTCGACCATTATCGCAGCGACATCCCTTCTTACTTTCATCGTTCACCATTGTTGCAGAGCTAGGAGAATCAGAGTGGAGCGCCACGACTGGGAAAGGAGAGAGCTGGGAACTGAGAGAGAGACGAGACCCGCATTAACAACCTTTACTCCATCCTCACACCACTGGTTGGAGAAGCTTAAGCAGAGACAGAACTTAGAACCACCATTCCTCTGTCCTCACACCACCAACAACGCCGGTAACCACCATTCTCTCTCATCATGGAAGAAGAACAGAAGTTTCAGAGCTCAGAGAACCATCACTTCACCATCACCTTCATTTCTTAACCTTCACCATCATGTTCTGCTGTTTCTGATGGCATAAACCCAGATTCCGGTAAGCTCTTCCCAGTTTCCGGCGACTCTGCTCTCCCCATTGGGTAACCTCCATTGCCTAAGTCTCTGAATCAATTCTCCATTGCCTCTGTACCTTACCCTCTATTCCTTCCCTACTTCCTTCTATTTCCCTTCGGCCACCACCATCATCACTCCTTCTATTTTCTCTTTAACGTTTTCCACCACCAACTCATTTTGATTTTCAATTCATCACTAAATCTGTTATGTCTTCTTTCAATCTCCATGGCAATTTTAGTTGGGTATCTGATTCAGGTGATGACAATGGTTATGTGTGGCTGATTTTTCATTGAATTTTGGTTGTGACGAAAGTGGCTAGAGCTTTAATGTGCTACAAAAGGGAGTTTATTAGCTTTCCATTAGCTCATTATATGTATTAATTGTGAACTGTTTGGTTTAATTATGCATTGGTACGTATTTGTGAGACTTGGATGAGTATTCATTCGTCCTTGTTGGTTAACATTTGTATTGAATTTTATCTTGATGCACTTGGGTTATGTATTAAACTTATTTTCCTTTTGAATTATTGAAGCTATGCATTCTATGTGATTACTTGTTTGTGTGATGGATTTATTTCAAATTGAGTGTCGCAATAGTGCTCTCATCAAAGAGGAAGCAAGTGCATTCAATTGATTTTCGCACACACATCAAGTGGTTTTTAACAATTTATCTAAGAGATAACTATGAATGCTATCGTAGAAGTAGTCATTAATTAGATAGTTTGGACTCAATGAGTTTGCTTGAGGTTTGTATTTTGACTTGATGATAAATTAACTCCCAAATCATTTTAAGAAGCTAGGAAAGCCATTTACTTTGCTACCAAGATTCATTTCTTCATATCCATCTCATTTTTATAAAAAGACCAAAAAAATAAAAGTTTAGCATTTAATTAAATTGTATTTTCTTTTAACTATTAATTTGAAGAAAAAAAAACCAAAACCGATTCCCCTTGTTTTATTGCATTTGCATAGCATATAGATTACTTAGGATTCAATAAAAGGCTCCTCGAAAAAGAGAACGATCACAGGTTTTCCTATACACAATCCTTAGTTTATTTTTTATTATAGACCCCAAGGCGCGCTAATGCGCGACAAAAGTCCTTCATCAGCAAGTCATTTAAATTGTCAAGACTTGCATTAGATTCTTCAACTTTCTACTAATTAAGCCTGTTTTATATATACAAAGCTTCTGATTTTGTCAAGCTAGATAGGAGTTTCTGTGAAATCACCTTAAGCTTCGAGTAGTGGTATAAATTTAACATTTGTAAAGAAGTCAACTCTGCCACATCAACTAGTGGCCGCTGAATTTTAGAGTAAGCAAGACTTGAAACTTTTAATTTTGTCAAGCTTCTAATACCTTCCAACAAATAAGAGTGTAGCCGCAAAACACTTGAGCTTTATAGGAAACTAAGCGATTTCAGTGATGAGAAATGCACATTGGTATATGCCAACAGTTTCAACTTTTTTGAAAATTTGAAAAACATATTGTTTACGGTCAAATCAATTTTTTTTTTATATATATTTAGCAAAAAGAATTCTAACATTATGAAAGATCACAAATGTCACTCTCTTATAAACAAATTCCTTTGTAGTGTTCTAGATCAATTTCGTTTGGCCATTCATTCGACCTTCTATGCCTCACAATGACTACATTTAATTCTTCGAAAACAAACGATAGTACAACATCTCGAAAGGCATCTTGCATTGTAAAATGATTCCTAGAAAAGCTATCCATAAATAACCTTAATGATTTAAGTGTCCCTACAATATTAGAGATTATATCACGGGCACCTTCCATGTTTTGTGTGTTAAAGAATATCCAATCTCATAGAGTACATGAGCAGCTCATCAATTGAAGGATCATGGGACAAAATGGCAGGGAACAAGAAAACATCTTTGTTCTCTCGGCTTAAAAGGATTGTAGTTCATATCTCAAAATGGCATCTACCTCTTTAATTCCAGTGAAGTTTCTCGTTAAAGGATGTTTCAATTGAGTACGGTAGTCTTTCCAGCCATCTTTTTTTTTCCTTCAATGTGTTGGCAGTTGTAGCAATCGCTAGCATTAGGCCTGCACGCTTTCGAGCAATCTCAATGGCTATAGATTTCAAGTTAGGGTGTTGCTTGACTCAATATAAAGTTTGCCAACGCTCTTAAACAACTCTCATGCTTCATACTCCAACAAAACATTCACTGTGATAATTTTTTGACGTTTCATGCAGTTTGAAAGCAGTGTTTCATTCCTTGAAGTTAGTAAATTTTGCAACCTTCATCATTTTTGCTATAATTTTCAACATCAAGAAAGGGAATACCAACTTTGCTTAAATCCAGTTTCTTCTAAATATCATTCATTATTATGAGCATATTCTTCTATTGCTTCAACCTCTTACATAGAGTACAAATTTTTACTTCTTCATTTCTTTCATTGAGTTGCATACCCAACTTCTCAATAATCTGGTCTTGAATCTGCCCAATGTTTCTTTCTTGACAAACAGTTTCCATGATCACATTTTTGAACAACTTTTGAATCTCCTCCTCCTTTATTACATCTTTAGCTATAGTGGTTTTGCCAACACCACCAAGCCCAATCAATTTGACCATATTAATTAACACTAGGATTCCGCTAGCCTCTATAATTTGACTCTTGATTTGCCCTCTTAAACTAATACCCCGTCTATGCCAGAATTAACAACAAGAGTGCAAATCAAGTGTTAAATTACGGAGGCATTGCAGAATCCTAGTGTTGATATGGTCGAATTTTGTGGGCTTGGTGGTGTTGCCTAGACCACTATAGCTAAATATGTAGAAAAGGTGGAGATTCAAAAGATTTTTGAAAAGGTGATCATGGCAACTGTTTCTCAAGAACTGAACATGGGGCAAATTCAAGACCACATTATTGACAAACTGGGCATGCAACTCAATGAAAGAATTATGATGTAAAAGCTTTTTTGTCTATATGAATATCGAAAGGTTGAAGCAAGAGAAAAATATGCTCCTAATTTTTGGATGATCTTTTGCTGGAACTTGATTTGGTCGAAGTTGGAATTCCCTTTGTTGATTTAAAAAATATAGCAAAAACAATGAAAGTCACAAAATAAGTTGACTGACAAGCATTTACATACACTAAAACTCTAGATTAGCAGTTAAGTTAAAGCTTACTTAATTAAGTAGAGATGAAAATCTAAGTAGTAAATAAAGGATTAGTGATTCTAGCTTGTTTTTGAAATTAGGAGTTATTGTTATTTGAATTTCTTTGAAATTAATCAGATTTGCTTGACTTGAGAGAAAATTGGGATTTTGATACCTAAATAGTATCTCGACGCCGGTTTCTCCTTGCGAGTGCCTTATTTATTATCCGACAGATATTTATATTTTATATTGGTTCTTTTTAATCAAATATATTAATTTTGTCCAATACAATGTTAGGTTCACGAAGCTCAAATCTTTTGGGGCCCTTGCACAAGGGTTTCTTGCCAGCGATATGCTCTCTACCAGTTCTGGGCTATATGGTAATCATAAGCTCATTCAACTTCAATATATTGTCCAACATTAGCATTTCCTTATCGATTGTCCTGTCTTTTCTTTTTGTTTTTTTGTTTTTTGTTTTGTGACAGTTTGGGGAAGCAATTGATTGTTCTGATGCTACAGCTAAGGGTGCGAGATATGGTTTTACTGCTGTTGACAGTTGGGGAATCTCCTTTTGTTTTTTCCCCATATTGACGCCACTATAAATTCATGAAAGTATGAATGAAAAATATGTTCTTAGGTTCCCTTTTACTTTGGTGACTAGCTGTGGATTTATCCATATGTGTATTCTGTAAAATTTTCAAAAGCTGTTCCCATGGGGTGGTCCCTTTAAGTAGTTTTATCTTCTCTCATATTATTATAGAGTGCTAAAGTAAGATTTGGCACCTTTAAATCTGATCTTGCTTACTATTGATCTCTGATATCTTTTCCAATGTATTTTTTCTTCTTTTTCCTCAAATCAACAAATGGATTAGTGAAGTCCAAGGGTGGTCTCAAATTTCTGTATGATATGGCCAAAAATCATGAACGTTTTCTTTCTTTCTTCTTTCCATTTATTTCATTTTCCTTGAGTTCTTTTTATAATTTCAATGTTGAGAACAAGAAGGCTCAAATATCTCTGTGACACGTCCTTTTGTATACCCCCAAGTATACAAGTATGGGTTCCTTTTCTTGAAAAAGAAAAAAAAAATCTTTGCGCCTTTGACAGTGTCTGTCTCTATGTGTGATAGATTCTTTATGGCTCCCTTTACCTTGATACATTTTCTTCTACCTACTTAAACATGTTTAGGTATCTAGCACTGCTTGTAAATTCATTGTATAATCAAGTATGTGTAGCCTTAGTAGCATCATTTGAATTTACTTCTCGAAAAGCATTGTTTCTTCATTGGTTATGAATTAATGTAGCTGTGGCTCAATAGATTCTGGATAAAAACAGACTGTTATGATTTATTGACGAAGGTAGACGCATAATGCAAGTATATCCTTCGGGGGTAAAAGTTTAAAAAACCCTTTTATTAATGACCTTGATAGAAGGTTGTGCTTTGTCTGATATCAAGAAGGAACATGACAGAAGGTTGTGCTTTATCTGATATCAAGGAACTTCAGGAGGATTCAATGCTAAGGCATAATATTTTGTCCTTTTATTAAAGCAACTGAATCTTGACGAGTAACTTTTCTTGTTCACTCATAATTTTCTCATCTTTTTTGAAAGGTGGATATGCAAGATGCCTTAAACAAAAGTCTTATGCCATATGTTGTGACCAGGATTACCAGGCAGGTACGATTTAGTGTGTGTTCGGATAGATGTCCAAAAGCGATTTTTTATTTGACCAAAACCATGGTTTTGTATGTGTGCTGACCGAACACTCTGAATTTGTTCAAAATCCCGTTTTTTGTTTAAAACCATGGTTTCAGCCCAAAACCATGGTTTTGTCTATAAGCTATTTGCTATCCGATTTTTCTCTTTCCTTGTGACCGTCGGGGGTCATTGTTATGTCCTGTCAGTCTAGATTCTCTTTTTCTCTTTCCCTTTACTGTGTCTTCCATTTTTCTTCTTCATTCCTGTCTTCCCTGTCTCCCGTCTTCACTCTCTCGACTCTGCATCTCTGCCTTTGGAAGTTGGAACTCGGATCGGAAGAACTATGCCCCGTCGCCTGTCGCCCATCGCAACTCACACTTGACACCATCAGTGATCGACGCCGAGACGAGGCATGCCGACCGCCAACGCGAACCTTGATCTGGTCCGCTGGAAGCTTGGAAGTGAACCTCTCGTCCCCTCCTCGAGAAGGACCCCGACCCCGACGGCGACAAGGGATGAGCAACGCCATTGCGCCGACAGCCGAACGTGGAAGCAAACTACAAACGCCTCCCAAACTTGTTTGGAATCCACGCTCGTCAGACCTCAGTCCTCACTCGACAGTGGACGACACTCCTTCCTTCATTCTTTAAATCGGCCGACAGCTCCTCAGCCCTCAAATCTGACCTTAGATATTGTTTGGTACTACTGCTAATTTATCTATTAATCTAGTTTTCTAGTGATCTGTTATGTGCTTTTTGTAATGCGAAATTGTGAATCTGTTGTTTGATTATTTGAATGATTGAGATTGATTTGTTGATTTTGATAATACCACAATATCAAAATTGTGAAATTTATATGATTTGCTCAACAACACTGTCTGGTTTATTTCTGTTTCTGATCCGATGGCATCACTTAAATGTTTTTTAGAGGGAACAATTCACAAGTTCTTTCCTTGCGCATCATTTTAGGCTAGAGAATCATTTTGAACTCAAGACCCTCAACATTACATACACCTTGAAGGGTTCACCACTGAGACCAAATACGGCAATAATTGAGAAGTTCATTCACACAAGCATATTTTTAAAAGAGTCTCTGGCTTGAATTTATATTTTTAAATGCTAATTGTTGCATATTGTGTACGTGTACAGCTATATAGTATTATTGTGCCAGAACCTATAATCTTAATATAGATTCCATTAAGAGCATATTTGTTCAAGCTTAGAGGAGTAATTCAAGTGACAGTTTTTTCTTGCTTAATTCCATTAAGATTCCATAGAATGTGGGTATGAAATTGTTTTTTCCCTTATTCCCTGAGCTTTAGGTTTAAGAATGTAGATATTTGTATTTTTTTGCTGTCATGAATTTCTCAATTTTTTTTAAAAAGGACTTAATTGTGTCTGACTAGACAATAAGTAAGTTGGTACTGGGTGGGTGATCCAAAGTTAGGATTTTCTTTCTTGGATGATTTTACATTGCATTATTTAATAGACTTAGTCACTTTGAATGCTTTGCTCCTACATTAATGTATGGTTCCTTAAAATGACCTTAGTTTGGTTTGGGATGTAAATAAACCCAATTCTTAAACGTGAACCATGTTTTTAGTTATACTTTTCTTTGCCCACTGGGGAGTTGCAAACATACATTTCTTTCAATTTCTTTTTCCTAGATTGAAGGAGTTACTCATGTACCGTCCTCCATCTATGAACTATATATCTCAATTTTGTTTGTTTGAAGTAACTTAATCCGAGGAACAAGCAACCTAGCAGCATAATGAGTAAGGTCAAAGCATCCTGACTTCCGCCACCATGAACGAGAGGATAGTTTGTTTGATGTCGATGGCCATGACGCTATAGACTCTTCAACAACACCTTCATCAGTTGCATCTTTAGCTGACATGGCTTCTCTTCATGATTCGATAAAAGATCAGATCAGTTATTATACGCAAGAGCATTAGTCATGTGAATGTTTTCATATTTTTACATACTCTTTTATTGACAATATGTTAAATGTTATTGCATCCATATTTTGACTTACTCTGTTATTGACAATTACTCTGAATTTGTACTTTGGTCTTTTGTAGAAAAGATTTCTTATTTTAACAATTTTTTTTAATATACTTATATATATATATATCTTGAGAGACTAGGCAGGAGGGGTAAAAAAATAAAACAAAAATTAAAGACACAGACACACTTACAAAAATAAAAAACATTCACAAGAATTTAATGAAGAATAATACAGTGGGTTTGGCAAAAAATAACCCGGGTTATGAAAGGAGATGAAAATTAATATAGTGTACGCCTTCAGTATATATGTTTGATCTAATTATGTGATTTACTACATAATTGACTAATGTTATAATTTTAAAATTTTTGCATCTATTTTTTTATATTACATAATTGACAAATGTTATAATTTTAAATTTTTTTGACAAATTTATTTCATTTTTTTTATTTATTATGCAATTTAATGTGAAATAATACTTAAAATATAATCTTATCCTTTATATGTAATTATCATAAAATTTCATGTCCTTTTTAGTCATTTGACCATGAAAAAAGCTATTCTGATCAAAACATTCAAACACTCTCTTTTTATCAAAATCACTTTTTTCCTATAATCTATTCTCCTCATAATCTATTTTCCAAAAGCTATTCTCCACTTTTTCTCCAGAAATTATTCTCCAAAAGCTAATCCGAACACACCCTTACTACAAAAAGAGGCAGGCTGAGACATCTATTTGAACATTGAAAGTTGGTATTCCTCGTGTTGTCACTTTTGCCTTGTGTTGTCACTTTTGTCCAGTCGAAGTCAATGAGTTATGTATCAAATAGTGTGTCTTTTCTCATCATGAATAAAGAAGTTTTTTTTTCGTATATAACTTTTTGGGTTTGACTTACACTCTTCTTTTTAAGCCCTTGCAGATGCAGGTTCTGGTAAAATGAAATATAGACCATGCAGCTGTCATTATTATTATGATTTTATACTTTTGTCCTTTTATTATAAATGTTGTTGATTGTGTTTTGTAATCTTCTTGCCTGATGTTACACTTTTCTTTTCAAACCATTGCAGTGACAGATTCCTTAAACAAGTAAGAAACTCATGCTACTGTCTTGAGGTCAAAAGGATGTTGAGATGCGTGCAACAAGAATCCGAAAATGAAGATGATAAAGTGAGACTTTTCACTATTAGTATATTGGTATAAGTTTTGTCTTTCTTATAGGTTGTCATATAGGTTTATAAATTTTGCACATATAGATTCTCACAAGAAGCTGCAACCTCTGGGAAGGAGCCAAAACAAATAAAGAAGTCATCCTTTGTTTTTCTTTCATTAGTTATCATAACTTTTGAATGTGATATTATGTATAAGCTTATTAAAAGAAATTGTTTTAAGGGTATTACCTTCTATTTCCCTTCCTTCCACGAAGCAGAACGATCTGGTTAGTTGACTTAGGAAGTGCTGCAAAAGACATTCCTATAGTTGCCCCATTGATGGACTTTGTGCGTCAGACAAGAGCTACCAAGGGGTCACTTGTCTCTCTGCACTTAAACAAGCTTAGAAGTTTGAAATAAACTTATGTGGTTGGCATTTTGTGTGCATTTGTGTCTCTGATTAATGTCCTTGTCTTTTTTATGTTTGCCCAGAGATCAGCGTCTAATGGAAAAGTGAGCAGAAGAGTTGGTGCATCATCAAGTGCTCTGACTTACTGCCCTATCTTTGATAATTCAAAATTGTGTTGTGGTTCCCAATGTAACAATGCATTATCAATTTAAAGATGCCCACCTAGAAATCCCTTTCACTTTCACTTATATAGTCATTGATTTTATACAATGACTTTCTCTTCTCTCAACCAATGCCATTTTAGTGATATATTGTTTCAGCTTTTGACTAGCTTTTCATCCCTTGTGTGAGGTAAGCTATTTTCTTATCTTATCTGGCATCTTTTGCTTCATGTAAGAAAGGCTACATCTTTTGCAGCTTACTTCTTTTTTGCTTATTTTATTGATATAAAAATCTGGTATGAGATGTCAACGTGTTGTATTGCTTTTCTGAAAAAAGCACAAAAAGACAAGTATATAATGTATTGTTTGCTTTGAGAAGGTTGACAGAAAGTTTATTTATTTACTTATTTATTTTCACAGAAACCTTAACAGAACCTTGCGTCCTTTAAATGCAAACTTATGTGTTCTTAATCCAGCTCCATTCTTCCCTTCGTTCTTGTAGTCTCTAATATGAAGCCTTGTTGTACTTGATTGGTTTGAAGTCCTATTAGTAGGTTGCTTTGTCTTCATTTGCCTCTCACCTCTCTGCAGATCTTTCAAGTTCTTTTTTACAGATATTTTTGTTGCAACACCCCAAATTTTACTCACAAAAAATATATTGTAATTATTTGAGAAATTCAATAAAATGGTGAATATTCATGAATTTGGATTTTGTGAATTTTGAAATATTCATATTCATAAGGAAATGGGAAAATTAATTCAAAAATTGAATTAAATTACAAAGGGGATAGCAAAATCATAATTTTGCCAATTTAGCCAAAGATTAATTATTTTCAAATTAATTGGAGTTAATTTCAATTAATCAAGGAAAATAAAAGAAAATACATAATGGGATTATTCTTAATGGAATAAATCAAGAATTGGGGAAATTAAGGGGGATTATACATAAAACCAATTATGTCAATTGTGGAATTGTTAAAATCATTTTTCCCTTTCCTTCCTTCTTGAAATTTCGTCCAAACACACATGAATGAGGAGAAAATTTGATTTCATGAGCACATGCCTAATTACTACATGAAGAGAGTCATGATGCCAAAGGATGAGTGTACACAACATGGAAGTATGGTGAATGCATGAAGGGATAGCTTGAGTGAAGGAAGGGAGATACTTGATTGCATGATGGTAAGCTTGAGTGAAGGAGTGGAATACTTAAGTGCTTAGAAGAGGACACACATGATTATATGGGAAGAAGCTAGCTTGTCTTGTAAGAGAGGAGGAGAGGGACGGATTTTAGGGGACAAGCAAAGGAAGACATTGACTTAATTAAATGGAAGAGTGTAAGTGTGAATATAGATAAAGAAGTATGGACTAATTGGAGAAAAAGGGGAAGTAGGGATGGATTTGTTGGAGCAAGAAAAGGGTGATAATGATTCAACTAATGGCCAAGTCAATGAAGAAATTATGAGGAAGAGAAGAGTGTGACAAGTGTCACAACTTGGACCCTTGATTGAATCAATGGTTAGGAAGGAAGAAGACCAATTTATTAAACACAAACTCCTTCCTCTTTCATGCACACATTCGGCCAAGACAAAGAGGAGAGAGAGAGAGAGAGAGAGAGTGAGCTTGAGAGTTCTTGAGACTTAGAGAGCAAGAGGAAGCAAGAGCTAAGGTAAGAGCTTGTTTTCAAGTGATTTAAGCTTCCTATTTTGTATAGTTCATCCCCTAATATTTTGTTCTTTATGGAAATTATGGTTTAGCAAGCTAATCTTCAAGGTTGAGGAGAGAGAGAGGACGTCCTAGAGAGAGAAACATCAAGGATCAAGAGGTAATCTCCAAAATCTCAACTTCTTAGTGTATTGAAGTTGTTGTTGGTGATTGTTGTTTGGTTTTGTGATTTTTGGGTTGAGTTGTAAAATTAGAAGAGTCATAACCCTAAGGGGTTATGCTGCCCAAAATCCTTTAAATCATGGTTAAGAAGTGTTTAAATGAGTTAATCAAGGATTAACAGTGGAAAAGTACAAGTTTTGGGAGCTAAAACACAAAACCTCATTTTTTCCATTTTTCCCTAATAATTTCGGCCAGAACCAGAACTGGTACAAGGAGTTCGATTTTCATGAAATAAATAGTTCCATTGGACTCAGTGGGAGAAAATAGGTGGGGTTACAATTGGACACTTTTTCGGTAGAGGCTGAAAAAATATAGTTACGAAAACGCCACTGAAATCACTAAATAGGGGCTGTCAAGGGTATTTTCATAATTTGACAGTGAATTTGGTAATTTTGAGGCCGGAAACAGATTCCTTGGGCGAAAATAAGTTAGAATAGCCTTAGTCAAATTTTGGGAAAACGTGCCATCGGGCCGAGTACGGTGGGGCCAAGCTAGGGTCCCGGGGGCATTTTAGTAAATTTTCACCATAGACTAATATGACCACAATAAACACTATGGAAGAGTTTAAAATGATACTTGGATAGGTTATGACCTATTTTAGTACATTTAATATTTTAGGACCGAGTCGGGCGCCGGGACAATATGCTTTATGAGACACTATTAAATAGAGGATTATAAAGCTTTGAGGTAGGGACATTATCCTTCATACATTATGCCATAGTTATATGATTGTGTGGATGCCAATGTTTGTAAATGCGCTTTATTAATCAACATGATTTGCCCAGAAAGAGGCCAGAAGTGTCAGAGGCACTTACACTGGAGTTGGTGAGAACCCAACCGGTGTTTATAATGTTCATTAATTGGTGCATACATGACATATATTATATTTACTTTTCGCATTTTATATGAACGATAGCATGTTTCTACTGGGATTCTCCAGAATTTCACCCTATTTTTAATAAACAAATACTACAGCGGGTACCAGTGGGGTAAAGGGAAAAGACGTAGACACCAAAAAGTGAACGGCACATGTCTCAAGGCGAGGATAAGATCGTGGTCATAATTAGTCTATTTTGTGATATTTTGGTGAAATTTGTAAATATTAAAATTTTTGCTGTATTTTCTGTATTTCATCAACAAACAATGTCAGAATTGTAAACAAATATTTTTATCAGTATAATTGTACTTTTCTGTATGCCCATGGAATTCTGCCTTTATTACTTTTTTATTATCAAAATGGAAATGAGTGTTGACATTTTTCATACTTCCTTTGTGGCTATGGTTTTAAATTATGGAGTGGTAGTATTTTTTTTTTTTAGAATGGGTATGATTTTATACTCACACGTAGAATTTAATTATTTTGCTTTGTGTCGGGGGAGTTCATGCTAGTAAGCCCAAAAGCGAGGAAGGAAAAAATACTAACCTCTGGACATTATTTGAAAAATTTGTAAAATACATAAAATTCAAGTATTTTGCTCAATCATGGGTAAAATACGAAATTTGCAGCTAATTCTCATGGTATAGGTAAAAACAAAATTTTGAGCTAATTCTCATCTGATTAATGCTCTACTATAGACAATGACCTTGGCACCTAAAATTCTTGTACCAAAAAAGAAAGTATTTTAATCAAATTTTACATCATTAATGCACATAATTTATTATTAGAATTATCTATAATATTTCTTATTTTGGTCGTTTGTAACATAAATCTTTTTAACTTTAGAAATTCAGCCATGCATCATTCATATAAGTCACCTTCAGAGGGAATCCAAAGCGATATATTCCCCCATGTCCTTATAAGAGCTATTTAATTAATTCAAATGAATTACAAAAAAGAAAATTAATAATTTAATTCTTATAGTTATACCAAGTTTGTAACTCAAGTCTCATAGTTTAACTCTTTGTAACTTTGTCATCATGGTTTCACTGAGTTTGAGACTCAATCCTTATTAAAGCCACATCAGATAAAAATAATCCAAATAATGCCATGCTGTCATCTTGATTGAACCATATTTTTTATGTAATATTTCATAATTAAATTGGGATTTTTAATGGATTTTATGGGATAATATTACATGATTTAGCATTAATTTTAGTTAGGAACATTTGTATTGAATTAATTGTAATTAAGGGCAAAATGGTCATAAATTTGTTGATTATTTATACAAATGTTTTCCTGGAACTTTTGATGCTACATGATGTTTAATATTGTATTATAGGTGGTTTGGGAGAAAATTGGAGATTTTGGAGGTCAAATTAATATTTTGAAAAAGGGAGAAAATCACAGAAAGAAGCCCTAGATTTTGGGAAAATTACAAATAATGAAGAAAAGGGACAGTGAGAATTACAAATTAGTACCCAAAAGTTTAGAAATTTTGCTTCTGCTCACCAAATTTTCAAAAATGTGCAAGTTAGTCCCTCAAGGTTTCACAGTTCTTATTTAGGTCCTTGGGTCAAAACTCGTCGTTTTGACCAAGGGATCCGATAACTACTAGACATGGCAATCGGACATGGAGAGACCCAAAGACCCGATACGGAGACGCAGCTGAGGGAATAAAAACAGAGTGAGTGCCGCACGATGATCGAGCTTCATCATCTCATCATCTGCTTCCTCCCTTCCCCTTCTTGTGTCGCCGGCGGCACAAGCTTCTTATCTCACCATTGCCGCCGGCGACCACCTTGAAACAGAATCACAGACCCAGAACCATTATACAGTGAACAGCACTGCTGGTCTGGAGAGAAGGAGATGCGAGAACATCACAGTGGCGGCTGCAACACTGGGGGAGAGACGGACTTCTGTCTAAACTCGCCGGTGATAGAAGAAGAACCACTCCATCAACACCACCGTCACCTTCTTCATCACCGACCCTGCCTCAACCTCCATTGTCCTCCGTTGAGTTACTCCCACACAGCTATTTCTCTGTTCTTTTCCCACCACTGTCACTGTCCTCTGTAATTTTTCCTTTGCTCACTGTCACCGTCACTTCTTAACAACTCCATCACCACCGACAGCTCATTCAACCATCTTCTCCTATCATCATCTTCCTCTGTTTCAGACCGTCATCTATCACCGTCTCTCTATTCTCACTCTTTCACCACCATCCTTCTCCTTCCACTGTCGTTTGTTCTTCACTTCATCACCAGCATTCCTCTGTCCCACATAGCCAGAGTCCTTTTTTCTATTCCCCATTAAGTCGATATTGCCATTAGCTTCATTGGATATTTTGGTTGGGAAACTGATATGAATTGTTGCAGTGGCTATGTGTGCCTAATTTTGCTTGCTTCTTGGTAACGAGGATTTATGCTTGAGCTCAATGGCATACTAGAATTATATATTTAAATTGCCTAGTTTTAGGAATTATTGTATATAATTCTGGAACTGAGATTGATATTAATTATCTCTATTGGTTTGATATTTGTAATTGGATTGGATTTTTGTGGCTTGTTGAATTTATATATATATATATATTTCCTTATTGATTCAATGAAATTGTGCTTTCTACGTGTTATTGTTAGATTGTATAATTGAATTGATTCAATGGAGTGTCGTGTTATCGCATTCATATCAAGAGGAAGCAAGTTATATTTATCCATTTTAATTGTACATTAAGTGGTTTTTAACAATATTTCAAGAATTAGTAGTTAGCTATGTTTGTAGGAGCTACTATTAATTGGGATTATTGAACTCAAGTGTTATTTTGAGGTTGCTCTTAAGACTTAATGAATTCTTAACTCCCATAATATTTTTGAGCAAGGATTGGCATTTTCTTCATTACCAAGAGCATTCATCATTCATATTTTCAATTCCAAATTCCTTTCCATTCACTCCTTCATCATTTTTTATAGAAAAAGAAAAAAAATAGTAGTTTAGGAATTTAATTAATTTGCATCCTTCTTTTAATTATTAATTTGAAAAATAAAAAAAAAACCGTTTTCCCCTTGTTTTTATTGCATATTGCATGATAATTAGATTACTTAGGTAGTTCAATAAAGACTCCTCAAGTGAGACGACCCGAGTGTTGCATTGTACTGCAATTCTTGGATTAAAAATATTTTGCATTTGACCCCAAGGCGTAAAGACACGGTTAAATCACATCTCCACCCAATGGTCAAGTGCCAGTGCCAAAAACATCGAATCCCAGCACCACCACCATCGTTCATGGATGCAACTTGCCCATGGCTTGGTGTTTGATCAAACTCAGCGGTTAAAATAATCACACAAAGATAAATGTATACTAGCAGCGAACAATGAAAACCAACTATTCCCATTAATAGTTTCATTATGATGCATTAGCAAAATCCAGAACTTTAAGCTTACTACTAAGAGCTTCGGTGAAATGATTTGCCGTTAAATCTCATTTTCCAAAATATTGGCCCAAACATTGAACAGAAAAAAAAATTGCCCCAAACTCAAACAAGTTGCCAAAATGTTCTGTTGTAGCTGAAATAAGAGAGATGGCGGATTGGGTGGCAATGAGAGCCCTAGTTCCAACACTTGACCACTAGGTGGCAGGTACTGATGGGGAAGGTGACATCGTCGGCAAAGATCCAGGTACGTTTGTTTGAGGAAATGGTGGTTTGAGCGGTGATGAGGGTAACAAAGCAGGTGGTGAAGGAAGGGTGAAGGTGGTGGTGAGCTTAATGAGGGGCCATGGTTTCAGGAGCTTGGCGACTGTGAAGGAGTTAGTGAAGAAGACGGTTGGGTGGGGGAAAAAGACGACAGGTGGCATTTACCTTGATTTTTTATATTTGAGGTGGCACTGGCAATAATTGAGTTGCATGCCTAGTGAAATTATAAGGATTAAGTTGTGACGAGTTAAATTATAAGGATTGAGTTATAATCTCCTTAAAATTATAAGGACTTAATAATTAAATAAATGGATTGATTTGGACAAACGTGATGTTATCTCTTAAATATTCTTTTGTAACATTAGATTATGTATGTATGTATGAAGTTCAGGAAAAAATGATAAATACAGAAAATACAATAAATTGAGATGTTATATTTTAGACAAAATTCAGTTACAACTAACTCTTATATTAAAGACTCACTGTGAAAAAAGGGGTTAAAGCTTTTTTTTTGCCTCGAAAGTTTTTATTGAGGAGCAGTGGCTATCCAAAAGTATTGTAGAAGCAATATTACTCTAAAAATTTACAAAACATAACAACTTTGCCCTATCATCCTCTAATGTTAAGTTTAACCATTAAATTAGTTAAACATACCACATAACAGGCCACTACATCATCCTTGTCATTGAACCTGATATGACATCGATAATCTTTTTCTTTCTTTTCTTCCTCATTCACGTTTTTATGATATATATTATATAAGATAAAGTTAGTTTGACAGTCACTTTATAATAATGCTAGCACATACCCTTGTGTTTTGGTGATTCTCAGACATATTTAGATGAGAGGCTGCCTTCCACCAAGGATGAACTGTCAGATCTAATGAATAAGGCACTGTACATGAGTGAGCAGTTGTTCCTATTTTTACTGGGGATGAATATCCAGCGTAAGAACTTTTTTCCCCAAAATAAGTGAATGAGGAAGAGAGAAAGAAAGAGATGATGCGGTGTCATATTGGGCTTAGTGACGTGAATGATATGGTGGTGTGCCATGTGGGATGTTTGACTAATTTTGTTAACTATAGCAATTAGAGATACAAAATAGAAAAGATGAAGAATCTTGTATTAACCACATAAGAGCAACATGCTTATACAAATTATAACCTATTTGGGTTTAACAATGATCATTCCTCACTTGAGGGTGATTAACAACTAACCCTAACTCTAGGGATCTAGAAATGACTTCTCTTTCTAAAGAGAGACTCACATTAACATCTCTCTTAACATGGTGTAGATCTCACTATCCTACACACTAAACACATTATCCCATGACCCTTTATATACACTAGTCTCAACCAACTAACTATTCATTAATTTCATCTTAATATCTCTAATACACCCCCTCAAGTTGACATCTCTTAGACTCGTACAAATGTCAACTTGCAAAACAAACTATGAGGGAGTGAAGTTAATTAAATTGAACAATTTTCCATTTACAACAACATGATATCTTCAAAATACTCTAATCCTAAAAAGGCTTTAATTTATTGCTGCTTTAATATGCTTATACACCATTACTGCAAATGTCTCTATCCTTGCCATGTTGAATCTTCCCATAATCTCTTTGTTACTTAAAGTCAAACAAGAAAGAATGTTGAACAAGCATGCCAACTTGACAATAAGAACACCCATTATTGAGAATATGTTAGAACAATCACACTTGGGCTCAACTGTACTGCTCATCTAGAAACCTCGGTCACTGCAAGACAAAGGAGTCTGATGCTTCTTCGGCCATAGGAGTTACACTTGGGCTCAACTTTAATAGCTGCGTGTGGTCAAATTTAATTTGCAGTCTATGATGAAGCAATGCTGATAATGCCACCTTTCTTCACATCAGCTAGCAAATCTGCTAACAAGGATTGCAGCCTATCACTCACTAGCTCACCAACAACCTCTGGTGAGATTTTGAATAATAAAAGAACATCCTTTAATCCTTCAGTTGTGCAGTCAGGTGCATCCAAAATTGCAAACCTTGTTTTCTTTCTATCTCAAGATGCACTCTTCCAACTTCAACTGTTTTGCCCTCTACTTCACTCCTTTGATGCATTCTGAGCATGAACTTGTCAGAGACAAAGGTGAGATGAAAATTTAGAGGCTTGGATAATGAAAGGACATGTATGAATGTGCCTTTGTGCACGGACTTCTTGCCACCACCAAAGGTCAAATCTCAATCACAAGGGACCATGCTACTATCACAGATCAAGAACATCAATTCAAGTCTTCCCTTCATCTCCTTCTCAAAATAACACCAATTTATTCTTTCTTCGTATATGGGCTCATTCCCATCGGTGGTTGAAGGCAATGCTTCTACAAAGGCATCAATTTGCTAAACCCTACCACTAGATACTACTTTAAAGTGCCTTTCATAGGTTTTATCCAGAGACTACAATCATTGCATCAGTGACTGGAACTCGAACCAACCTTGTAAGAAGTGAAGTCTTCGAACATATCATCTTATATAAGGGCTTCAGAATATCACAACCATTAGACAATAAAGAATGTCATCGACTATGGATAACTTTTCAAAGGAACTTTTTTTTTCACATAACCAATGCACATACTCCACAAGAAACAAGATCCTTTCAAATGATAGAAACTTGGCACGTTTAACACAAATCAACTGCAGAGATTGTCAAGAACTTTCTGATGTGAAGGAACGAAGGACAAGAAGTTCACTTTCATTTCAAACAAACGTAACAAGAGTGCATTCTGCATTGTTGTCATTCGTCTGAGTATGGTGGTCATTTTGGAGGAGAGAAAACTGCTGCGAAAGTCATTCAGAGTGGGTTTTATTGGCCTTCTCTATTTAAAGATGCTTATGCTTTTGTCTTCCAATGTGATCGGTGCCAGAGAGTGGGGAACATATCTAGGAGGAATGAGATGCCACTGAATAACATGCTAGAAGTTGAACTCTTTGATGTTTGGGGGATTGATTTCATGGGTCCGTTTTCTAAGTCTTTTAACAATGAATACATTTTAGTTGGAGTGGACTATGTATCAAAATGGGTAGAAGCTATGGCATGTGTGACTAATGATGCCAAGACGGTACTGAAATTCCTCAAGAAGCACATCTTCACAAGGTTTGGCACACCAAGAGCAATTATCAGTGATGGCGGATCACACTTCTGCAATCATCAATTTCAAGCTTTGATGAAGAAATATGATGTGAGGCACAAAGTTGCATTACCTTACCATCCCCAAACCAATGGCCAAGCTGAGATTTCCAACCGGGAAATCAAGAACATTCTTGAGAAGATGGTGAACACTACTAGGAAAGATTGGTCTTCCAAGTTAGATGATGCTTTGTGGGCTTATCGAACGGCTTATAAAACGCCTATTAGTATGTCTCCATATCGATTAGTGTTTGGAAAAGCGTGTCATTTGCCTGTGGAATTGGAATATGGGGCCTATTGGGCTATTAAGAAGCTAAATTTTGATCCACAAGCTGTGGGAGAAAAGAAGCTACTTCAACTCAATGAGTTGGATGAAATCCGCTTAAATGCTTATGAGAGTGCAAGGATTTACAAAGAGAAGACAAAGATGGACCATGACAGTAAAATCATTCCTAAGAGCTTTGAACCTGGTCAAACTGTTCTTCTTTATAACTCTAAACTGAGGCTCTTCCTCGGAAAGCTTAAGTCTCGATGGTCTGGGCCATTCAAGGTGATTCAGGCATCCAAATATGGTGATGTATAGCTGGAGAACGATAAGGGCGAGAGATTCAAGGCTAATGGTCAACGGTTGAAGCACTATTGGGGAGGAGATGTGGATAGGCTAGTATCCACCATCTACTTATCAAATGAAGAGTGACCAAAGTGAAAAGTCTGTCTAGAGACTATAAACTAAGCGCTTCTTGGGAGGCAACCCAAGTTCTAAACTTAATCTTTTTAGTTTCTTTGATTTTAGCATAATTTAGTAGGTTTATGTTTGGTCTTTTAATTTTTGTAGGAAGAAAGGGATTTCAAACTGAAAGCTGTCGAGAGCAAGAGGATTGCAAGGCAAGGGTTGGCATCTGGATTGGATAGGCATATTCCAGGGAAGTTCTCCAACTCTTATGCGTACGTGTGTATTTTGATGCCTGTGATGTGATATGAGGGTTGTAATGAATGTTAGAGAAGCAATGTGTATTGTATTTGGCTTCATTCTGTCAAATTGCTGATCACACCTAGAAAACTCTGCATTAGGAAGGCATCTTGATCATAGGAAATGTGTGGACTAGGGGTGTTGATTGTGTGAGAGTCAATGTGAAAGTGTGGCATAGTTCTAGTATGCTTAATTGAGTGTTCAATGGTTCTGTATACTGTGTGGTCACTGGTGATTCCAGTTCTGGCATGAATATGTTGTCACTGATAAGGCTGGAGATTGTACTCTGGCCGCGGCCAAGAAGATCCTGGGCCGCGGCCAGTAATTGGTTGGCCGCGGCCAACCAAATCCAGAAAGTTTTGGGCCGCGGCTAGCACTGTGTGGGCCGCGGCCAGAGGTTTCTAGAGAGTGCTCAGAAAGTCTTGGGCCACGGCCAGCACTGCGTGGACCGCGGCCAACTGAGCCCAGATAGTTGTGGGCCGCGGCCAGCACATCTTGGGCCGCGGCCCAAGCGCGATAGCAGGGTTTTTAAAAACCCTGCTATGCGCCTATCTTTTATCATTTCTCCCTATTCCAGCGGCCGCCACCCCTCCTTTCTTCCTCTCCCATAGTCGACCCACCTCCCTCAACCTCTCCCTTCAATTTTTCCCTTATTCTCTTGTTTCCCCTTCTTCTCCTCCTTGATTCTCCCTTCAATCCCATTTTCTGCTGTCGCGTGTGGGTGCTGCGAGTCGTCTGCTCTTCTTTGCTGCAGAAGAGGCCCTAGGGCACTGCAAGAGGGTCGTTTCCCTTTGATTCCTCCTCTAATCCCTCAACTCTCTCAACATCTGAGGTAAAACGGTCCCGATCTTGCTCTTTTACTCGCATTGAGGGTAGTTTAGTTCAACTCTGAAATGGGAATTTAGGCATAAGAGTAGCAAATCTGTTGTAATTGTTGGTTTTGAGGGCAATGTACATGATTTTTAGAGTTTTTCTGTCCTTTTGATAGCAATTGCTGCCTTCAAGTCACTTTGAATTGCCTTGTGTGTCGTTGCCCTGTGTTTAGACACTTTGCCTAACTGAAATTGCTGTTACAAGGTCTCTATATATATTGCATAAATTGAGTAGTGTTGAATTGATGCTCTGTCAAGTGATAAGCATTAGGCTTGAAGTGATATGGGATGTGTGAGTGTTACTCTATTGCATTGAAGGAGTATGAGTTCTAGTTCTAGATTATTCTGCACATGAATGGTTACTGTAAGAACTGAGGTGTCTAGATAAGCTATGAAACTTTTGGTCCCTGGGTGAGTAATTATATTGACTAATTGAATCTTGAAAAAAATTGATCTGCTCCTTTACATAATGGTTGGTAGCTGGACTTAAGTTCTCTGTTGTGGCAAATCATGTTTTGATTGCACTCCAAAGGTTTCCTGATTCATTTCTAAACTTGGATGTCTGTTCAAGGTTGTGGTTGTTCTCTTGATGAGCTAGTCTATGCTGGTTGCATTGAAATCTTTTGCTAATTCTTTAAATGAAAATTTCTAATTTGGAAATATTAGTCTTGAAACATACTTGTACATGATAGATTGGGGATTTGTGCATCTCTGGTAGGTGCCAATTGTGTTTTGCATAATCAAGTCATTCAGCGCTTCCACATGTAACTTGGCCAATTGACTAAGTTTTGAAATTTTTAGACTGTTTGATCTAAGTTGACATGTTTTGCATTTTTTTCCCTTAAATGATCATGTGTACCTGGAGGTGAATCTTGTGATTTTGAAAACCATGTTTTGCCTAACCTCCACAAATTGCAAATTGCCTCATTGAATTTCAGAATTTACAAGGCTTTTCATAAACTTTCAATTGTTCTTGAACATGTGCTTTAGTAGTCAAATTGTGCTGAATGTTTTGGAATGGTTCCGATGTTGGGATCAATTTTGCCAACATTATATTAGTCTAACTCCTTCTTCTGAGGTGATTAAGTGATGAAAGAGGTAGTGAGGAATAGGATTAAGCTTGGAATCCCAGTGGACAGTTTTACAACTAGTTAGGTCATAAGTTTGGGGGAGGTCCTTGTTGAACTTTCTGATTCTGGTGCACATGTTGAGTACCTGTTTGAGTCTTCATTTGTTTTTGGCTGTGTATTGTCTTCTCTCATAGCTACTATGCCGGCCAAGCGTGTTGCTGATCGCATGGGTCCCAGGGCCGTTGCTGAGGCCAAGGCCAAGATCATTACCTGACCCTTGCTGCAAGAGCGGGAATTCCCGTTCAACGTCTCGTACGAGTTTTATGATCTAGCCACTCGTACCTACCGCTTGCAGAGGCTCATGGAGCCTAAGGTTGACGGGAACCTGTAGATTGTCCAGGAATTCTACGCCACTGTCAGTGTGAGACCCATTTGACGATTTCCTCTGCGTGGAGTCGACGTTGACTTTACGCTGGAGAGCTTTTGGCAGTTTATAGCACTCCCCGTTGTTGCTGAGTGCAAATATAAGAAGCTATTGGACAATGACGATGACATCCCTGAGGATGAAATTTCGGAGTTGCTAGTGTACAACCACATGGTGGCGTGGCAGAGTCGCAGAGGGGCGCAGAAATATTTACCCTGTGCTCAATTATCAGTTGAGGCTCGGGTGTGGCTGCATTTTGGCAAGGACTACTTTTGGCCGTCGTCGAATAGGAATCACCTCACTAGAGACCAGGCTCTCCTGATTTACCTTCTTATGAAGAAGGAGCCTGTTGATCTTGGCGCATTGATTTATCAGACTCTTCGCGACCATACCCGAGATCATTCGATGGGTCTGATGCTGCCGCACCTCATTTCCTCCTTCTGCACCTCTGTGGGTGTTGCTGCTATGGCTACTGATGTTCTTTTCAAGCCAATTAAGAAGTTCAACTACTTGAGCATCAAGCCGAAACCAGATGATCAAGTTCCAGCCTCCCAGCGTACAGCGAACGACCTTATCTTTCAGTAGGGAGGACCTTCTCATCCTCCTCATGACCTTCCATCTCCCCTGGAGTAGGGTGAACCATCCGGTGCCCCTTCCTCTTCCGAGTCTGCCGTCACGTTGGATGTGATCTTTGCGGCCATTCAGCACAATGAGGCTACTGCTGCCCAATGCCTCACCTATCTACAGGATCATGGTGTTCGCCTGGCCAGGTTGGAGGAGTTATTTGCTGCTCACGTACCTGCTGCAGCTCAGGCCGGTGGTGATGATGATGGCGAGGATGTTGGTGCTGCCGGTGGGGATGATGATGGTGATAGTGTTGATGCAGCCGCCAGTGATGATGATGGCGAGGACTAGTTCTCAGTTAGTTGTTGCTACCAATTTTTACTGTTGTTTTCTATTTCTTTTGGATATGGCTCATACTTTGCTTCAGTACTATTGTTACAGTTGCTTTTCCTATTAACTGACAACAGGATTTCATTGGATATTGTGACTTTGATATCTATGGTTTGTTCACTGTTATACCTATGGATGGTTGTATGCTCTCTTTCATTGCAGGCGCTATTTATGACACGTTGTGTCCTATGACAGTGGGGACACTGTCTCCCTCAAGTTTGGGGGTACTGGTATATTCGCATGCATGTGTTTAAATCTGTGTTACGCCTTGTCTTTGAGTCAAAGGCGAGTTACATTTGATTAATCATATCTTAAATAGGTAGTTGATTTGAGTCAAAGACTGGATATTCATGACTGCTTGGTTCTCATTTTAAAAAGCTAATTCTTAATACTTACCTGATTAAACACTGTGCACGAGGGTTGAGAATAATTCGAATGCTTTGTCAGGGGATTTTATAGCAAATTGACATGTATGAACTGTTTTCATTGAAAGACTTTTGAAATTGTATTTGAATTTCTGGGAAGATATTAGCAGTTCACACACGTTGAGAGCATGATTGACACTATCTTTGAGCTAAATTTTTTATGGAATTATTTATGTTCTTGAGTGAATTGTATGCAAGTGGCTGGTTATGGCGCGTAAAGTTAGCATATGGATCAGTTAAGTTAATGCATTCGGATTAGGCTAAGGTTGAATTAATCTTGGGGATTGTGCGCAAGAGAGGAAAACCTCTGTTGGAAGGATTTTGAACCTAAGTTTCATTCATTAGAGTGTTTGTGCCATTTATGTTAGCGAACCTCTAGAACTTGTTTAAATTCTTTTTCAAAATCACATATGCATGTGGATTAATGAAAATGATAGGGGCATTCATTTTTGAACCCATTGACCTAAACACAAACCTTTCACACTCACCCATTGATTACCCCCTTTAAGCCATTCACTTTTTCAAAAAAATTTAACATTTAACAAGCCATGCATGCTTTTGCTCTGCAATTGAATGATACTTAGAAAAGCAGTGAATTAGCATTTGATTTACTCTTTGTTTCAATAAGTGCTTAGTTATGCAATTTACAAAAGAGAAGAAGGAATGAGTAAAAGAAAATCAATATATATGTTGAATTCAAAAAAAAAGAGAGAAAAAGAGAAAGAGATGTCATTATATACGCTTATGCATGCATAGTACTTGTTCCATTAGTCCTTTCCATTAGATTATTTCCAACATTACAACCCTGTTAGAAAGCCCCCTTGATTCATAAATCTAGGTGTACAAGTAGTGGAGAGAGTAGAATTTCTACAAGCCTATGGCAGGACCTACTATAAGTGGCACTGAGCGAAATTACCCTCATTTGTGAGATCTAAACACGTAAGTCCGTGAGTGTTCTCTGGTGCACATAACTTTGATTGATTGAGCTTTAGCCTAATTCCTTTGCATTGCCTCATACTGAACTTTGTGTTAGCTTCAAGCGATAACAATAAACAATTCCATGCAACCCTAAAGTTCCTTTGGCACTAAAGGTGTGTGGATTGAGTTGTATGTAAAAGAAAAGAGAATGCAAAGGATTAAGTCTAGATATTGAGGCCGAATCATACATGTTGAAGTGTTGTTTCTAATCTTGATAAATGTAGGACGATTGTTATTCCACTCTTGTCAAACACACACTCAGTTGAAAAATGTTGAGGAATTTGTTTTTAAACTATGAACCAGGCGCGCATGTATATTTGGTGTCATGAGTAGTTTAAGAAAAGAGAGGGTCATGCATAAGCATTATGTTGGAGATGAACTTAACCTTACTTCTGGCAATTGATTGAGTTTACTCGAGGACGAGTAAAAGTTCAAGTTTGGGGGTGTGTTAACTTCATGAAATTCTTGTTAGAATTTCACATTTCATCCTGTTTTACCTCACTTTGGGTATATTAGTGGGCGTTCGAGAGTGTTAAAGTGATGAAATGTGTTTTTCTCATGCTATGCACAGCAGAATGCAAATATGGAGGACATTATTCACTAACTGCTATGAATGTTTAATTATGTTTGTGAGTCCTTTATGTGAACTGATACAGATTCAGTCATAGCTAGCCCAGAGGAAGCCACATGCAGTAAGAAGGAGGTGAAGGAAGTTAAAGCCATCAACCATTCCAAGGGAAGGCAAGATGGGAGGAGAACAGAGCAGAAAAGAGAAGATGACTCTGGAAGGTGCCTGGCCGCAGCCAACCATCTCATGGGCCGCGGCCAAGATGAACCAACAGCAACACAGAAAGGCATGGGCCGCGGCCAACCATCTCATGGGCCGCGGCCAAGATGAGCCAATAGGAGGTCAGATGCTTGCTAGCCTCGGCCAAGCACTCCTGGGCCGCGACCCAAAGATGAACAGAAGCTTTTTGGCCGCGGCCCACAGAGTGGCTGGCCGCGGCCAACCCCCGCAAATGATGCTGTGCGTTCTGACATTTGAGGAGCTATAAAAAGCAAAACCCAGGGTTTGAAAGGGAGACCCCCAATTGGGAAAGACGGAGAAAGCGACTGAAAACGTCCTTGGAGCTTGGGTTTGCTTCAAATCAAGGAGAATCAAGTGGGATTGAAGATTGGAAGAGATTTCAACTCCAGTTATCTTGATCTTTCTGTATTCATTCCCTTCTCCATTGTGATTCTGATATGACTACACTGAATGTTGATATCTGTAATTTGTTTTTGAACATGAGTAGCTAGGTTTTTCATTCTAGGATTGTTCAACACCTTTGTATGGATTAAACTTAAATCCTTCTTTCTTTTATTAGCTAATGGCATATATGTGTTAATTCTTCCCTGTTTTCACTGATATTCATGACTGCCAGCACTATGAACAATCTGTTCAATTAGATTAAGCTTGAGAGAGTTAATCTTATTGTAGAACTTGGGCAGAATTATGCTAGACTTGAAGTTTAAGAGTTAAATGGATGGTTTGTTAATAACATAGAGATATAGTTATTAATCTAGCATTGCCAAATTAAGGAGGCTATGTAATGAGTATTTTCCCTTAACTACAGCAAGAGATTGTGTATGTTAATGGAGGATATAAGTTTGGTTATGACTTGAGAGAGCTTAATCAATTGCTATTGAACCTTAGACTGACATATATATATATATATATATATATTCCATGAAAGTATTATTAGAAAGGAAGGAAGTAAGGTTTATGAAATACAAAGGAAACGAACAATCCTTGGTTTATTATAATTGATTGAATTCACAAGAATCATAGTTTTGTTCAGTAATTTTTAGTTATTATCAACATATCTTTTGAAATTTGTTTTTCCACACTCAACAATTTGTTTTGATTCAACTTAATCAAACACATTAAGCCCATTGCTTGACTAATTTGTAACTCAAATCCTCGAGGGAACGATTTTACTTATCACTTTATTACTTGACGTGATCCGTGCACTTGCGGTAGCGAACACCACCCCAACCCCCCCCAACACACACACACACACACACACACACAATAGACATTATGTACGGTGGAAGTTGAATGATCACCACTTTACTCATCAAAGCTTAGCATTTTTAAGTAATAATAAAAAAATAATTGCCCTCAATTTTTGAGAAAGTAGAAAGTTGTATAAATTTGTTTAGCCTTTTCATATTTGTTCATCTTTCATGATTTATTGCTTTGATTTTATTATTGCAGAGAAAGATAAATAAATTTCTTGAGTATAAGAAGGCTAGAAAAAGTTTTAATGCAGAAGTTCGCAATAGGATAGACTATCAGAACCTTGACTTCCTGTTGCATGTTGTGAGGTATCATGACATTGACCAAATAGGATCTTGTTTCGATAAAGATGTATTCGATCCTGATGGATATGACCCAAGTGACTACTATGATGAAATAGGTCCTCAACTGTTTCTTCTCTGCATCTACCTTGTTGACTATTTATGTTGATTTATTTTGTTGATATGATTCCATTTGCGTGTCCCCTAACTGTCACAAGCAGAGGCAGATGTGAGGCGTGAAGGTGATAGGAAAGAGCTAGAGAAGAAGAAAGCACAGAAAATTAAATTTGCCTCTAAGGGAGCTTAACCACGAATTGCAACTGGCGTTTCAAGGATCAATATACCTATTGCAGGTTATAAAGCAACCTAGTTTACCTACGGTATGACAAAGGTCATTCTTATTAATCATTTTCCATTTTATGTTGATTTTTCCCCTTCTCTCTTCAGGTTCTTTTGTGTCTTCAGGTGGTTTGCATTTGATGCCTCCTACAGTTGAGGTCACCAATCATGATGCTAGACAGAACAAAAAAATCAAAGTAGGACAAGGTATTCATGTAAACAAATCCACCAACATTTGCACCTTGCTTGAAACTTTTATTTGTGCTCACAAGATTTTAGTGAATAATCTTGTTTAGGTGGATGGTGATTGGGAAAATCCTCTGCCTCTTGTGGGGTAGGATTCTGGATCTACTGGTGGGGTTCATGCTACAATATTATCTGCTGGTAATGTTGGCAGTGGATACATGCTTTTTGCGTAAAATTATGAGCAACTTTGGGCTTCTTTATGTTTTCTTTTTTTGCTTTTATATTTTGGTTTCACATGTAGATATGTTATTTATTTCTCATGTTTCCCATTTGAGCAAAACTATTAAAGGACAACTAGATCCCTTAAGATTTGTTTTCTTACAGTAATTGCATTAACATTTTGTTTGAAGGGTTAATTTTTTTCCTATAGCAGTTTAGATATGTTAAGTGATTTACTGACTGCTGAATTGTTTTTTTTTATTCTGTTTGTTGTTTTGGCATTTACCAAGGTTATATTGCTTGAGTGATTTGTTTTGGTGATGCCATAACTAACGCATTTCATGTTTATACGCTTGGTATTGGTTGATAAATGAATTATCATCTGGGTTGTTATTTTTCACCTTGTTATTTTTTTTCTTATACATGGATATACATTTTATTTCAAGTCTCAGATACCTTTTGATGAAGCATAGCGTCACTAAAATCACTAAAGCTATGAAAATTAGCGCTGGTTTCAGTATAAAACCGCTGAATTTAATGTGGTTCTTATCAGTTGGTGACCATTGTTGATCTGTTCTTCTCTACGGTATACGGGGATGTCGGACTAGGGTAGTTCTTATTTTTTAAACTAGATAATTTGATTAGGTTTTGATTCCTCTAGTTGTGTTTGTGATTGAGAGAAGCAAAAATCTAATTTTGCATTAACATAAATAACAAAACGAGATATGTTTGATACTTATGACCATTGTTGTAATGTTGGATAGGCAACAAAAACAACAAAAGGTAGAGGCCAAAAGATCAATTGAAAGGAAGTAAAGAAGGTCATGAAGTACACTCATTTTGGTCCGTTAAACTAATACCAGTGACCATTTTTATTTTTTTTAGTGAAATACTCCCTCCGATCCTAATTATAGGACAACATTTAGAAGTTGATTTTGATCTTAATTATAGGGCAAAGTTCTAATTTTTATCAATTTCTTCCCAAAATACCCCTATTGATACTTTCTCAATAATAATTAAACACAATAATAATTTAAGAATACATCTATGTATTCTATAAAGTGAGTAATGCTTGCAACTCATTAATGCCACATACACCTCAATTCTACTGTTTTTTTTTTAAATTTTAAATTTTAAATAAGGGCATTTTAAGAAAATAAATATGATTAACTAATTTAACCACTATCCTTAATTTCTCCAAAATTAGATAAATAAGTCCTATAATTAGGATCGGAGGGAGTACCTCTAACCATTATAAAGTCCTACATATTGTTGTCTACAGTAATAAAATGTTTGACTATTTGCCTATTTGGTAACTTACGCAAAGTCACTATTCTATTTATTATAAAAAGCATAATAGTGTCCAAACTATGATTGTCATGGCTGGAGTTCAATAAGCTAAATCATTGGTTTCATGTCGGTTAAGCATTTTTGAGAGCACACAGAATCAAGACTTCAACTACACTAGCATTACAATTGCAAAATGCACCACAATGGTCTCTTGATGTAAAGTTTATAATTCATGGGTAGACGATAAAATGTCCAAATATCAATATTCCTGTTGACTACTAGTGACTATTTATCTCATGCTAAATTTTGTAGATGATGAGAATTTTTTTAAAAAGTGGAAAATAAGAATGCTAGTACGTTCAACATACCTCTTCAAAAGTAAATCGATGTTGGATAGTGTTGTTAAGATTGGTTGATAAGTAAAATATTTACATATTTATTTTCCCTTATATGATGATTTTATGGATGATATTTGAGCTCAATTTAATAAATTTGGGTGTAATTTATAAATAAATAATGATTTCGGCATAAAATAGAATTTCTTGGAAAATACTAAATTAGACCCTCTTTCAGTTTTCAGGCAATATCTGGAGCTCTAGATGTCAGATCGGGACATTTTTTATATGGATAAAAAGCTAAGAAAGAGCTCTACAACTCTTATGTTGAGATGAAATTCCAGTTCTATCTCCAAGGGTTTCAAATTTTGCTTGAAAGTTGAGAGCGTGAATCATCTACCATTCCACCAAACATTTCATCTACCACTTCATCTTTCTTTTCACCTACTACTCCATCTACCACATTCTATCTATTAATCCACCTATCACATTTCACCTACTACTCCATCTACCACATTCTATCTATTAATCCACCTATCACATTTCATCTACCACTTCATCTACCTTACTCCATTTTTTCCTATATATAGCCACCCTCTCCTTCACATTTGAGACACCAATTGATATCCATTACTCTCATCTCTTCTCCACACATACCATTTCATTTCCATTACTCTTCTTTCTTATCTACTTACACACCATTTCATTACTCCATCTCTTCTCCACTACTACATCATCTTGGAATTAATTTTAGGTATTGTATTATTTTCTTGCATGCCTCCATCTTGGAAGGCTTAGGATTGTATTACTCTTTGTATGCCACCTACATGGAAGGTTTTACCTCCTAAAGGGACGGCTAGATTTTTACATTTTTTATGCATCTTTTGGTTGTATATTTATGTTTAAGAATTTAATATTCAAGTTTTATGCAGTATTTATAAGGATTTCATTCTAGCTTTACATAATGTCAACTTATTTTGGTGTTGTTTTTAATTTTATCATGAGCTAAATTTTAATTTTCCTAAGGTGATGACGTAGCTTACTAATGACGGATTGAATCTTAACTTATTAAATCTAGTTTTAATTTCTTCTTCATGATTGAGTTTTAATTATTATTCTTAATACTTTCATTTGATTGGCCACCTTTTGAATGATTACAATATGCATGTTGAGACCGGAAGGAGATGCATGTGTGTAGATCCTATAATTAAAACCATGACTTGCATGTGAAATAGGAATATATTCATATGAGTTGTGTAGTCTTATTGAGTTCCATAATTCTTAATGCATAATTAATTGCTTAAATTCATATAGGAATATATTGGATTAGCAATTAATTATAGAATTGCTTGACCTTGGAAGAGGCTTGTAATTAAATTAGGGAAACTCGACTATCAATCATGTGGAATAAATTGGGCTAGAATAGATAAGTGATTCAATCCGAAATTTGTTAAGTGAAATCTAATCCCTAGGACGTTTTCTCATATTTGTTTTCATATCATTTGCACGCATATTTAATTATTTTTCTTTTATTTGTACTCTCATCTCAATCACCAATTTATCGATCGACTAAATAGAATTAAAATTACCAATTTTGGTACTTAGTGATCAATCCTCGTGGGAACGATACTCTACTCACTTCTATATTACTTGATTACGACAGTGTACACTTGCACTATTTAATTGACCATTTACACACGTAACAAGTTTTTGGCGCCGTTGCCAGGGATTGTTGTCATTAATATCAATACCAAGTAATTTTAATACTAATTTGGTCTTCATATTACATTTATTTTTCTTCTTGGTGTCTTGTGTTTCTTTTCAGGCTTTTGCTTAGTGTATGACCAGATCGAAGGAGACTGAACTGTTGCCTTTTGACTCGGAGATCGAAAGAACTTGTCGAAGAAATCGAAAATTTCGAAAGCAGTCTACTTCAATCCTAAGCAATCCGATGGCAAATCCGGAGGGAGGAACAATAGATACCAAAACACTCCGTGACTATGCAACACCAACAGTCATGGGGACAAATTCTGGAATCACAAGACCACCAGTAGCAGCTAACAACTTTGAAATCAAGCCGGCAATTATCCAGATGATGCAAGCAAATCAGTTCAGTGGTTCACCAATAGAAGATCCTAATGCACATATAGGTAACTTCCTAGAAATCTGCGACACATTCAAGCATAATGGTGTTACTGATGACGCTATCAGACTTAGACTTTTCCCTTTCTCACTCAGGGATAAGGCTAAGAGTTGGTTACAATCACTACCAGTGGGAAGCATAACTACATGGGAGATCATGGCGCAGAAATTTTTGGATAAATTCTTTCCTTCAGCAAAAACTGCTAAATTGAGGAATGAAATTGCCTCATTCACCCAGCATGAACAAGAAAGTCTCTATAAAGCATGGGAAAGATACAAGGAGTTGCTAAGGAGATCTCCTCATCATGGGTTACCAAATTGGTGGCAACTGCAAACTTTCTATAGTGGGATGACGCACATATCCAGAATTCTTGTAGATGCAGCAGCTGGAGGATCTTTAATGGGAAAAAATATAGAAGATGCTTACAATCTACTTGAGGAGATGGCAGCCAATGCATATCAATGGCCTTCTGAACGTAGCAATTCAAAGAAAGCACTTGGAGTATACGAGCTGGATGTCCTTAACACTTTGTCTTCTCAGGTTGCATCTATATCCAAGCAAGTAGGATCATTGACAACCCAAGCAAATGTAATCAGCACTCCTACTGAAGCTTGTGATCAATGTGGAGGACCTCATGTGAGCACACAATGTCAAAAAGGACACTCATCCATGCCGGAGCAAGCTCATTTCATCGGAAATCAAAGGAATGATCCATTCTCAAACACCTACAATCCAGGTTGGCGAAATCATCCAAACTTTAGTTGGAGGAATAATCAAAATGCATTCAAGCCGCAAGAGAACTACCAGCAGCAAGCTTTTCAACAACCAAATCCACCACAACAGAAAGTGAATTTGGAGGATGTATTGGCTCAACTAACCATGAATACATCTCAATTCATGGCTAGGACTGAGGCAACAATCAAAACCCAAGAAGCCTCAATAAAGAACTTGGAGATCCAGATGGGCCAAATTGCAAATATGTTGAATTCCAAGCAACCAGGAACTTTACCAAGTGACACAGAAAGAAACCCAAAAGAACATGTGAAGGCCGTTGCACTAAGAAGTGGTAAAGAATTGAAAGATCCTGTAATCAAGAAGGATGACGGAGAAAAGAAAGAAGGCGGAGAAGAACAGAAGGAGGATAATGTGATACCAGGAAGAATCAGCTTTCCAGACAATCCTCCTCCATATGTACCACCAGTTCCATACCCTCAGAGACTTGCGAAGGCAAAGCTAGACAAGCAGTTTGCAAAGTTTCTGGAGGTTTTCAAAAAGTTGCACATCAACATTCCTTTTGCAGACGCTCTTGCCCAAATGCCCAGTTATGCAAAATTCATGAAGTACATTCTCTCAAATAAGCGTAAGCTTGAGGAATTTGAAACAGTTGCACTTACTGAGAAGTGCAACGCTATTCTCCAAAAGAAATTACCTCCAAAGCTAAAAGATCCAGGAAGCTTCTGCATACCTTGCACCATAGGTCAATGTCATTTTGAAAGAGCACTTTGTGATCTTGGAGCAAGTGTAAACCTCATGCCTCTATCTGTATATAACAAACTTGGTCTTGGAGAGGTAAAGCCGACCACAGTTTCATTACTTCTGGCTGACTGATCAATAAAACATCCGAGGGGTGTCTTAGAAGATGTTCTGGTGAAGGTGGACAAACTCATATTCCCAGCTGATTTCATAATACTTGATATGGAAGAAGACCAAGAAATTCCTATCATTCTTGGGAGGCCATTCCTAGCAACTGGGAGAACGTTAATAGATGTGCAACAGGGGAAGTTAACCTTACGAGTTCAAGATAATCAAGTTTCCTTCAACATTTTCAAGGCTTTATCCTTTCCAGATGAAGGTGACACCTGCTACAGAGTCGATGCATTGACCAGCTGCACAAAAGATGTGGTAAATGAAATCTGCATGGATCAACCACTAGCAATGAGAATGGTAGATGTATCAAAATCTACTAATCCAGAAATCTTGGAGCAGATAAAGTATCTTGAAGCAAATTCCCCAATTTTTATCAAGAAACCGTTTGAAGATTTGGGGGAAAGGCCGAGTACACCGGTGCCATCAACAGAGGAACCACCAGTTTTGGAGTTGAAAGTACTACCATCCCATTTGAAGTATGCTTATCTGGGAGGAAATTCAACACTTCCAATAATTGTCTCAGCTGCTCTTAATCCTGATGAAGAAGAAAAGTTATTAAGAGTTCTAAGGGAGCATAAAACAGCATTTGGATGGTCAATAGCTAATATAAAAGGGATTAGTCCTTCAATCTGTATGCATAAGATCTTGATGGAGGACAACTATAAGCCAACAGTTGAGCACCAGAGAAGACTCAATCCAAATATGAAGGAGGTAGTGAGAAAGGAGATAATAAAGTGGCTGGATGCCGGCATAATCTACCCAATCTCCGACAGTCAATGGGTAAGTCCAGTTCAAGTTGTGCCAAAGAAAGGTGGAATGACAGTAGTGCCCAACGAGAAAAATGAATTGATTCCACAACGAACGGTGACTGGATGGAGAGTGTGCATCGACTACAGAAAGCTCAATAAAGCCACCAGAAAAGATCACTTCCCTTTGCCATTTATAGATCAGATGCTTGACAGACTAGCAGGGAAAGCCTATTATTGTTTCCTGGACGGGTACACAGGATATAATCAAATTACAATTGCACCAGAGGATCAAGAGAAAACAACTTTTACATGTCCATATGGTACATTTGCCTTCAGAAAGATGCCATTTGGTCTATGTAATGCACCAGCAACATTTCAAAGAAGTATGATGGTTGTCTTCTCAGACATGGTGGAAAGGTTCATTGAGGTATTCATGGATGATTTTTCAGTTTTTAGAGAATCATTTGATCATTGTCTTTCAAATTTGGCAAAAGTCTTGCAACGTTGTGTGGAGACAAATTTGGTTCTAAATTGGGAGAAATGCCATTTTATGGTGAAAGAAGGAATCATGCTGGGTCACAAGGTATCTGATCGAGGCATTGAAGTGGACCGAGCTAAGATTGAAACAATTCAAAAGCTACCACCTCCGTCTTCAATCAAGGGTATTCGGAGTTTTTTGGGACATGCTGGCTTCTATAGAAGATTCATCAAGGACTTCTCAAAAATCACAAAGCCACTTTGCATGCTGTTGGAGAAAAACACTCCCTTTGTGTTTAATAAGGAGTGCTTATCAGCCTTCCAAACTCTAAAAAGTGCCTTGACTTCTGCACCAGTTATCATAGCTCCAGATTGGAATCTTCCATTCGAGATGATGTGTGATGCAAGTGATTATGCAGTTGGAGCTGTGTTGGGCCAAAGAAAAGACAAGGTCTTTCATGCAATCTATTATGCCAGCAGGACACTCTCAGATACACAGCTGAATTATGCAACAACAGAAAAGGAGCTATTAGCAATAGTGTTTGCATTTGACAAATTTAGAGCATACTTGATCGGGTCAAAGGTCATTGTCTGGACAGACCACTCAGCAATCAAATACTTGATTGAGAAGAAAGATGTAAAGCCCAGACTGATCAGATGGGTGCTTCTACTACAAGAATTTGATTTGGAGATCAAAGACAAAAAAGGGACCGAGAATCTCATTGCAGATCATCTTTCTCGGTTAGAACCACCTGAACGAAAGAGAGAATCACCAATTCAGGAGAATTTCCCAGATGAGCAACTTTTTAGCATGCAGTCACAACCTACTCCTTGGTATGCTGATTTTGTGAATTATTTGGCAAGCGGAGTCATGCCTTATGAACTTTCTAAAGTGCAAAAGAAGAAGTTTCTGGCTGATGTAAGGCATTACTTTTGGGAGGATCCATTCTTATACAAACAAAGCCCAGATCGAATTATCAGGCGATATGTTCCTAAAGAAGAAATGGACAGCATCTTAAATCACTGCCATTCATCCCCATATGGTGGTCATTTTGGAGCAAATAGAACAGCTACTAAAGTCCTTCAATCAGGATTTTACTGGCCTGCACTCTTCAAGGACGCTTACAGACTAGTGGCAACCTGTGACAGATGTCAAAGAACGTGAAATATCTCAAGGAGACATGAAGCCCCTTTAACCAACATCTTAGAAGTTGAACTTTTTGATGTATGGGGGATCGATTTTATGGGGCCTTTTCCATCTTCATTTAGTAACCAGTTCATTTTAGTAGTTGTTAATTATGTCTCCAAGTGGGTTGAAGCAGCTGCCTTTCCTACAAATGATTCTCGAGTAGTTGTGAAGTTCTTGAGAAAGAATATTTTTTCAAGATTTGGGGTGCCTAGAGCTATTATCAGTGATGGAGGAAGGCATTTCTGCAATCAGCAACTTCAGTCTGTGCTAGCTAAATATGGAGTAACTCATAAGGTTGCAACTCCATATCATCCACAAACTAGTGGGCAGGTGGAAATCTCAAATAGAGAACTGAAGTGGATCTTAGAGAAGACAGTGAATTCCAACCGGAAGGATTGGGCTCAAAAGTTAGATGATGCACTCTGGGCTTATAGAACTGCCTTCAAGACACCAATTGGTACATCCCCGTATCAATTGGTCTATGGAAAAGCATGCCATCTTCCAGTAGAAATGGAGCACAAAGCATATTGGGCAGTAAAAGCATTAAATTTTGACTTAAAGGCAGCTGGTGAGAAAAGGCTTCTCCAACTCAATGAGCTTGAAGAATTCAGACAACAAGCTTATGAAAATGCAAAGTTATACAAGGAGAAGACAAAAATGTGGCATGACAGAAGAATTTTGAAGAGAGAGTTTACACCGGGACAAAAAGTGCTTTTATATAACTCAAGATTAAAGCTCTTTCCAGGAAAGCTGAGATCAAGGTGGTCAGGTCCTTTTACTGTGATTCAAGTATGGCCATATGGAACTGTGGAGATTCAAGATGGTGATCGAAAATTCAAAGTGAATGGGCAAAGGCTCAAAGAATACAATGAAGGTGCACTCAACACTTTGAAATCTGTCATCACGTTTGAGGAACCAACAGGTAAGTCCTCAATCTAGTAATTATTTTTTTTTAAAAAAAAAAAAAGGAAAAAAAATATAAATAAACAAAAATTTACAAAAAAAAATTATTTTTTATTTTTTTTTGGTTTGATATTTGTCTAGCTAAAGACGTTAAAGAAGGGCAGCTATTTGGGAGGCAACCCAAAATTTCATTCCTACTCTTTCAAAACTTCTTTTCTACTCACTTATTTCTTTCCTACTCTCTCAAAACTTCTTTCCTACTCTCTCAAATTTCTTTCCTACTCAACGAAACACACTGCACTGGGTTGAGAATTTTAGTCATCATCAATTTCATTTTAAGTTACCATGGAGGAATCCCTTGCAAATCTTAAGAACAGGTTCCCCACTCTTCCCAAAGATGTGCTCAGGAAGATCTATAACAGTCGACTTGAAAGGATGATGATATTCAATCGTTTGGGCCTTCCTGAGGACATACGCTGGATCATTGAAGCTAAGGTACGTTTAGCAGGTGAGATTCATAATTCATTTGTTAAACCTTTGCCAGGAATGGGAAGAAGTTCTTACTCCAAAAAGAGAAGAGCTAAAAGGATGAACGTTTGCTATAAATGTGCAAGGTGGAATTGTGATCAGCGCTGTAGGAGTAAAGGTATGGTTTCTGTAAATCGAGAAGATAAAATTAAATTTATAAAGGATGGACTGAGTAAGGAGTCACTGGATGATATCATTCAAACTCTTGAGACGCATCCGAGTGGTGATGTTCATCGTATTCTTCTTGATTTAGCAGACATATTCAACAGAGAAAAGGAGCGCTATCGTCTTGGGAATCTGACGTTAAAAGACCCTGTTTGCCAGTTTATAAGAAAACTGGATGGGAAGCAAATCCTCGATTCATAGAAAGCGTTTAAGACGTTTCTGGACGTAAAACCAGAGGAAGATGTGAGCCAAAATCACAACTACTGTACATAATCATGCTTTTGTCTAATCGTCTTATCTTTTCTATAGCTTTTGTCAATTCTTTCTTATCTTTTCGATAGGTTTTGCCTACTCTACTTTATCTTTTGACTTTCTTTCCTCTTTTTGTTTAATTTCTTCACGCAATGGCCCACCGGTCATCTGTGTCGGAAATTTTTTTCAAACTTCTTTGAAAAATGTGTGATTTGTGTGATTTTGTTGTCGCTGTTTTAGTGTTATATATGCATGTACTCTTCTACTTGTAGCATATACACTTCCACTTGTAAATATGCAGTCTTCCACTAGTAAGCATACATGGTCCGAGAGAAAGAAAGAGAAACAGGGTATTTCACAAAAATGTATATGCACATCTATTTGCATTTTCGGTGAAACTGATTTGGGCAAGAAAGGAGAGTTTATAACAGCAGCAAATGAACTGGGAATTGGATTAGCTGCCAGAGGAATCAACTTTGTGTATGGGGGAGGCATTCAGGGCCTAAAGGGAAGTGTGGCCATTTCTGCATCCATGAATGGAAGCAAGGGTTTAAGTGTAAGGGTGAAGGAGTTGGAAGATCACACTTTTTCCTTAGGACAAGAGTTACAGGTTTCAAGCTTTCCTGAACAAATGGGACTAATGTTCTACCATGCTCAAGCTTTCATTGCTCTACCCGGTGGTTTGGAGACGTTGGATGGCATTTCTAGCATTGCATATTGGGCTAAGTTAAACTATCACAAAAAGCCATTAGGATTGTTAAATGTTAATGGTTTTTATGATAATCTGTTGTCTTTTCTTGATCATGCTGTGGAAACAGGATTCATACCCCAAGCGACTCGCCATTCCATAATTTCTGCACCAACTGCTGATCAGCTGCTCGATCAACTGCAAACCTATGAACCTAAACCAGATCTACTCGTCAAGCAAATAGGTGGGCAATCTTCAGATAGCGGTCAGGAGCAGAACCCAGATACCACCCTTCGGTTGTAACTTTCTTTAATCTCTTGGTTTTACTCTTAGTATTTTGATTTTAATTTTTTATGTTTATGTTTCAAAAAAAAACAAAGAAAAAAAAAACCTTCTCTAAGCTTTAGAAGACATTGGGGACAATGTCTGATTTAGGTTGGGGGAGGAGAAAAAAAAAATTTTTTTGTTTTTCTTTTGTTAGTTAGTAAAACCATTAGATTCATGGGGTGTGAAAAAAAAAATGGCAGAGTAAGGAGTTATTCTTAACTCCTGAGACGCATTTTAGTAGTTGCATGTTTCGTTCATTCTAAAAAAAAAAAAAATCATCCTATTTAAGTGCTTTGTAATGATCTTAAGAAGTATATAAGTTTTGGGTATGGATCAATTGAATTTAGAGATTTCATAGCATGAATGAACAACCGATTGTTACAATTGGTGATGAATTTTGAAATTGAATAAGCTGAGTTTGAAAGTCCCTAACCGTGAGCTTTTGAGCCTATAATGATTATTTCTCTTCTGTGTGATATTCACCTATTAAGTTGTCACTCTAGAACTTGCTTTAAATCTAGTTGAAATTACATTTCACATGCACATTCAAAAATGATAACGGCATTCATTTTGTTTAGCTAGAGCCAAATAGCCAACCTTGCAATTATACCATTGATAAGCCCCTTTGAGCCTCATTAACTGTTTCTTTGTTCACAACCCATTGACATATACTTTAATGATATATCAAATGCTTCGGAAGATTAGTAGAGCATTTGAAAGATTTGTGAAATGGGCTTTTGACAAATGTGGGGGTGTATATATCATCAACTTTAAAGTTGCAAGTAAAAAAAAATGAATTGAAAAAAAAATGATGAAAAAAAAATGAAAAAAAAAATTTTGAGTATTCGAATTGTGGGTTGTTGTGATGAAATAGATTTATTCAGAAGCTGGCCCATTTTTTTTTTTATTGTTCTATTAATTTTTATATTTAGTTTTTCATATCACGTTTTACATTCCTTCTACCTTAACTCCATTACAACCCTTAACAAGTCCTTTTGATTTGAATTATGCATGTGAATTAGATAATGGAAATTGAGATTTTTAGCAAGCCTATGGTAGTGCAATTTTTTCGGTTGAATTCAAGTGAAACACTTACCCTTAAACACTTGAGAGATTGGGAGAATGAGTCATAACTACGAACTCAGTTTATTCATTTTCAAATGAAATTACCAGTTTATATTTTCGTTGATTCATGAATACTATGATTTCTTTATTTTTCAATTGTGTTCTTGCTTATGACTTGACACTTCTAATTTTGTTGGAAGCACTTAATGGTCACTCCTTGTCCGAGGACGTCCAAGAGCTAAGTGTGGGGGAATTTGATAAGTAAAATATTTACATATTTATTTTCCCTTATATGATGATTTTATGGATGATATTTGAGCTCAATTTAATAAATTTGGGTGTAATTTATAAATAAATAATGATTTCGGCATAAAATAGAATTTCTTGGAAAATACTAAATTAGACCCTCTTTCAGTTTTCAGGCAATATCTGGAGCTCTAGATGTCGGATCGGGACATTCTTTATATGGATAAAAAGCTAAGAAAGATCTCTACAACTCTTATGTTGAGATTAAATTCCAGTTCTATCTCCAAGGGTTTCAAATTTTGCTTGAAAGTTGAGAGCGTGAATCATCTACCATTCCACCAAACATTTCATCTACCACTTCATCTTTCTTTTCACCTACTACTTCATCTATCACATTTCATCTACCACTTCATCTTCCTTTTCACCTACTACTCCATCTACCACATTCTATCTATTAATCCACCTATCACATTTCACCTACTACTCCATCTACCACATTCTATCTATTAATCCACCTATCACATTTCATCTACCACTTCATCTACCTTACTCCATTTTTTCCTATATATAGCCACCCTCTCCTTCACATTTGAGACACCAATTGATATCCATTACTCTCATCTCTTCTCCACACATACCATTTCATTTCCATTACTCTTCTCTCTTATCTACTTACACACCATTTCATTACTCCATCTCTTCTCCACTACTACATCATCTTGGAATTAATTTTAGGTATTGTATTATTTTCTTGCATGCCTCCATCTTGGAAGGCTTAGGATTGTATTACTCTTTGTATGCCACCTACATGGAAGGTTTTACCTCCTAAAGGGACGGCTAGATTTTTACATTTTTTATGCATCTTTTGGTTGTATATTTATGTTTAAGAATTTAATATTCAAGTTTTATGCAGTATTTATAAGGATTTCATTCTAGCTTTACATAATGTCAATTTATTTTGGTGTTGTTTTTAATTTTATCATGAGCTAAATTTTAATTTTCCTAAGGTGATGACGTAGCTTACTAATGACGGATTGAATCTTAACTTATTAAATCTAGTTTTAATTTCTCCTTCATGATTGAGTTTTAATTATTGTTCTTAATGCTTTCATTTGATTGACCACCTTTTGAATGATTACAATATGCATGTTGAGACCGGAAGGAGATGCATGTGTGTAGATCCTATAATTAAAACCATGACTTGCATGTGAAATAGGAATATATTCATATGAGTTGTGTAGTCTTATTGAGTTCCATAATTCTTAATGCATAATTAATTGCTTAAATTCATATAGGAATATATTGGATTAGCAATTAATTATAGAATTGCTTGACCTTGGAAGAAGCTTGTAATTAAATTAGGGAAACTCGACTATCAATCATGTGGAATAAATTGGGCTAGAATAGATAAGTGATTCAATCTGAAATTTGTTAAGTGAAATCTAATCCCTAGGACGTTTTCTCATATTTGTTTTCATATCATTTGCACGCATATTTAATTATTTTTCTTTTATTTGTACTCTCATCTCAATCACCAATTTATCGATCGACTAAATAGAATTAAAATTACCAATTTTGGTACTTAGTGATCAATCCTCGTGGGAACGATACTCTACTCACTTCTATATTACTTGATTACGACAGTGTACACTTGTACTATTTAATTGACCATTTACACACGTAACATTGGTCATCGAAATATCTTTGAGGTTTATATTGATCTCACCGAATGCTTTAAAGCCGTGGGGCATGAATGGCGCCTGGACAAAATAATGCGAGTCGACGACACTTTGTTATAATTACATGTTCCTAAGCTAAAGAAATTAAATTTTGTTTCTTTCAACGACAATATCTCAAACAAAGGAATGAGAAAATAACAAGAATCCCAATAGAAGATGACGACAACGATGTTCTTTACCAGCATTTTGTCATATGACCCAAAATTAAGGACCCAATTCATCCATCTATGACCTTTACCCAAGTCATCCATCTAGGAGCATTCTCCATGTGTTGGTTCTTTCTCCTTATTCAATTAAATAGATAGAAGTGTGTGCGTGCATGCTACTTATGCATAAGTTACTCTATTCTTTGCTTTTCCATTCAGAAACAGAGCATTTTCATTATTAAGAGTTCATATCAAAACAAGCTTAATGAAGAACTTCAGAATCACAACATATCAATTTAGGAGTCTTTCATACATTAGAGTTAATAACACAAATCATGCCTTAAGGGTAGAGCTTTGACCGGGGCCAAGTCATTCATCACCCAATTTATTGATAGGAATATCGTTTATGGTAAAAATCGAGTCTCATTAACCAAATAATTGAACCCATATATATAACTACTAAAACAGATAACTATTCAACAAAAACATCATCCCACAAACATCCATCCACATTCTTTGTCAAACAACACCAGCATTAATCAAGAAGGGTGGAAATGGACTTTTAAGATCATGTTTTTATTCTATGTATATCGAAGTAAAAAGGAAAAAAAATAAACAAAAAGATGGCTGCTCTGTTTCACATATGAAGTTGTTGTTCATATTATAGTAACTACTACCGTAAAAAAATATTGAAATAAATTTCAACAAGTAACTTTATTTTTAAGTGATAGGAAAGCATAAACAGATGTAGCAAAAAGATTATTTAAGAAAAGAGAAATGTCCGTATAGTAGGTAAGGTAAAAACAGGATGTATGTTTCTTTTATACTTTGTCCTTAAAATATGAGGCCTTTATTAATGTCATAGTAACTTGGGGACAGCGTAGACAATAAACAAAATGATCCCTATGCTTTTTTGTTGGATCAAGAGAGCTTGCTCCTTCACAATCATGCCAAATCGATTTTTGAATTTCAAACATTAAAGTCATAATACACAATAAAACACACCACACATTAATAGAGTTTTGACCAAGGTCAAGCCATTAATCCCTTAATTTATTGGTATGAATAGTGTCCATGATGAAAACTGAGTCTCATTTATCAACTAATCAACCAATATATAACTACTAGAACATATAACTTGATATATAACTACTAGAACATATAATTTGATATTCAACAGAAGCATCATCGCACAAACATCTGTCCACATTCTTCATCAAGTGCCAGCATCATCACCAACAGCTGCATTAATCAAGAAAGTAAAAAAACAATGACTACTAAGATTATCTTTATATTATAATCCATGTTGTTAGATGTAGTGGCATAACCATTTTGTAGTCTTCCATTTTGAAAAAAAAAACTTATTTGAACATTTGTTTTTAATGTGTTCTGAAAAACAAAAAATAAAAGCCAAATTCTGGAAAATAAAAAAACCAGAACATCTTTTTTATGTTTTGTTACTTTTTATTGTACAAACTTAGAGAAGAGGCTGATAACATTGTATTTTAATTTCATTAATAGCAATCTTAGCAATAGAATAAACTATGTTTTCACCCATCACTTCACCGTTTTAAATATGCTTTTCAAAATAATCAAACACACATAGTTTTCATTTTTTGTTTTTAAAACTTGTCCTGAAAAATTATTTTATTGAACTGTTTTAGGAACATATAAACACAAAATAGAATCAAGGGCGTAGTTTCTCTGTTTCACACCGCCATTTTTTATCATATTATAATAACTACTGCTGACAAAGAAATCTTGAAATAATTTTCAACAAGCAACTCTATTTTTTAGTGATAGGAAAGCAAAATAATTTAATAAAAAGGAAATTGGCATATAGAGAGCAAAAAGAAGTAGCAAGTTTCTTTTATGCATTGCCCCTTCATATATGAGGCTTCTATTGTTATCATAGTAACTACTATTAGAAGAATATATAGAAAGTAAGCAGAAAAATAAAAAGAAAGGTCTTTTGGCAACAAAATCATAAAACTAATAAACCTGAAGATGATAACATCTACACCTATCCATGCATGTTACTAGTAGCATAACCAGTTTTGCAGAAACTGTCAAAAAAATTGTTTCTATTATTCTACTTTGTCAATATATATAACATATTTTAGTGAAAAAGTTTGGTTAAATAGTTTGAAAGATCTGACAAGACTCTTTCACTATGGCTGTCAAAACTCACAGAACAAGACAAAAAAGTAGGGAAGTCAAAATGGTTAGTCATGGTGAAATAAAAAGCAAAGGCAGTAGTCAAATAGTGAAGAATTTGGAGACGTGTGACTTTGGCCTTTTGGAATGAAGAACTATGTGTTCTTGTCTAGAGTTTCTTGTACTGTCATTGTGGGTGGGCTGTATCTTTTTATCTTTGTTTTGCTTCTAATGTTCTTGTATCAGTGTTGTGCATTGTTTCCAAGTATGTAGCCGTATTTTCCATCACTTTCAAGAGTTTGTTCTTTATATATTTGAAAGTGTTTTATTCTGGGAGTATTTGTGGAGGACTCTAATAGAATCAAATATCAAAATAATCTTTTAAGTTTTTTTAATATATGCCAGTCGTTCTTTTTCCCCTTGACAACATCTAACCTCTTAAAAATAAACAACTTTTTCACTTTTTAACTCAACCAGCACAATGGAGAGAATGTGTGAAAAGTTGACAGATATAAAAAATTTTAAATAAAAAACACAAGAAAAGATAGCTCCTCTGTTTCATCCCTTGATACATGAAGCTATTGATGATATTATGGTAACTGCTATTGGAAAAAAGTAATTAAAATAAATTTCAACAATCAACTCTGTTCTTGAGTGATAGGAAAACACAAACGTGACAAAAAGATCATTTACGAAAAGATAAATTATAGTAGAGAGCCAAAAGAAAAAAAAATCAGATTCAAGTTTCTTTTATGCTTCTTCTCTTCACTCATGAATTTTTATTGATACTATAGTAACTACTACTAGAAAAAAACATAGACAATAAGCAGAATGATACAAACTCATAAATCTCATCAGCAAAAAACTCATAACGCTAACAAACCTGAAGATGATATCATGGATGATGAACGTATCCTTCTATATATTAAAGCTATCCTGCAATACCAAATCATAATATAGTTTGCCTCAAAAAATATAGTTTTGAAAAAAGATAACATTGGCATAAGCATGATAATGTTATCAATTTTTTATTTCCTTCCTTATTATCTAAACATCTTTTTAATGTCGAAATATCATACCTTCATTAAGGATAGCCCTTCCATTGTTTTGTTAACGTCTCCTTCATCCTTCCATTCCATGTCATGCTCTTCAATTTTCACTTTAGACAACTTTGGTGTTTCCAACACTCCTTGACAAAACATCTTCATTTCAGGGCACCCAATTATTTCTATCTTTTCTAATTTTGGGAATTTGAAGGTGTGACTTTGTGAAGAAAACATCTTCAAGCTTGGCATATCAGTAAATTTGATCTTCACCAATTGGTTGAATGTGATTCCACCTTGTACATCTTCATTGGTATCATTCTTTACAATTTCCTCCATCTTTTTGCAATCATTTATCGTCAACCTTTTAAGACTCACTAAGCTTTTGGCAGTTGAAGTTGTCACTAAATGGATCACCTGATGACATCCAGATAAGGACAGCTTTATCAAATCTTTAAATGAAGTTGATGATGGTGCCAACTTGACCAAGCTGCAACAACTTTTGACTTCAAGGACATTTAGATTTTGATGAATAGATGGTAGCTGAGAATCATCCTTCCATATGCTCTTGAGCTTATCCATATAGGCAATGTATAATTCCTCTAATGGTCGGCTTTTCCCCATAAAATCAATAATCTCATCCTGTGACGGGAATATCTCCTCGAAGGAAGAATGCTCCACATAAAGCTTATCCAATTGGGGAAATCTTTTAAGGGAGCTATAGGGAAAGGTTACCCCTTCATCCTTGAAGCTTTCTACATAAAGGGTCATCACTTGAGGAAAGACGCCCATTACTGTTCTAATATTCTTTCCATTTAACACCATGCTCCAAGTTGTGGAAATGACCTATAAAATGATCATTAATAAATCAATTACCAAGATTAGCATAAATTAAATCAAGATATTGTTTTAACTAATTAAATCTCTCTTAACGGATCACTAATCTTTTGCTAACATTTATATTTTTCATCATTACCTAAAATCATATCTGAAAGTCACAATCAGGAAAAACAAAATCCTTTAAATTAATTTTATGGCCCTCTTTCTTTTCTCTAAATTAAATTAAACAAAATACCATAAGTTCTAACTTCGAATTCATATTTTGTGCTAGCCTTTTGACAGTGAAAATATTGTGTAAATATTTGATCACTGATAAAACTAATACTAGAAGGCGGCAATTTAATAATTTAGGGCGAGATGCTTTTTAATAGAATAATTTCTTATTTAATTGTAGATAAAATCTTTCTTACCTGATCTGTTGTCTTCAACTAATATTTATATTTTAATTATTAATTTTCCCCTAATAAAATCACATCTATACTTCAAAATAAAAATGAAATCTTATAAATCATTTTGCTGCCCCTTTCTTTCTAGTCAGAGATTTAACAAACAATAATAACAGAATTTGCAGTCTACCACATTCATAAATCATCATTTGCTTGTACAGTTTCATGTGCAATTAGAGTCTTGTAAATTTTATAATTCATGGTTAGATGACAAAATGTCCAAACTTCAATATTTTTATTAAATATTTATCTCATGCTAAATTTTAAATGATGAGAAATTCTTTAAAAGTGGAAAATAAGAAGGTCAATCCGTTCAACGTACCTCTTCAAAAGTAAATAGATGTTTGATGGTGTTACTGAGATTGGTCATCAAAATATCTTTATCTGAAAACAAATTACCCACTCGGATGTTGTGAAGCCGCGGGGCATGAATGGCTCCCAAACAGAACATTGTGAGATGAGGACACTCTTTTATAGTTACATGTTCCAATAATGGAAATTTGAAAGTATAATTGTAGCCACAAAATCTCTTCAATCTTGGTAAACCATCAAGTTTCATAAACTTCATCTGGTTGAAAAAGATTTCCTTGTCCTCATTATCCTCTCCTTCCTGCTTCGTTATAATTTCCTCAATTTGATCACAATTACTGATTGAGAGATGTGTGATATGGACCAAGTTTGGAGGTGCTAATGACATCATTAGAGTGGTCAGCCCATGACACCCCTTCACTTCAAGATGTGTTAGACTCAATGGCGCAATCACTGATGATGACTCCATCTCTTTATGATAATCATTCAAATCTTCAAAACCAAACAACATCTCCAACTTGTCACAGTTGCTGACTTCCAACTTTTCCAAATTGTTTAAAGATTTCAGCACATGAAAAGGCACCAATTTCATAAAGTCACAGCTTTTCACAATCAATGTTTTCAAGTTGCTAAATGTGATTCCCCTTTCTACATCATTGTCAGTCTCAATCCTTACAATTTCTTTCAATTTTTCACATTCATCTATCTCCAATGTTTCAAGATTCACCAAACTTTTGACAGCTGAACTAGTCACTAAATAGACAAGATGATGACATTTGGACACCTTCAACAATATCAAATTATGAAATGAACTGAAGGATGGTGCATGTGATGGGAATATCTCCTCAAAGGAACAATTCTCCACATGAAGTGCGTTCAGCTTTGGAAATCTTTCAAGCAATGTATACATAAATGTTACCCACTCATCAACAAATCCTTCTATGCCAAGAATTTCCACTTGAGGACAATGGTCCGCTCGAAATTGTTCATTCCTTATCATGATGGCATCATCCTCATCTAACACTACTTCTCTTGATGCCACAAATCGCTGTAAAATATGAATAAAGATATTATTCAATTATAACCACATAACTTCTTAAATTAGAAGCCCAGTAACATCAATTTTTTTCATTGTGTCCAAAAGTCAAATATACTCACTAGAAGAAAGAAAACTTGAAAGTTCAAATTATTTTGTTGCCCACTTCCTTTCTCATCAAACAAGTGTCAAACATTTTGATTTTCATAATTAATCTTGGAAAATAAATAATTAAACAAAAAAGAACAATAAAACTAAAACATTTTGCTATGTATCCCATTTATCAAAGTTACGTAATTAGAAAATTAAAATTAAAAGTTTAATAGAAACTTTAAACCGAAACATGCATATGGGTATTTATATTAAATATCATGACAATGGAGCTTTTGTAGATGAATAATTTTGTATAACTTGGAAATAGTAATAATTGAGATTCCTAGACGCACCTGTTGGTGGAATGTTTTGTTAAGATCTGTGTCCCAAATTTCATGATGTTTTCTACCTTTTGACAGTTGAACGCTTTGAAGAGATGGTGTATCAATAAGTCCTGGAGAGAATCTTTTGAATTTCGGACATCTTCTTATGATAAGTTTATCCAATAATGGAAACCTAAAGGTATAATTGTGGCGGCAAAATTTCCTTAATTTTGGTAAATAAGCAAGTTTCAATAACTTCAGCTTTCTGAATAATATTTCTTTGTTCTCATCATCTTCTCCTTCCTGCTTTATTATAATTTCCTCCATTTCAAGGCAGTCAAGAACTGAGAGACTAGTGAGATGGACCAAGCTTCGAGCAATTGATGATGTCATCAAAGTGGTCCACTCATAGCACTTATTCACATTAAGATGTGTAAGACTCGATGAAGAGACTAAGAATGGTGACAAGCTTCTCATAATGGAATTATAGCTGAGAGTCAATTTTGGAAAGCAAGTAACATCTTCCCCTCCAAAAGCCTTCTCAAAGTTCCCACTCAACACCAGATCCTCTAACTTTGTAAAGCTTTTCAACAATGATCTGTATGAAATAGTTGTTGCTTTACGAGCATTTAGAGAAAGAAGTTTAACATTGGGGAAGTGGTACATTGAGATCGGGCCACTCCCTATCATCTCAGCTTCTTTACCCCACAATGTCAGCTCCTCCAATTCTTGAATAACCTGAACAATTATAAATCAATAATAACTAAATTGTGTAGATAATTGTAACAACTAATTAGTACAATAAACGGTATATGCTTTTCTTATCATAGTATCTTCAAATTAACATTTGATACTTATTTCACAATTTTGACTTTCATATTTCATTAACTTTAAAAATAAATTATGATCAATTAAAGTGAATATGAATTTTTAGTCTGGAGTTTCAATCTTCTATTATGACATGAAAATATTATTTCTCCTTTCTTTTTAAAATGAAAACATAAAAACAAAGATTATGACGTCTCAATTTTGTTTTTTTTAATAAAAAAACTGTCGCGTGATTCACGTCCACCAACACAGAATTTATTTTTTTTGGGACTGAGACCGATACATAATTAAAAACAAAAAGGTGAGGATTAGAGTCCCTCTTTTTAATTATTTAATTATTATATAATATCTGTTAACTAAAATAATAACTATGAATTTTTCATTTTTAAAATTTTAATCATCAGGTCCTAAATAGCGTGTCATTAAATATTCGAGTGGTAGGAATAAGTCACTTTTTTAAATACTCAAAAAGTGTCGAATTCAAGCGTTCTTTAGGTTGCAAAACAAAATAATTTGATGTTTCATTATTTAGTTTAATGCTTAAAGTTACTTTTCCCCCTCTTTACTTAGATTACTTTGAAAACATACAAATAACTGATGAATAGCTAATTTAGAACCGTACCTCATCATGATGGGAGAATAGAGGATATTTTGAGTTTAGTGTGCTCTCTTCCTCATGTATTTCTGATGAACTTGAGATTTTCTTTTCAAATATCTCTAATTCATCACAATGTTGAATAAATAACCGGTGAAGGTGTGGCAATTTTAATGTGTGTTGGTGTGGAAAAAAGTTCCTCAGCTTTTGAAGGTCAGAAAGGTGAAGGTAAGTCAGATTAGGAAACTCAATTGTAACAGCACCAGATTCTAAAACTTGATCCTTTGCAACAATCACATCTTCAAGACCATAAAGCATGCCTTTGGCTATAGATGCAGGAAATATACTTGTGAGGCTTTCACAGTAAGAAACATGTACGCTTCTTGGACTTGGGAAGGAGACATTTCCTTGGTGGTGATTGCTCCACACATTCTTCAATTTTGGCAATTGGCCGAGCTCTAACTTTTTCATTGGCACAACCACGGAGGATGATGACTCCATCGCTTTATCATCTTTCAAATCTTCAAAATCAAATACTATCTCTAACATGTCGCAGTTCCAAACTTCTAGTTCTTCCAAGTTCTTTAAATATTTCAGCACATGACTAGGCATCAATGTCACAAAGCCACATCCTTCCACCATCAATGTTTTCAAGTTACTGAAAGACTTGTGTGAAAGTTGGTCATCCCATATCAATGCAATCGAGCTGTTTAAATTGGATAATTCCAATATCTCTAATTTTGGAAATAACACCTGTAGAAGGAAGATAAGATTAAACACAATTCACTTTTAAACTTAGGCTTATTTTTCATGAAAGGTTGTTTGAATGTGTAAATAATGTTCCCATCTACCACACTATTTTTTCAAGCGATCAGATTGCCAAAAGTTCAATTTCAAATTTTAAGCTCATAAGAAAAAATAAGTAATTAAGAATATTAAAAAACTGTAAAATGTTATAGTAGCTAGCGCAATGACAAACTAAGGTAATTCTAATGACAGTAATTTATGTAAATACATTAAATCAAAAATAGCTAAGAAAAAATCTGCAAAACTCAATAACAGCTTAATGGTAACGTAAATAATTATAGTGAAAAATGATTTCAGGTGATTAAGTCTGAAGTTTTGTAGGAAGTTAAAACAATAAAACAAATGAATAAATAAAAAATAATATGAATGTATCTTATCGTTGAAACGCGACCGGAAAATTTTACTAGTCGTCAATCATCAAATCCATAAGCTACATCCACATAGATATTTTAGTTATACGAATATTTCATACATTGAAATATTCAAAAATATCAAAATCACATGTTTTTAGGTTGTGCAACAATAATTTGAGGCTTAATTACATATTTCAATAATTGAAGTTAGATTGTTGCTTTTATTACCGAGATTTAAGTGATTTAAAGAAAATAAACTGCAAACTTTAAAAATAGCCAAATCACAAAGCAAGTAATTATAATGAAAGCGATTTTGGCACTAATTAAGTTTCAAGTCTCGTAAGAAGATAAAATAAGAAAAAAATACGAATAACATAATCTGAAGATACCTTCTTGTTGAAAAGTGATTTGGAAATTTCATCGGATGCGTTGTTTGTTGCTCCATCCTTCATGCAGATATTAGCAGTAACAGCATGCCGATTTCCTTGGCAATTATTGCTACACATATTCTTCAACTTTGGCAGATTCCCAAGCTTTAACTTCTTCAATGGCACGGATGATGACTCCATCTCTTCATTATAATTCAAATATTCAAAATCAAACATATTCTCCAACATGTCACAATCTCTGACTTCCAATTCTTCCAAGTTCTTTAAATATTTCAGCACATGACTAGGCATCAATGTCACAAAGCCACATCCTTCCACCATCAATGTTTTCAAGTTACTGAAAGACTTGTGTGAAAGTTGGTCATCCCATATCAATGCAATCGAGCTGTTTAAATTGGATAATTCCAATATCTCTAATTTTGGAAATAACACCTGTAGAAGGAAGATAAGATTAAACACAATTCACTTTTAAACTTAGGCTTATTTTTCATGAAAGGTTGTTTGAATGTGTAAATAATGTTCCCATCTACCACACTATTTTTTCAAGCGATCAGATTGCCAAAAGTTCAATTTCAAATTTTAAGCTCATAAGAAAAAATAAGTAATTAAGAATATTAAAAAACTGTAAAATGTTATAGTAGCTAGCGCAATGACAAACTAAGGTAATTCTAATGACAGTAATTTATGTAAATACATTAAATCAAAAATAGCTAAGAAAAAATCTGCAAAACTCAATAACAGCTTAATGGTAACGTAAATAATTATAGTGAAAAATGATTTCAGGTGATTAAGTCTGAAGTTTTGTAGGAAGTTAAAACAATAAAACAAATGAATAAATAAAAAATAATATGAATGTATCTTATCGTTGAAACAAGACTGGAAAATTTTACTAGTCGTCAATCATCAAATCCATAAGCTACATCCACATAGATATTTTAGTGATACGAATATTTCATACATTGAAATATTCAAAAATATCGAAATCACATGTTTTTAGGTTGTAAAACAATAATTTGAGGCTTAATTACATATTTCAATAATTGAAGTTAGATTGTTGCTTTTATTACCGAGTTTTAAGTGATTTAAAGAAAATAAAAAACTGCAAACTTTAAAGATAGCCAAATCACAAAGCAAGTAATTATAGTGAAAGCGATTTTGGCACTAATTAAGTTTCAAGTCTCGTAAGAAGATAAAATAAGAAAAAAATGCGAATAACATAATCTGAAGATACCTTCTTGTTGAAAAGTGATTTGGAAATTTCATCGGATGCGTTGTTTGTTGCTCCATCCTTCATGCAGAGATTAGCAGTAACAGCATGCCGATTTCCTTGGCAATTATTGCTACACATATTCTTCAACTTTGGCAGATTCCCAAGCGTTAACTTCTTCAATGGCACAACCACGGATGATGACTCCATCTCTTTATCATATTTCAAATCTTCAAAATCAAACACTATCTCTAACATGTGGCAGCTCCAGACTTCTAGTTCTTCTAAGTTCTTTAAATATTTCAGCACATGAGAGGGCACCAATTTCACAAAGCCACAACTTCCCACCCACAATCTTTTCAAGTCAAAGAAAGAGTTGTGTGAAAGTTGGTCATCCCATATCAATGCAATCGAGCTGTTTAAATTGAATAATTCCAATATCTCTAACTTTGGAAATAACACCTGCAGAAGGAAAATAAGATTAAACAAAATTCACTTTTAAACTTAGGCTTATTTTTCATGAAAGGTTGTTTGAATGTGTAAATAATGTTCCCATCTACCACACTATTTTTTCAAGCGATCAGATTGCCAAAAGTTCAATTTCAAATTTTGCGTTCATAAGAAAAAATAAGTAATTAAGAATATTAAAAAACTCTAAAATGTTATAGTAGCTAGCGCAATGTCAAACTAAGGTAATTTTAATGACAGTAATTTATGTAAATACATTAAATCAAAAATAGCTAAGAAAAAATCTGCAAAACTCAATAACAGCTTAATGGTAACGTAAATAATTATAGTGAAAAATGATTTTCACGTGATTAAGTCTGAAGTTTTGTAGGAAGTTAAAACAATAAAACAAATGAATAAATAAAAAATAATATGAATGTATCTTATTGTTGAAACGCGACTAGATAATTTTACTAGTCGTCAATCATCAAATCCATAAGCTACATCCACATATATATTTTAGTGATACGAATATTTCATACATTGAAATATTCAAAAATATCAAAATCACATGTTTTTAGGTTGTGAAACAATAATTTGAGGCTTAATTACATATTTCAATAATTGAAGTTAGATTGTTGCTTTTCTTACCGATTTTTAAGTGATTTAAAGGAAATAAAAAACTGCAAACTTTAAAGATAGCCAAATCACAAAGCAAGTAATTATACTGAAAGCGATTTTGGCGCTAATTAAGTTTCAAGTCTCGTAAGAAGATAAAATAAGAAAAAAATGCGAATAACATAATCTGAAGATACCTTCTTGTTGAAAAGTGATTTGAAAATTTCATCAGATGCGTTGTTTGTTGCTCCATCCTTCATGCAGAGATTAGCAGTAACAGCATGCCGATTTCCTTGGCAATTATTGCTACACATATTCTTCAACTTTGGCAGATTACTAAGCTTTAACTTCTTCAATGGCACAACCACAGATGATGACTCCATCTCTTCATTATAATTCAAATATTCAAAATCAAACATATTCTCCAACATGTCACAATCTCTGACTTCCAATTCTTCCAAGTTCTTTAAATATTTCAGCACATGACTAGGCATCAATGTCACAAAGCCACAACTTGCCACCATCAATGTTTTCAAGTTACTGAAAGACTTGTGTGAAAGTTGGTCATCACATATCAACTCAATGGAACTGTTTAAATTGGATAATTCCAATATCTCTAACTTTGGTAACAACACCTGTGGAAGGAAAATATGATAACAGAAGTCACATTTGATGTTAGGCTTATTTTTCATGAAAGATTGTTTAAATGCATAAATAAAGCTCCCATCTGCCACAATATCCTTTAAGAGATTGCTTAAAGTTCAATATCAAATTTCACGTTCATTAAAAAACAAATTAAGTAATTAAAAAAAATAAAAGAAACTGTAATATGCCATAGTAGCCTGCGTAATGTCAACCTAAAGTAATTCTAATGAAAGTAATTTATGTATTAAAACAAAAATAGCTAAGAAAAAATCTGCAAAACTTCAAAACAGCTTAATGGCAACGTAAATAATTATAGTGAAAAATGAAGGGTGCACACATGGTAGGAAATTAAGACAATAAAAAATATGAATAAATAAAAGACAATATAAATGCATCTTGTTGAAAAATGATTGGAAAATTTTATTAGTCGTCAATCATCAAATCCATAAGCTACATCCACATAGATATTTTAGTGATACAAATATTTCACATAATGAAATACTCAAAAATATCGAAATCACATGTTTTTAGGATGTCAAACAATAATTTGAGACTTACTTGTTTCAATAATTGATGTTAGATTGTCACATTTATTACCTAATTTTAAGTAATTTAAAAGAAAGAAAAAGCTGCAAACTTTCATTATAGCCAAATCACAAAGCAAGTAATTACAAAGAAAATGATATTTTTGTCGCTAATTAAGTTTTAAGTCTTGTAAAAATATAACATAGGGAAAAAATGTGAAAAAAATAATCTGAAGATACCTTGTTGAAAAGTGATTTGAAAATTTTATTGGGTGCGTTGTTTGTTGCTCTATCCTTAATGCTGAAATCTCCAATAAGAGCAGGCAGATTTTTCATCTTCAAAGTGAGTAATTGACCAAATACGATGTCATTCGGTCCTTCACATAAATTCTCAAGGGCTTTCAAATTATTGAGTTCCAAGCTTTCAAGGACTTGGAAAGCATCTTCATGATGTGCAGAGTTCAACACAATGTATTTAATATCATCATTACTTTCAATCTGAAGATGCCTTAAACATGGAAATCCACTTGCATCAAGATTGAATAGAACATTTTCGTGCCCATTAGATCCATATAAATGCAAATCTTCAACTCCTTTCGATAAATTTCGATGCCGAGCCGTCAAATCGATACTACTCTCTAACTCAAGTTTCAGTATCCTTGAAGTTCTATAATTTCCTTCCCATATCCATCTCTTTCCAATGAATATGCTGTATCTCCTCAAATTCATCTTTAAGAACAAGTTCTTTGGCAACATAGACACATTAGGAATTTGAATATCCAGAGAAGAGAGTGGCAAATCCTTTAATTCGTCAAGACTTGCATTTTCATTAGCTTCACTAGATCCTTCAACTTTCCACTGACGAAAGCTATTTCCCATATACAAAACCTCTAATTTCTTTAAGCTGGATAGGAGTTTCTGTGGAATTTCTCTGAGATTGGAGCAATGAGACAAATTCAGCATTTGTAGAGAAGTCAACTCAACAAATTCAATTGGTAGCCGTTCAATTTCAGAGTAAGCAAGACTTAGGACTTTTACATCCTTCAAGCTTCTAATCTCAGTTATATCTTCCAACAAACAAGAGTGTAGAAACAATGCTTTTAGTTTTTGCAGGAAAATGAAGGATGATAACGACGAAAAATGCACATTAGTGAATGCTAACACTTTTAGCTCCTCTGAAGATTTGAAAAACATGCTGGGAATGTTCAAATCACGTCTTGTGCTATTTAGCAGAAAGAACATTAATCTTGGACCATGCAACTCTTCTGGAAGGTCACTAATGTCACTCTCTTGTAAGCAAATTCCTTCGCAACCCTGCAGCATATTTTTATCTGGCCATTCTCTCAACCTTCTACGTATGAATGCATGTAATTCATCAGATGCAATCCGCCATGCAACATCTCGAAAAACGTCATGTATTGTAAAATGATGACTGGAAATGCTATCAAGAAATAAGTTCGATGATTTTAGCTTCCTTACAGCAGTAGAGATTCCAACGTGGGCTTCTTCCATGCTTTCTATGCCATCAAGAACATCTAAGCCCACAGAGTACATGATCAGGTCTTCAATTGAGAGATCATGGGACAACATGGCAGCGAGCAAGAAAATACGTCTGTACTCTGATGATCCCAGACGATCATAGCTCCACTTCAAAATGGTGTCCACCTCTCTTGTTAATGTGTTGTTCCTCCTTAAAGGATTATTCAATCGTGCAAGGGCATCTTCAAACTCATTAAGATCTTTATTCCTCAATGTCTTGGCAGCTGTTGCAATAGCTAGAGGCAGGCCTCCACACTTTCGAACAATATCAGTGGCTCTAGATATCAACTCAGGACTGCTTGTGTCAGTAGAGAGTTCAGCAATTTTCTTGAACAACTCCAATGCTTCATTCTCTGACAAAACACCCACTTCGACAATTTTTTGACATTTCATGAGATCTGACAATAACTCTTTTTTCCTTGAAGTTACTAAGATTTTGCAACCTTCATTCTTTTTGCTATAATTTTCAACACTAACAAAGGGAATTCCAACCTTGCAAAAATCAAGTTCCTCCCAAAGATCATCCAATATCAGGAGCATATTCTTCTCTCGCTTCAACCTCTCATGTAGACGAGAAGCTCTATCTTCATTGAGTTGCATACTCAGCTGCCCAGCAATCTGACCTTGAATATTCTCAATGTTCAAATCTTGAGAAACAGTTGCCATGATCACCTTTTCAAATATCTTTTGATTCTTTACTACCTCTTTAGCCATAGTGGTCTTGCCAACACCACCAAGCCCACACAATCCGATCATGTTAACACCGGGGTTCTTCAATTCCTCCAAAATTTGATCCATAATTGGAACTCTTGAATCAATCCCTTCATTGCCTTCTCTGTTGGTTAATTCTAGCATTGATGGGAGAGGTTTACTGTATGAAATTCTATCAAAGTTTCTCTTTGCATAAATTTTAGCACCTTCTTCTGCCATTGCCTTTGCTCTTTTGCTTAGTTTAAGGCGCAGCCACGGGTTGGGACATGAAGTTATGCTACACTCTGGTTTTGCTCGACTCTCTTCATGAAACTTTTGTACTTGCTCTGATAGCTCATCAACTTTAAACAACCAATGAAGAACTTCCTCTTCAATTTGTTCTACATTGTTTATAGCCTCATCTATTCGATGTTGTACGGAGCTTCTTGCAAGGGTGAGTTCCATAAGTTGTCCGTTGAGCTGGTCAATGTTTCTATGATAGTAAATCAAATAAAGAAGCTGATCCCAAATTTGGTTGAGCACTAGGTCGCGAAACTTGTCAACCAAACCAGTAGGATCCATTTAATTTGTGCTCTGTTAAAAAGACATCCAAAACTCAATTAAACTTGGCTTGTTAATCCAGAAACATCGGTAACCCTGAAAACAAACGTCTTACCTTTTTTTCCCTAAATTAATGACGACAAGAATTTGATTTCCCCTTTTCTTTCTCTCTGTTCTACACCCTGCGAAAATCAAAGCAAGGATGAGATTGTTGACTGATTGGGATTTGACAATATTAAATTATTTTTAGTCATGCAAAGTATTATTTTCATTTATACAATAACAAATATGATTTAGATACTTTGTATTTTCACTTTTTTTTTTTTTTTGCAAATAGATATTCATGTGACAGAATAAGGTCTTGATCTTTTTTTTTCTTTTGTTCAAAAAATAAAATTATTTGAAATTTCATCTAGGTGAAGTAAGGTCATAGGCAAGCTCATCACTGAACAGTTAGGACATAAATTTATTTTTCTTGGACTTACAGTAATCCAGATGTGAAGAGAACATTAGTTTTTCTTAATTACTTGGTTGTTCTCTTGCTATATATCTGAAAAAGGAGACTTTTTTTTTTTTTTTTTGAGTGAAAAAGAGAATATTTTGCAGCAAAAGTTGATCCAAGAATTGAATTGCAAAGACAAAATTTGATGATACTCCTCCCTCTTGTGCTTTATGGAAGACATACTCTAATAAAGTAATTGAACTATAAAGTGAGTCTTAAATATATATTAGATTAATTAAGCACTACGTTGTCTATGGAACAAAAATATATTGAACTTGCGATAATAGATGTGAAACTTCATAATCTTAATGTGGATAAACCTCCGGTTTACCTGCACAAATGAGCTTTCTTTAGTGTTCCAACACAGATCAATGAAGAGATCACTCTTTTCCCCTCTCTATGGTGTTCTGAACATCTTTAAGAAGCAGATGGTTTGTGCAAATCTAAAGGTTTTACCAGAAAGACAATCAACTGTAAAAACAAACAGGGAAACAATATTAACTAGGGAAGGAAAACAATAAATAAGAAGAATTCAAAGCACAAAAAAAAAAAAGGAAAGTAGAGGGAATAACTCCTATTTCTTTAAGAGATTTGAGTAGTGAAAATTTAAGTTCAGTTTTTTAGGTCTTTTTTACCTCGAAGAAGTATCAAAAACCAGCAAACTGACGTTTAAAATGATCACAATAAAGGAGAAGTCCCAGCACAAAATAGAAGTTGAGCAAATTCAGGATTTATTTTTTAATATGAAACAGAGTAAAGGAAAACAGAGATCATAAAATAAAAAGGAAATTGCTGAAAACATGTTTAAGAACAAGCTGAGAAATCAAGAGAAATAGAAAAAGCAAGGAAGGATTTGAAATTATGAAAGAAGACAATGAGAACAAACAAAAATATAACAGAAATTAATGGAAAGTGTCAAGAAAAGATATAAACCTCGCAATTTCCAGTAGTCCGACGTAAAACGTCGCAATTTCAAGGTACATAAGGAGCAAATTCACGAATTTTTTTTTTTAAAAACTGTATAAAAATGGGAGAGACAAAAAGCAAACGGAAATTAGGAGATACAAGCAACACAAATATCCAAAAAGACTTTAAAGAATAAGTTGAGAAACGAGGAAATAATAAAGAATGAGCTAGCAAAGAGTGACGTGAACAGTGAAACCATGAAAGAAGAAAAACTCTAGATTTTTTTTTTGGTGGAGAAGGGAGAAAAGAAAAAGGAAAACAGAAAGCTGAAATTAATAACAGAAAAGAAACTGCATAAATGAAGTAAAAGAAGAAGCTGATAATTCAATAAAAGGTAGAGGGAGAAAGCAGAGATTTGTGGAACTATAGAAGAAGAAGAAGATCTGGAGCTTTCGTAAGGAGTGGCAACAACTCAGTAACTGAAAAAGTCTCTGGTTGAGATGGGAGTCAAGTCAATGCAGTTTGGTTCAGACACTGTGGTCTTGCTATTACTCCCTTCTATCCTTTCTATCCTAAATATAAGATAGAGTTGACTTTTTTTGGGTGAGATTAAGGAAGCAAAATAAGTTACTTAATTATGTCATATGTTGTGTAACTTTAGATTATATGTTATTTTATTAGTCAAACTAATTAGTTTTGAGCAAAAAAATAAAAATAAAAACATTCTAAAGTAATTTAATTAGTTTCCTTAATCTCTCTAAAAAGATCAATTTTATCATATATTTAGGACCGAAGGGAGTACTATTTAGTAGAAGGGAAAATTTTAGCTAACAACCATGAGAGCAACTTTATTTCAGTGAATTCAAAAAAAAAAAAATCTAAAATTTCATCGCACCCTATAAATGAAAATGAAAATAAATTTTATGAGTAAAAAGACAATAATGTCTTTATTTTCTTTTTTTTTATTTTTTATTTTGTTCTTTATTGTTGTTGTTGGTTGTTGAATCACACACTTGAGAACCAAAATACCTCTTTGTAGCGAAAATGTGTTTAAAAAAAAGGAAAATGTGTTTAAAATTCGTTCGAAAAGGTTTATAGAATATATTTTTTAAATTTTGTATTTATATATTAAATTTCAATGTTTTAGTTATACAAACTTATTTATTTCATAAATTTTAAAACTTAACATAAGTTGGTTGAACTAGTTTTTTAAACATGAATGTAAAATAAATAAAGAATATTTTATCATAAATCAATATAATTTAAACGTATTTCAGTATAATCATACTTGATTATTTAAATTTTTCAAATTGAACCATTGGAGAGAGATAGTAAACTATGTGATTGTGCGGGCAAATTAATAATTACATATTTCTAACATTATTTTAATTAATACATCTAGTATTTTGAAATTTCTCATGAAATACTTTTTAAAAATCCTAAATCAGGTCAGATGTCCTAAAATGGGATTTCAAAATTTGATTGAGTTTACGGTATTACCCCTCATTTGATTCAACTCGGTCTTTATTATTTAAGTGATACAATACAATTTTTATAATTGACTCAATTATAACTCAGTTCTTTAACTTCGTCTTGAAGTAACTCAATTCTTATAGTTTAAATAATTTAAAATGTTGATCCCTATATATTTTTTTTAAAAAAAATAAAACTATAAGGATTGAGTTTATTTTTTGAAACTCATCAATTAATTATTTAAATAGCTAAAACTATAGAGGAAAAGTTAGAAAGCTTCAGAAACTGAGTTTCAAATAAGCAACTAAATTACAAAAAAAAAAACTATTAGCAAAATTGGAAGGAATGAAACTCTTAAATTTTACTTTTAAAAAAACACTAGAGTATTTTTAAAACCTTTGGACATAATTTAAAGGAAAACTTCAGTTAGGCCCCTGTGTAGGAAATTATTTTCAATCAACCACCAAAACTTTCTGAACCTTCACTGCCCGCCATGGTCAAAATGAAATTAATGTTTGTAAGTGAAAAGACAATGATAACCTTTTTTATTTTACTAGACAAATATGAACGTTCACAAGACAAATATGGACATTTACAAGACAAATAAAGATATTTATAAGATAAATAAAGGCATTCAATGGAACCAAAAAGTTAAAAACATTTTGATCATTTAAAGACATATATAAAAATTCACAAAACAAATATGAGCATTTACAAGACATGAAGATATCTCCAAGACAAATAAATGGATTCAAAAGATTTTAGGGAGTTAAAAATATTTTGGCCATTTACAAACCAAATATAAAAATTTACAAGATAAATATGGCATTTACAAAATAAATAAAACAATTTACCTGACAAAGTAAGAGCACCACTATCTTTTTATCAACAAAAATTAATTTCATTTTGGCAAATGACCAAGGGCGCAATGAAGTTTCAGAAAGTTTTGGGGTTACCAAAAATAATTTCCTGTAGGATGGGCTAACTGAAATTTTCACTAATTTAAAGGTAAGGATGCCATACCTTCAGTAACTTGCCCTCAATATGATTGGAACAGGTTTCTTGTATTCAGTGGCTGCTCTCTATAATCAGAAACACAAGAATTATGCTCCAAAAGTTGAAACACAAATTGACCTTTGTGAATACAGATCAATTAAAACACCCACAAACTATCATGAGATTTCAATATAATTTTATTATTTTTCTTTCCAAGGACCATTGTGTAATTACCCCTAGCTGGATAACTTTTTGGGACTGAGGATTTCAACACTAACAGAGATGCTTGGCTTTATTCTGTGAGCGTCCTTTGTCGCAGGAGAGACAAGTGACATGTGGCAGCAGAGGTGAGGTAAAATTCCAAAGGCTGATGAAGTTGAAAGTTAAAGTGCCTTTTATATCTCATTGTTCAGAATTAACAGACGTGAGTAAGCTGGTGGGGGGCATTGGACGTACTGCTCTCGGTAAAGCTGTTACTTGCGCGTGGGAGGACTTTGAATTTTTTCCTCATGATAATTATTAAAGGGGTTAAAAACACAAAGAAATATTGAATGAAATTATCATAGTTGTCCTTGTGTTTAGTGGAGAAGAGAGAAAGGAAAAGGGAAATTAGAAAATGGAAATTGATAACACGAAAGAAAGCAGAAGGAGAAAGCAGAAGATTTGAGGTTTTGTGAGGAGTAGTAGTAACTCAGTAAAGTCTCTGATTTAGAAGGAAGTCAAGTCAATGCATTGTAGTTCAGATACTGCGGTTCAATGCAGGGGGAAACACGTACGGCACCAAAGGCAGAGTTAAAGGCATAGGCACGTCATTCCAAAATGGATAACTATTAGATTGTTTGGATCGTATACTTACTCATTTCAGAGTTAATACTTAATGGAGGCGGGCACACCTTTCTTGTAGTGATGTTATTGATCCTGAAATTGGTGACCTCAAAACGATCCCTAATTTCTAAGATATGAATTTGTTACATATAAAAGTAAAGTTGTTGTAAAATATGATGTTGTTAATATAGACACAGATGTTGTTATTGACTCCTGAACTTGTGCCCTCAAAATTATCCCTTATTGTTGGGATATAAAGTTATCAAATATGGAAATCAAGTCGTTAATGTAAAATCTGATGTTAATATAGATATGGATGTTGTGATTAACCCATAAAACTTATTAAGGGCAAGTTGGTCATTTGGCCAAAATTGTAAATCTCAATTTCCTACTTCAATTCTGACTTGAAATATGATAAATTCACAATAATAATATATCTTTTCCTATATTTAATTGTATTTTTCTAGAATTTTCACTAAAACTTCTTTATTTGATACCTTCAAATTTAAATACTTAAGTTATTGTGGGAAAATTAATAATTTTATATTATAAAATTACTTCAATTAATAAAATTTAGTATTTTGAATTTTTTAAAATAATGTTCGAAATTGAACTAAAACGTAATAGGCAGTTTTTCTTAAAAAAAAAAAAAATCAGTTGTTTCTATGTTATCTCAAGTTTCTCGTGTTGAAATCGATACAACTTATAAAATTTTGAAAAATAAAATAATAAGGACTGAATTTATTTTTTGAAACCGCGGAACTAATAATTTAAATTGCTATAATTATCGAAATCCAGTTGTAACGTGTCAAATTTGAGAGACCAAGTTTCAACCAAATTAAATAATAGGAATTGACTCAAAAAACTAAGTCGAATTAAAATTATATAAACCAAAACATTAATTTTACTTATAAAAAAATAGAACTATGGGATTTTAGCAAAAATGGAAGGAAAACCTTCTATTTTACTAAAAAAACATAAGGCAGGAAATCAAATAAAGCTTTGGTTAAGATGATAAGGCCATACACAAGTTTAAACACCAGAAAGGGAATTTTTTGAGATTGATGAAAACCTTTTAGCTTCTAACCTAGATAGTATGCCCTTTATCAAATAAAAAAGGGATAATTAATATGTAAATTCTTAAAGTTTTAACCAATTTTTAATTAGGTTTTCATACTTTTTTCTTTTCATTTGCTCCTTATAGTTTCACCTATTTTTATTTAGTTCTTACAGTTTTTTTTTATCATGTCCTTATTGTTTCACCGGGTTTTTCATTAGGTCATTATAATTTTCTTGGATTTTTTTTATTAAATTAATTGAAAATTAAATAAAAGTAATAATATTTAAATATAATTTACTAAAAATAAATTTAAATTAATAAATATATAATTAAAAAATGATAAATATAATTAATCAGTAATTCTTAATTAATTGATTGATTATAATTCTATTCTGTATTTTAGAAAAAATTGTTATTATAATTCAACAATATAAAAATAAATAATATAAATATGTTTTATGAAAAAAATTAGGGAGAATTGCTGATAAATATCTTTTTTGACAAATTAATTGCTGAATGCTACCATGAAAGATCTGTTGCACTTAATGAAAAATATTTTACACACAACGGAAGATTGTTTGCACATTTATATGGAAAATTTTTGCACGCACGGAAGATGGTTTGCACAAAACGGAAGATCACTTGCACGCATGGTAGCAATCAGCAATTAATTTGTCCCAAATGTATTTTTGGGCAATTCTCCCAAAAAATTATGTAGTATATTAAAATAATTAATGAAAAAGAATGTAAAAAAATTATCATAAGAATTTATTATTTATAGAATATTTTATTATACATAATAATATTATATTTTATATTTATATAAGAACATTGTTAGAATTTATTGAATAAATAATAAAACAAAAGTATCGGGACATAATTAAAATTTATATGCAACTCTATCGACTTGCTAAAAAAAACTATAAAAGTTTAATTGAAAATTGGTTGAAACAATAATAACCTACTTATTAATTATGCCAATAAAAAAATGGCAATATCTGAGACTTCTACACATAATGTAAAAAATAGTTCAGTGAGCCAAACCTTTTAAAGTAACTTGCCTTCAATATTTCAATATGAATGGGACATGTTTCTTCCTTTTCTTGGTTGCTCTCTGTATTATTCAGAAACACATGAAGAACATGCTGCAAAAGTTGAAACGCAAATTAAACTTTAAAAATACAAATCAATTAAACATTGACTGGCTTTGGCATATATAAATCTATTTTGTCAAAACTTACAGCAGCGGATGTGAAACTTTGCAATTTCAAGTTATATAAACCTCAGATCTTACAGCAATAATTAGCTTTCCTTTGTGTTCCAACACATATCAAGAATAAGAGACTATTTTTATTTCGAACCTTTTTAAGAAACAAATGCTTCACAAAAATGGAAGACAACTATAAAATCTGAAGGTTTTCAAAGAAAGATGATGAACTTGTGAGATCAAACAGGGAATACGACAACAACCAAATAAAAAAATACAAGAAAACAGTTGAACTCACCGAAAATAAAATCACAGGGAATAGCTAGTCTTTTTTCTGTTTTTCTTAGATATGAGGAGGAACAACCTCGACTAAACAAGAAACTACAAGACAGTTTTTTTCGAACAACTTCTTTCGGATTTTCTTCTTGAAATAAATATCACAAAACCAGAAAAGTTAAAAATGATAACAACAAAAGAGAAGTGCCGAAAAGACGTTGAAGAACAAGTTGAGGAACGAAGAAACCACAAAGAGCGAGCTAGCAGAGAGTGATCGATGTAAACAGTGCAACTATGGAAGAAGATTTAAGTGTCAGCGAAAGTTGCAAAAGCAGTAATTCAGCAAATTTCTTCTTCTTTTTTGTGCTTTGGGTGGAGAAGAGAAAGGAAAAAGGAAATTAGAAAGTGGAAATTGATAACACAAGAGAAAGCAGAAGGAAAATGTAATATCCATAATTTTGGGATTGGAAGCTTTGGAATAAGCCTAAATTGAGTGGACTACTAAGCCCTGATTTAGTAGATGTCCCAAATTTATCCCCTAATGATTTCTATATCTTTGGGGTATTAAGAAAGTAAAATGATAAATTTTGGAGAAAGTAATTATGTTTTTGGTGAAATGCCTATGAGGTAGTAAGCTTGTCATGTTCATTTAAATGACCAAATGATGGTCAAAAATTATGAAACTTTACAGGATGAAAGTAGACATCCTAAGCTTTAATTTGATAGGTCATATGACTCAATTAAAGCTATACACAAAAAGATATGAATTTTGGAAGTCAGCACAGAAAAACTGTGAAATTTCTGGAACAATATGCAAAGATTGAAATTCTGGGAATTTTGTGATTTCATTAAGCAAAATTCTATATTTTTCCTTGAAACTAGACTCAATAAGGGTTCTATAGGCTTTGGAATCACCTCATTTCGATTTTTCTAGAATTAGTTATGATTTTTCAAAGTTTGGGCAGAAATCTGCCAGAATTTTGTAAAAATCCGAAAATTGAGAAATTATCAAATAAATAAAATATAATATTAGATATTAAAATAAAAAGTCATCATCTTCCTCCCTAGCTCATTTCTGACGTTCAGCAAGCTGCATATAGAGAGAGAAGGTGTGGAATTGTAGAGAGAGAAAGGAGAAGAAAAATCACAAGGTAAGCCGATTTCTCCGACGATTTCGCTCCTAACGCGTATAACTCCGATCCTAAACTACTCCTCTTTGTTCTTTAAGGTTTGGAAAGCTCAAATTTGGTGTTTTCAAAGTTAGGGTTTTCTGCCATTTTTGGGAAAATCTTGTTGGAGCTTGAGGTAACTTCCAAACCTTCGTATATTGACTATTCTAGCTGCTGTGGGCAATTTAATCGGTGAAATTTCGCCGGATTGCCATTGGTTTTAATTTTTGGAAATGGGTATGTGGGGCTGTTATGCTGCCCAAATTGATACTAAATGGTAGTTGTAACCTAATGGAATAGTCAATAAAGTGGTTAGGAGTAGAAAGGAACGTGTTTACGGAGCCGAAACCGAAAAACCCTGATTTTCCCCTTAAAACCCATATATTTCGGCCAGCATGGTAAATGGGTCTTAGAGTTGGATTTTCAATGATTTTATGATTCCATTGGATTCAGTGGGCGAAAATAGGTGGGGTTACAGTTGGGCACTTTTTCGGAAAAGGCCGAGAAAGCATAATTACGGAAACGCCCCTAAAACCCTAAAAGTAGGGCTGTCAAGGGCAATTTCGTAATTTTACATTAAATTTGATAATTCCAAGTTTGGAAATGGATTCCTTGGGCGAAAATATGTCAGGATAGCCCAGGTTAGAATTTCAAGAAAAGTACAGCCGGGCCGGGTACGATGGGGCCGGGTCCCCGGGGGTATTTTAGTAAATTTTCATAATAAGCTCATATAACCCCCAGAAACACTATGGAAGTGTCTAAATAGTATATTTGACATTGTAGGATCGAATATGGAGCCCCGAGCTGTTTGCACGTAGATCGAGGCACACGTTTCGAGGCGTAAAAGGGTTAAGGTAGGGGACTTACCTTACTTGCATGTATTTGATATCTTTGCTTGTGTAATGATGTATGTGATTGCTTTACTTGATTGTGTAGAGCATATTTGAATAAATGAAGCTCTGTTTCTGTTTTCACTGTGGCCATAGTCTTGTTGTGTGAAACATTGAGCATGCAGAAATGTCATTATGGAGCATACATCTAGATAAAGCTAACATGTCATACACATAGCATCAATCATGCATGCATTATGGTATCTGTTTCCTACTGAGATTCTCTCGAATCTCACCCTCCCCTACCAACAATTTAGACAGGAGACGACAGAAGATATGCTGAGAACAATGCAGAGTACCGTACGAGAGGATTACAGTAGTGGAATGAAGACGAGAAGAAGTCTCTGTTTCACTGGGATGGGTTTAGATACCCTAGTAGCCTTGTACGGCTACATTATTTGAATTTATCAGGTATGAACCCCTCGGAGGATATTATGTAATTATGTACATATTATCAGTATAGTTATGCTATTCCTGTGTTGCCTACCGAACCGCATATCATTTTTCGCGAATACTCTGATAAATGTGAAATTAAAATAAGGGCGTGACATTTTGGTATCAGAGCAAGGATTCTGGCCACAGAATTGTCTGCTCAGAGTAAGTGCAGTGGTTCTGGCAACAGGATGGTATACTGATATGGTCTTGATTACACAGTGATAGGAAATATGCATGGACAAAAAGTACCAAAGGAGGGTATCTTTCCGATTTATGAATCTGCCCTGAGAAATGGCGAGTACTGAAGGGCCGCTAGTGGTGCAATACTAGACGAGAATGGTCTAAGGATATTGCGGAACCCAAGGATATGGGTACGGCCAAGGCTAATGTGCGGTCCACACTCAATATTTTGGTGACCGGAGATAGCCGGCATGTCTTTTGAGACGAGGGTAGTCACGGGGTACCCGTGGATGGAAACAGTAGAAGCCGGTATCTACATTTGGGCACTAGTACAAAAGAGTTAAGCGTGCTCAACCCAGGGAAATCCTAGGATGGGTGACCCCTGGGAAGTGAGTTGATAGGGTCATGAAAACTTGAGACATAGTGATTGTTTTAAGGTTTCTCCATGACTAATGATCATTTATGTTAAATGATTTAAAAGGTGTGACAGGGGAGTAGGAATATCCTTGTGCGTCTACCCTCGACCCTGAGGCAGATGCCTCTAGGCCAGGTGATCTGGTATCAGTAAGTGGGGTCCAGTCAGAAAGAATAGGGATGTGATAATAAAAAGACGAGCGAGGATATTCGATTGAATCCAGTTACCCAGTTTACCCCGGAAAGGTGCGATCTGGTGTGACTGTGATAATAAAAAGCTGAAATTGATGAATCCGAAACCATGTCCCTTGGGCCTGGATTAGGCTTACTGACAGGGGGTGGATTTATCGAAATTGATGAATAATGCCTATGGGTACATCGAACATAGTGCCTTTAGGTACATCGAATATAGTGCCTATGGGTACACTGAGTATGACTGAGCATGGTACCTACGGGTACACTGAACTGCATATTGTTATTCTGATTCAAATCGTTAACAAGTAGTATGTAATGATCAATGATTATCGGGAAGGTTATCCAAAAAAAAAAAAAAGGCCAATGTAGTAACTATAATCTCTCATACACTATGTGATAGTTAATATGTTGTATGTTCTGTATTCTGTGATATGAACACGTGCCTAGGGCACATTACCTAGTTGTAGTCTGGGACTCAACTGAGGTACATGAATATTATCTAGCTGTGGTGCGGGAAGTGTATATGTACCGTCCGATGGGAAGTGTATATGTACCGTCCGATGGGAAGTGTATATGTACCATTCGGCCTTGTAAGGACCCAGCTATGATACACGATTTACCTAGCTGTAGTCGGTGACTCGGCTGAGGTACACGTAAGGGTTTCAACTGGATGGTTGGCCCTAAACCTTGTGTACACACACGGATTGTTGTTTTAACTGGGTGTTTGGCCCTGAACTTTGTGTACACACACGGATTGATGTGATTTTCATTTTACACTATATGGTGCATGACATATTTATCTATCACATTTTCTATGGATGATTGTGGGTTACTATGGAGGGCCATGTGGTGTGAATAAAAAGGCACCCTACCCGATGAGGTTGCTAGCCACGTCCTAAAGGACTCAGGTATAAGGCCAAGAAGGGCTACGGGTGTGACAATAATAAAAAAAAAGGGATGAGATGTTTATATCGAAATTTCCCAGAACTCAGCATTATGCATGGGATGATGATTGTAAGAGGAGCTTCAGAGAGCTGATGATGAAAATTTATTAAAGTACCAACACTGATAATCCCAGATCCATAGTGGGCCTTTGTTGTCTTCACTGATGCCAGATGGCATGGATTGGGAAGGGAATTGAATTCCCAGATGCGAGCAGGCATAGATCGAGATGATAATTGAGCCGAGTGAGGGCATACGCATCTCGTCAGCTGAAGCTTCGGAAATTGAACTATTCCATCCATAATCTTGAGTCGATGACAAGAATGTTTGTATTGAATCAAGAAACATTGCCTTTATGGCATAATTGTGGAGTTGTACTGCGACCACAAAGATTGAAAGTTTTGATCGGAAAGGGCTACCTACGGTGAAATTTGATCGGAGAGGGCTACCTACGGTGAAATCTGATCGGAGAGGGCTACCTAAGGAAAGTTCTGACCGGAAGGGGGCTGACCAGGTGTATGGGCGCCTGTGTGAAGCACCGAGTATAGAACCCTAGAGTGCAGCCACCGTGACGATGAACCCTAGAGTGCAGCTACCGTGATGATGAACCCGCGAGTGCAGCCACCGTGATGACTAATCCTAGAGTACATCTACCATGAAGTTGAATCGTAGAGTAGGGCTACGAAAACATTGGCCCTTAACGATGGTGCATTGTAATGAATCCCACAGTGAATGTGTTTTCTTGAGATAAGAGTTTATATGGATCAGAATGATTCAAGTTCAAACGGGTAAAAAGTGGGCACAGAGGAATATAGATTGTGGGTGCTATCAGGTGTCATGGGAGGTTCCTTAGGACTCCTATTAAATCATCCTGATATTATTAAAGCTCATATGAGGAGATAGACCTCAGAGTAGATAGCGGAAGTATGACGAATCTAGGTGCAATTTTGAACTTACAAGAGGGGTTGATGTTCGCACCATTGTTTATCATCCCAAAACATAATATGGCCTTGATGGTCGACAGTGTTACAGTATATGTGATAAACAATATTACACCTTGAGTGGTGTACAATATTACATCATGTGTGGTGTATAGTATTAAACCCTGCGTGGTGTACAGTATGATGACTTGTATGGTCAACAGTCACACAACCTTTGTAGTTTGTGGTGACACATGTGAACTGGAATTGGGATAAACCCTAGTGTAGTAGGGTAGAATGGTGGCAAATACCTCTCAACAGCACCAGTGATAACAGTCCCAGATCAACAGTCGACCTTTACGGTCTACACAGATGCAAGTAGGCATGGATTGGGATGTGTTCTGATGCAACAAGGTTGAGTAGAGGCATGAGCATCTCTACGGCTATAGCCTCACAGAATGAATCATCCACTTGTGATATAGTGCAAACAGTGGATGGTGCACATAATGAATGGTGCACATAGTGAATAGTGCACACAGTACGGCCAATAAGGGTCAACTAGTCATTTGATCCTAAACACCGAATAGGTCGGCAAAATGTGATGTGACTGAAAATTGTGACGAGCCGAGGCTCGAGGCAGTAAGACCAGTGTGACCAAACGTTTTGGTGTCCAATGGTACCATATCTCACATGAGGCGCGATATTCTACTATGAGAGGAACCTAACGAAGTGAACCATGGTCAGCTCACTAGCCCAACAAACCTCGTTAAGGGGGGTGAGGGACATCTAATAGGCCTCATTAAGGGGGTGAGGATTGGGCCGTTAGAAAACAAAAGTGATCGTGTGAATTCGGGTGAAGTCCTGAAGAGGCTGTAAGTTCTATGGAATCAAGCGTTGTGGGAACCTGTGTTTGATGGCACGCTACATACTGTGTATAGAATGGATGATGAATGATGAATACTATCTGAAATTAGTAATGGGAATATACGGTGTTACATGGCTTTTGAGCCTTCATGTGATAATAGAATGAGATAGGATTAATCCCTAAGTTGTAGACGTTCAAATTTCGAGGACGAAATTTATTGAACGGGGGGAGAAATGTAATATCCATAATTTTGGGATTGGAAGCTTTGGAATAAGCCTAAATTGAGTGGACTACTAAGCCCCGATTTAGTAGATGTCCCAAATTTATCCCCTAATGATTTCTATATCTTTGGGGTATTAAGAAAGTAAAATGATAAATTTTGGAGAAAGTAATTATGTTTTTGGTGAAATCGCCTATGAGGTAGTAAGCTTGTCATGTTCATTTAAATGACCAAATGATGGTCAAAAATTATGAAACTTTACAGGATGAAAGTAGACATCCTAAGCTTTAATTTGATAGGTCATATGACTCAATTAAAGCTATACACAAAAAGATATGAATTTTGGAAGTCAGCACAGAAAAACTGTGAAATTTCTGGAACAATATGCAAAGATTGAAATTCTGGGAATTTTGTGATTTCATTAAGCAAAATTCTATATTTTTCCTTGAAACTAGACTCAATAAGGGTTCTATAGGCTTTGGAATCACCTCATTTCGATTTTTCTAGAATTAGTTATGATTTTTCAAAGTTTGGGCAGAAATCTGCCAGAATTTTGTAAAAATCCGAAAATTGAGAAATTATCAAATAAATAAAATATAATATTAGATATTAAAATAAAAAGTCATCATCTTCCTCCCTAGCTCATTTCTGACGTTCAGCAAGCTGCATATAGAGAGAGAAGGTGTGGAATTGTAGAGAGAGAAAGGAGAAGAAAAATCACAAGGTAAGCCGATTTCTCCGACGATTTCGCTCCTAACGCGTATAACTCCGATCCTAAACTACTCCTCTTTGTTCTTTAAGGTTTGGAAAGCTCAAATTTGGTGTTTTCAAAGTTAGGGTTTTCTGCCATTTTTGGGAAAATCTTGTTGGAGCTTGAGGTAACTTCCAAACCTTCGTATATTGACTATTCTAGCTGCTGTGGGCAATTTAATCGGTGAAATTTCGCCGGATTGCCATTGGTTTTAATTTTTGGAAATGGGTATGTGGGGCTGTTATGCTGCCCAAATTGATACTAAATGGTAGTTGTAACCTAATGGAATAGTCAATAAAGTGGTTAGGAGTAGAAAGGAACGTGTTTACGGAGCCGAAACCGAAAAACCCTGATTTTCCCCTTAAAACCCATATATTTCGGCCAGCATGGTAAATGGGTCTTAGAGTTGGATTTTCAATGATTTTATGATTCCATTGGATTCAGTGGGCGAAAATAGGTGGGGTTACAGTTGGGCACTTTTTCGGAAAAGGCCGAGAAAGCATAATTACGGAAACGCCCCTAAAACCCTAAAAGTAGGGCTGTCAAGGGCAATTTCGTAATTTTACATTAAATTTGATAATTCCAAGTTTGGAAATGGATTCCTTGGGCGAAAATATGTCAGGATAGCCCAGGTTAGAATTTCAAGAAAAGTACAGCCGGGCCGGGTACGATGGGGCCGGGTCCCCGGGGGTATTTTAGTAAATTTTCATAATAAGCTCATATAACCCCCAGAAACACTATGAAAGTGTCTAAATAGTATATTTGACATTGTAGGATCGAATATGGAGCCCCGAGCTGTTTGCACGTAGATCGAGGCACACGTTTCGAGGCGTAAAAGGGTTAAGGTAGGGGACTTACCTTACTTGCATGTATTTGATATCTTTGCTTGTGTAATGATGTATGTGATTGCTTTACTTGATTGTGTAGAGCATATTTGAATAAATGAAGCTCTGTTTCTGTTTTCACTGTGGCCATAGTCTTGTTGTGTGAAACATTGAGCATGCAGAAATGTCATTATGGAGCATACATCTAGATAAAGCTAACATGTCATACACATAGCATCAATCATGCATGCATTATGGTATCTGTTTCCTACTGAGATTCTCTCGAATCTCACCCTCCCCTACCAACAATTTAGACAGGAGACGACAGAAGATATGCTGAGAACAATGCAGAGTACCGTACGAGAGGATTACAGTAGTGGAATGAAGACGAGAAGAAGTCTCTGTTTCACTGGGATGGGTTTAGATACCCTAGTAGCCTTGTACGGCTACATTATTTGAATTTATCAGGTATGAACCCCTCGGAGGATATTATGTAATTATGTACATATTATCAGTATAGTTATGCTATTCCTGTGTTGCCTACCGAACCGCATATCATTTTTCGCGAATACTCTGATAAATGTGAAATTAAAATAAGGGCGTGACAGAAAAAGCAGGAGATTGATTGAACTAAGGAAGAAGAAGTAGAAGCAGGTCTAAAGCTTTGTAACTCAGTAAAGTCTGGGGTTTAGAAGGAAGTCAAGTCAATGCATCGTGGTTCAGATACTGTGGTTCAAAGCAGGGGGAGACACGTACGGTTTATGAGGATTATTTACTCTCCATGTGATTAGAGGTTACCAAAGACAAAGTTAAAGGCATAGACACGTCATTCCAAAATGTATAACTAGTTGGATCATTTGGATCGTATATTTGGTCATTTCGGAGTTAATACGTAATGGAGGCGGGCACACATTTCTTGGGGTCGGTGCGGTTCAGCTCTCACATTATGGCTTCGATAATGACTGAACAATGAACACATATATTAAAAAGGTCATCACCATCTAAATCCTCATCTGGGATAGCTTATTTTTTATAATAAATACTTATAAATCATGATTTATAATATACGTGGTAAATATATGAGAGAAGTTTTATCTCAACTTACGTAATAAATACTTATTAACTCCCAATGAACAATATCAAATACACACTAAAGCCTGCTACAATTGCGAAACTGAGGCCCTTTTGACATTTCGACAACATTTTGATATTTCATGAGATATGTGTATATTGACCGATCAAAAAAAGACAATCGATATTTGTCTTGTAAAATAAAATATTGTCATTTTTCTCCCGCAAAAAATAATTTTATTTTAATTAAGGAGTGCAGCGAAATTTCATAAAATTTAGGGGTTGACAGAAAATGATTTTCTATAAAGGGGCCGACCGAAATTTTCCCTAATTTAAAAATAATTTATAGATAAGGGAGCCACACCTATAGTAACTGGCCCTCAATATGGTTGGAACAGGTTTCTTGTTTTTATTAGCTGCTCTCTTCCATCAAAACACAAGAATTATGATGCAAACATTGAAACACAAATTGAGCTTTGTGAATACAGATCAATTAAAACACCCACAAACTTTGGCATAAATCTATATCTTTTTTTTTTTTTTGAATGAAACTGTATATCCATTATAACTTCACAAGAAAAGTTACAAATGTGAACCAACCTAAACACTACAACCAAACAAAGAAAACTTTGACCTAGCAGCAACGCCTCATCCTTCAGTACCAACCACCTCTAGATATGGAGCTGGTGGGTTATGAAGGATGACAAAATTCTCAAGCATACTATGAGCTGACTTGGCTAGAGAGTCCGCTATTATATTAAGCTCCCTAGGCCGATAATAAAACACTTTCTCCGAATTTTTAATTTTAAAATTTTTCCCTAAAAGATTTGTCTCAATTTATTAAAAAATTTTACTCATTAAATTTCAGGTTAAGGGGCAATTTTGCAGCAAAAATCTTTCAAGGGGTAATTTTGTCCTGTAAATGTAAGAGATGGAGCAATTTTACCCTGACCATTTTCCTAGATAATTTTAAACGTTAATCAACCAAATATCTTGAACTAACGGTCCACATGTCTTCTATGTATATATTTACCCCGTATGTCCATGTGTCATCTACATTATTTTTTTTCAAAGTTAGATTAAAATTTTTTGAGGCAAGACTTCTATTGAAAAATCTATTAATAAAATCAGAAAAATATTTTATTGAAAAATTTAAAATTTTACCAAACTCCTCTGCAATAAAATCTTTTTGAGCTCACAGATATGTCTAACCTAGTCAGCCATATCCAACCCATCTAAATTTTTTTATATAAAAAAATAGATTTTAATAATCCCCAACCAATTTTTTCTCTCTGCACACGATGAGCACGCTTTGCAAGGATTCTTTGGATTTCTAACAATTATCAAAATTTCGTATTTGATGGCAAAAAATAAAATCAAAATTTCGTGTTTGAATTTCTTATTGAAATATTTGTTAGTAATTGAACTAAGAGATAGTTTTTTTCTTTAAGAAAAAACTAATTAATTGGTGTGTCCATAATGACCGACTTGATTTTTATAATTTTGATTAGCAAAATGGGAAGGAGACCCTTATATTTACTAAAGAGAACACAAGAGGTAACTTTAAAACGTTTAGACATAATCTAAAACTTACCTTCAATATGGAGTATGGGCGTTGGAACAGGTTTCTTGCTCCATATATAAAAATAAGCTGCAAAAGTTGAAACACGAATTAAATTGCAATGACAAATTTGATGATACTCTCTCTTCCCCTTAATGTAAAACATATTGCAATAAAGTAATCGAGCTATAAAGTGAGTCTCAAATATACATTAGATTAATTAAACACTGCATTGTCCATGGGACAAAAATATATTGTACTTACGATAACAGATGTGAAACTTTGGAATCTGAATGTGGATAAACCTCTGGTCTACCTGCAGTAATCAGCTTTCCTTAGTGTTCTAGCAGTAATCAGCTTTCCTTAGTGTTCTAGCACAGATCAATGAAAGGACCACCCTTTTGCCCTCTCTTTATGGTGATTAGATCATCTTTAAGTAGCGGATGGTTCATACAAATCTAAAGGTTTTAGCAGAAAGGCAATGAATTGTAAAAACAAACGGAGAAACAACATCAACTAGGGAAGGAAAACAATAAAAAAGAAGAATTCAAAAAAAAAAAAGAAAAGAAAGGAAGGTAGAGGCAATAACTAATTCTATTTTTTTAAGAGATATTAGTAGTGAAAATTCAAGTGCAGTTTTTTAGGATTTTTTTTTTTTAATATGAAACAGAGTAAAGGAAATCAGAAATCATAGCATGCAACAAAATACATAACAGATTACAACTGAATGTAAAACTAACTTAATTACCATCTTTATTTTGCACTTGGCAATATCATGTTTGGGTGATATCGTTCTTTGTGCTTGGAACATGGCATGGCAAAACTGGGTTAAAATACTGAGGAATCAATAAGTTCCTGAATTTCCCATTTTCAAAATTTAAATTTTCAATTCTCATTCTCATTTATTCCATAATATATTTAATTCACAAGTTTCATCAGCATTTCATGAAATTCATTTCACGCTCTCAATAATGCATCCATTTCAACGATTATCTTGAAATTGTTAACAATATCATGATTTAAATAGGAGAGATGATGTATTTATAACAATGTTAAATTCTTCCAATCTATTTATATAACTTACAATTAATATCGATTTCTTAATATCAATTCAGTATTATGATTGCTAGAAAAATTTATTTTTACAACCCTGTTTCAAATATTAGCGAATGACAACTAAATCAAAAGCTATGCGGACATGAAACAAAAATTACGGAAGTACCAAAGGAAGAAGTAAAATGTAACGGCATCCCATTTCTTTTGCAGTTAATTGAAAGACTTCGTTTTATCTTTAAAACATGTATAAACCTCTTATAACGTTAAAAGTTCTACAAAACAAATTTTCCTTATATTTTTAAGATTTTATTTTCACACACCAAAATATTAATTGATGCTAAATCTTTGGTTTTCGACCAAAACACCTCTCTTAGCATTAACGAACTTGTAGTTTAAAATTCATTAAAAAAAATAGACAAAAGTATATATTTAATCGTTCACCTTTAGGGTGTGTTGGGTTTGAGGGGAGGGTAGGTTTGGTGTGAGGGGCGGGTAGAGGGTTGAATTACGAAAATATTTAAATTTTGGGCGGGAACCCAAAATGTAAAAGAAATGAGAGGATAAATTTTGAGCAGGAACGCAAAATTTAAAAGAATGAAAGGATAAATTTTAGTTTCTCTTATCTAAAATTGTAATTTACCAACCATCCCTTACACTCCCCTCAAACCAAACACACCCTTATGCAAGACTTCATTTTGGTCAGTTAACTAACTATATTTTTAATCCTTTAAATCGAACACCATTAACAAAAAAAAAAAAGGCCGATCTTTAGACTTTTTGAGAAAAACACTTTTCGAATGCTGGCATATTCAATTTAATTTTCAAAATAACAAAGACCGTGATAAAAAAATTGTGAATTCAGAACAACAATGTGAGAATTAAATGATTAAAAACATGTTTTTTAATCCTTTAAAAGACCAAACATGTTTTTAACATTGCCTCGATTGATAAAATTAAGCATTCTGAAAATTTTTATTGAAATATTTTTTTTGATGTGTTTATTGAAATATTTTAATAATGTTAAATGTTAAAAGTCGAACTAAAATGTAATAGGCAGTGTTTTGAAAGAAATTAATTATTTTGGTACCTACCATTATGATTTTTTGTAATTCTGTCCTATAAACTAATGTTTTAAAAGCCGGACCGGACGTTGAGCCGGAAAGGTCAGCGGGTCAAGGTTCAACCGGTTGGAATGGTTGAGCCGGACCGGTGACGTAATAATTAAATATAAAAATATTATATTTATATATATATTACAAAAATTAGTTTTTAATCTAATTTCATATGAAGTTAATAAAGTCACAAAACACCATTTAAGGAAGGACATTTAAATCAACCATTAACTTAACAAAAAGCACAAATAATAATGATTTCATGCCTTGTTAAAAATTGGTATTTGATGATTCTTGATTAATCCAAACATGAGTTTTATGACAAGCATTTGGATAAAAAATGTTATCATTTTCTTGAGCAAATGACCCAAAATCAAGACCTTCAACTTCAATCATCTTCTTGTAGGATTAACTATTTTGTATTTTGGTAAAAAAAATCATTTTATATAAAAATATAAAAATAAATTTTATATAACAAAAAATTAAAATATAAGATATAAGAAATTAAAAACGAAAAAAACCTATTAATGAAGATGTTAAAGTTGTTGTCCAAAAAAAATGTTAAAGTTAAAAAAAAAAAAAAGGCTATGTCATGTTAGGTTTCACGTTGTACGAGAAGGTAAGGGAAGATGAATTCAAAACTTATTTCCTCCTTCCCAAGGTGATCAGAAATATTGCTTGTAGTACATCATTCTCTCTGATTTTTTTTTTTCTCACCGTCAAAATACAACTCCCTGCAACTTTTTGCATTGACCACAAGATTTTGGAGGAAAGAGGCGAAACCCTCAAATGCCATGGATAGGGGTGAGCAAAATCAAACCGAAACCGAAAACCGAACCGAACCGAACTCAATTCAGTTTTTTCGGTTCGGTTTTTTCGGTAAATCGGTTTTTTTCGGTTTTGAAATTCAGTTATATCGGTGTTTCGGTTATCGGTGCGGTTTTTTTTAAAAAAAATCGGTTATAACCGAATAACCGAAATTTATTGAAACTATGTCGTTTTATTTTATTTTTAATTAAAATATATCAATTTATTATTTATTTCTTTTGTCAGAGTCACCCTCACAATATAGGCTTATTTGATTAAAAGCTAAAGGCCCATGAGCCCATTTATCTCCTCACTCGAACTCATTCCTGATATAGTTGTGCAAAGTGTAAATCGTGTGTCTCACTAGTCCTCACTCAGTCTCGACTAGAGACTCTCCTTTCCTGTGTCTCCCATGTCTCAACCCTAGCCTCCCGCTCCTCAACAACAAGTCACTGTTCACGCCGTCTGCATCACCTCCTCCCACCTCAAAGTTCAATCTCCTTCTCCTCCCATCGATCATCATCAATCTTCGTCCACCTCCTCGTCTCGTATAGTCCCTCAAAATGGGCCTCTAACTCCCTTTACCCTAACCCTAAAGTCATCAACTTCACCTTATCCTGAGTCGTCAGTTGTCACTGACTCACTATGCTGTTGAAGCTTCGCCGTGCCGTTCACGCTGTGTCCTTTTCCGTTGACGACGACATTGTTCGTTGCAACTGTCAACGGCACCTCCCACCTCCAAGTTTGATCTCCTGCTCCTTCCTTCGTCTTCAACTCTTCGATCTTGAGAGTTCATCAGTTTCTTCTTTCTGGTAAGCATCTTTTTTTACAATGGCTCTAATTTTAATCTCAAGTTGCTGACTTTTGGAATGCTACTGGAAATAGAGATCAAATGACTGAAAAAAAATTTGTGAACAAAAAAGGAGCTTGCTTGTTGACAACATTAGTTGGCTGATTCTGAATCTGCCATTTTTATGGTTAAACTTAGCGCATTTCCCATTTTCCTTATAGTGTACCCTGTATATATGTCCTATATCTTACACACGACAGCATTGGCTGATTCGTTGATTCTTTATTGAACAGATGAGGATTTAAAAAAGTTGCAGATTCACTGCAAATCTGCAATCCTTTTTTAACGAATTTTTTCCTGTACATTCCCTTAGATGCTTGTTCATATATATATATATATATATATATATATATATATCTTTTTTGGCTGCCAACTAGAATGGGAAAACCGGGAAAACCTGTTAGAAAGTATTTGTATGTTAATGAATTCTTCAGGAGGTATCGTACTTTGCTCATAAATTCTTTCGGCTCATTTTACCAAGTCATCTGGGTTGGGGAGCTAAATGTTATCAATCCATGATAATTTTAAGTGCAATATTTTTTTGATTTTCCATGTGTTTTACTTTAATGAATTTTAAACTTCAAAAACAAGACCTCGAAGCAAAACTTAGACTAGATGAGTATTTGCCTGAAATATTTTTCTTTCTCTAATGGTTGTAAACTAGAGACTTCCAAATTCCATGTCAAATTTGAGTATGTGAATATTCAATTACAAAGGAATATTATAACTAGGCATTCAATTCAGCTCCCATTCCCAATTAGGTATACATGTAGGCATCCAATTGTGGCTTGCATACGATGATACGAGCTTTATTATGTTAATGCCTTTATAGTCTTTCACTTTTCTTTTTGTAATCTCTATCATTATTGTAACAACCTTGACTATAACTAATTGACTTATTGGGGATTTTTTCCAAGAGTTCAAGCCTTTTTTTCTAAGGTAAGTAAGTTGTTGGCAATCTTCAATAAGTTGAGGCTTTAAACTACTTGTATTTTGGGTATGTATTCAGAACTTGTTCTTTCTAATTTATTTTTAATAAACGAATTAGTTGCTTATGTGCTCTCCACTTTAAATGATGCAGAACATCAACTGATTTATTCAAAACTATATTTGACCTTCTGCCCTCCACTTTAAACGAATTAGTTGCTTATGGGTATCACTGCTATGGCTTGCGAGTTTTCTTTTTATTAGGGATAGGAAAAGTTCAGTTGTTTATCATTAGCAAGAAGAAAACGCAGCTTTCTTTCTTTCTTGATGTTAATTGTGAGTTTTATGTGTTTGTTTAAATGAATGTTGTATTATGTTATATTCGGTGTTGGCCCTTTTGAAAATGGCATTGTAATATACAATACTAATCGTATTGGCCTTTTTTTTTTAAATGAATGTTGTATTTTGTTCTATTATGTATTGGCCCTTCAGTATTTCCTTGATAATTTCATCTCTTTCTTTCCCATTTCTAGTCAATCTCCCATTAGGATGAGAAAATTTAAAGAAAGTTGTGAGGATGAAAAAATTCAGAGCAAGAAAATGTTGTGTTTAGATGTACCTACTAGGTGGAACTCAACTTATTTGATGCTGGACATTGCTCAAAAAATTGAGGTAGCCTTTAAAAGGTATGGTTTTAATGATCCTTACTTTACTTTTGATCTTCATCTTGGAGTAGGAGTGCCTGAAATTGATGATTGGAAGCATGTTGAAGGTTAACTGTGATGTTAGGTCACTTTTATGATTTGACTTTGCGCATCTCTAGTTCTTTATTTGTGACATCTAACTGTTTCTTCCCTAAAATTTATAAGCTGCATTGGTTTTTGGATGAGTGGAGGAAGAGTGATATCATAGAGACAGCAAAAATAGCTAAGGCAATCATTGAAATATCTTATTGAAGAAAGAGATGATGAAATACAAAAGATAGAGCTTGGTAATGTTTTGCTTTACTTCATGGAACTCAACTTTATTGTGTCAATTCCATATTTATTGTGATATATGAAGTCTGATTGTTTTTTCTTTTTCATTGCTAGATCTGCAAAAAATTGCAGTGGAGACAAATGTAGATATCTTCTAGATGCATATGGGCAACTTTAGATTTTGTAAGCAATTTTTCCTAAATTTTGATATCTTCACTAACTTCATATTTGTTTCATATTTGTAATCTTTGTAGTATTTAATTTCTTTTTGTTTATGTTTATTTTTTGTTTTCTTGCTTCAGTTGTAGGTGGCATTTAGGAGGCATTCAAGGAGCAAGGCTGAATTTGAATATATGATATATCAAGTTTTTTGACTTTTAATGTATTCTTTTGGTTCTGTTTATTAATAGATGAAGTTTAAACTTCAAAGTGATATATGATTCAGCTTGTATTTTGAAGTTTCACCATCCATTAGACCATTCATGTGTGATCGCATCAAAACGTGGATATTGAATTCTTATTCAAGTGTATAATTTGATGCTCCAGACCTCCACTAATAGGAAATTATGTTATATAAGTAAAATGATACAGGTGCTTGATTAAAATGATACAGGTGTTATGCTCCATATCTCAAGAATGTCATTCACTGTTTTTGAATGATATTAAAAAGATACTTGTGATTCATCTTATTTGTTCATTGGTTTATAATGGTTTTGTTGTTGAAGTAGTGGTTTGTGTTAATTATTTTTACCATTAGAATTTCCTTTGGGCTGTTCATTTTTTGTATTGGACAAGCTTGCAGTCAAAAAGGACAAAAAAGCCCAATAACCGAACTGTACCACAAAACCGAACCGAAATTGATCGGTTATTTCGGTTTCGGTTATTGCTAAACTTCGGTTTCGGTTCGATCATAAAAATACATTAGATTCGGTTGTTCGGTTTTTTCGGTTATAATCGAAAACCGCACCAAAAACCGTTTGCTCACCCCTAGCAATGAATGATGAGAGTTGCAGCGGCTTGCAATTTGGGAGAAAAGAAGTGAAAGAAAATGTGGTTTGTATTATTTATTTGGCCTTATTTTACATTTTCCTCCTCTATCTTCGCTATTATCTCCCCCTTCCTTTTTTCTTCGTTTCATCGTTGTTTATGCTGTAAGTGTGGGATGGGAGGGGTAGTGGACAATTTTTTTAAAAGAAACTTTTAGATCCGTCCGGTTTCCTTAGAACCGCTCCGGGTTCCGGTTTAAATCCGGCTTCTGGCTCAAACACCGGTTCAAGACGGCTTAAAACGGCCTAACCATTCATACGGTCTAAACCTTTGAAACGAGCCGAGAATGGGGACGGGTGACGGCCGGACTGGTCCGACCGTCCGGTCCGGCTCAGCTTTCAAATCCTATTAAACTTTAAATAATAATAAAAGTCTTTATATTTGTTTCCATTGTAAATCAAGCTCCTTAACTTTAAATCAGGTTGATGCGAATTCTTTTTTTTTTAACCAATCTTAATTCTCATAGTTCATGCCATTTAAAATGCTTTTTTTCTGGTACTTAAAAATGTCGAGCTCAATATTTTTTAAAAAAAAATAAAATTATAAGGACCAAATTTTTGTAAAGAAAAAAAAAATTGAGTAACTAATGATTTAAATAGATGAATTGAGTCAAAGTCGAGAGGCCAATTTCAACCCACTTAAATTATAGGAACAGATTTATACGAATTAAAGTTAAAAGTCCTACTAAAATTATAGAAACCAAATCATTCTTGCTCTTATTAATAAAAAAGACGGTATCTTTGAATTTTTTTTTTTAATTAGAAGGGCAAATCTTGAGGAATGTTTAAAACCTTTAGACATGATGTAAAACTAATCAAAAGGGAGCCACACCTTGAATTACTAGCCATCAGTATGTGTGGAACAGGCTGCTTTTTTCTGATTGCTCTTGATATTCAGAAGCACAATCAACTGCTGCAAAATTTGAAACGCAAATTGAACTTTGTAAATACAGATCAATTAAATACCGACTGGCTTTCGCATATATAAACCTATTTTCACGGTGTTATTAACTTTTTTAAGAAACAAATGCTTCACAAAAATGGAAGACAACCATAAAATGTGAAGTTTTTCGGAGAAAAACGATGAGCTTGTGAAATCAAACAGAAAAAACAAATAAACAAGAAAAATACAAGAAACCAGTTGAACTCGCCGAAAATAATTCACAGGGAATAACTAGCTTTTTGTTTTTTTTTAAGATATGAGCAGGAACAACCTCAACTAAACAAGAAACTATAAGAAGGCAGTTTTTTGAAAAAGTTTTTTCGGATTTTTTCTTCTTGAAAGAAATATCACAAAAATAGAAAAGTTAAAAATGATAACAGATAAGTGCCAGCAAAAAACGCATATAAGGAGCAAATTCAGGATTTTTTTTAAATTTTTCTTTAGATATGGGAGACAAGCAACACAGCGTCGAAAAGATGTTGAGGAACGAGTTGAGGAACGAAGAATGAAGAGATCATGTAAAAAAGACCTAAAAGAGTGATGTGAAACTTTGCAAATACAGATCAATTAAACACCAACTGGCTTTGACATATATAAACCTATTTTGTCAAACTTACCGCAGCAGATGTGAAACTTTGCAATTTGAAGGTATATAAACCTCAGATCTCGCAGCAATAATCAGCTTTCCTCAGTGTTCCAACACAGATCAAGCATGGGAGACCACTTTTCACGCTGTTATTAACTTTTTTAAGAAACAAACGCTCAACAGAAATGGAAGACGGCTATAACGTATGAAGGTTTTCGAAGAAAAACGATGAACTTGTGAAATGAAACAGGAAAAACAACTAAACAAGAAAAATACAAGAAAGCAGTTGAACTCGCCGAAAATAAATCACAGGGAATAATTGGTTTTTTGTTTTTTGTTTTTTTTTTTTTTTTGAGATATGAGCAGGAACAACCTCAACTAAACAAAGAAACTACAAGAAGGCAGTTTTTTGAAAAACTTTTTTCCGATTTTTTCTTCTTGAAAGAAATATCACAAAACTAGAAAAGCTAAAAATGATAACAACAGAGAAGTGCCAGCAAAAAATGCATAAGGAGCAACTCCAGGATTTTTTTAAAATTGTTTTCTTTAGATATGAGAGACACAAGCAACACAAAGTGCCGAAAAGATGTTGAAGAACAAGTTGTGGAATGGAGGATGAAGAGAACATAAAAAAAGAGCTAGCAAAGAGTGATGCGAACAGCGAAATTATGCAAAATGATTAAGTGCCAGCGAAAGTTGCACAAGCAGTAATTTAGGAAACATTTTTGTTTTATTTTTTTTTGGGTTTTGGTGGAGAAGAGAGAAAGGAAAAAGAAAATCGGAAAGGAAAGTGGAAATTGATAACAAAGAGGAAACTGCAGAAATGAAGTAAAGGAAGAAGCTGAGAATGCAATAAAAGGCAGAAGGAGATCAAAGCAGGAGATTGCTGGAACTATGAAGGAAGAAGCGGATCTGGAACTTTCTAAGGAGCGGTAGTAGTAACTCTGAAGTCTGTGGCTTTAGATGGGAGTCAAGTCAATGCAGTGTGGGTCAATGAGGGGAACACGTACGGTTTATGAAGTCATTATTTACTTCCCATGTGATTACAGATCACCAACGGGAAAGAAAAAGGCATAGACACGTCATTGAAAAATGTACGTGTGTGCTCAGAATAATAGTGACAAAAGCGAATCGGCTTCTTCTCTTTATCATTATGCTTGTTTGGAATAGCTTATTTTTAGATAATAAGTATTTATAAATTATGATTCACGTTATACGAGGTAAGTATGTGAGAAGAGTTTTATTTCGGCTTACGTAATAAGTACTTATTATCCAAATATAAACCCAACCTAACACACACATTTTCTCTCCTTTACCCTTTTTAACCTTTTTAACGTTAGGTTCTGATCAATTCAGATTTATCATATTATAAAAATATTATTATAATTTTATCTTAAAGATGCAAACATTTTTTAAATACCAGATGTAAAATAAATTTAAACTATTAAAATTATTTTTTTAAGATAAAATTATAATAATATTTTTATAATATGATAAACCTAAACCATTAAGATCTTAATCTAACGGAGGAAAAGGGAAATGGATGGGAAGGGGTAGAGGAGAGAAACCAAATCCATGGCAAAAGTATCTTTTTTATAATATGATTTTTATAAACTTAAGATTAGGTAAAAGTTAGATTATATAATGTATGTTTGGATTGACACTATTATGAATAGCCTTTTTGAAACTAAAACTTGTTTGGTTGACTATTTTGAAAAGCAAGTTTTGACAAAAATCACTTAAAAAAAGTGAGTTTTATTAAATAATATATATATGTTGTATGTATGTATGTTGTGAAAAATATAGAAACTTATTTGGATAATTAATAGAAAAGCAAGTTTAGAGGTAAAAGACTGAAAAAGATGTAAATTTTATAAAAATAAAAAAGGTAATGTATTATTGGGAAAAATTTTACAACGCTAAACTGCTTAAATTTTTTAGGAAAAATTAGAATACTATCATAATTTTCATATAAAACAATTATCAGATAATTCTCACCAATTAAATATCTAATGGACCTATATCAAGCAAATGCACCCAGTTTCGTCCAAATTTAGATTTCAAAACTGTAATATTGAGAGAGCCACTGCACACATGGGGGGAGGGGAGCGGAAAGAGTTTTTTCTTCAACATTAGAGGGGAAATTACTAGTAACCCAGGTTACTGCAACTAATAAAGCAAGCTTTTTGGCACAACTTTTTAAGTTACTATCATATTTGGTCATTTTCATCTGGCTAGTATTTATATGTAGGTCGTCATTTCACATTTAAAATTAATCTAATTTAGATTTGATGAGATTTCAATGTTATTTAATTATTTTAAGAGATTTATTTGTGATTATTTGTCTTTCTTGTAAACCATGTGTGATTGGCCCTATTATTATTAGAGAAAGGTAACTCAATAGAGATGGTCGTAAAAACAGGTTTCTACTGGCAAAAAAAAAAAGTAAAAACAGGTTTCTGAGAGGAGCAGGTGGGGCCATGGTTGGCTTTATTTTGGGAGAGTCCTTTATTGCAGGAGAGACGTGTGACCTGGGGAAGCAGAGGACGTGAGGTAAGATTTCAAAGACTGATAAAGTGGAAAGTAAAAGTGCCTTTAATTTCTCATTGTTCAGACTTCACAGACGTAAGTGAGCTGGTGTGGGGCATTGGGCGCCCGGCTTCTCTCCCATGCCTTTGCTGTCCCTGGCCTCTCCTTTGCTTGCAACGACATCCTTTACCAAGAAAAACGACAGCCTTTGCTCCCATGGTCACGTGGTTCCACGGAAAAAAAAAAAGAAATAGAAAACTCAGTTATTAATAAAATGTTATTTTTGTGTTTTTTAATTAAAAATAATAATAACCAATATATATTTCCTCTGTCCTTTTTATAGATAACTTTTATTTTTATTGAGCAAAACGAATTGATGGTTAAGATTATTTAACAACAATACATGTGTCAAAAATGTCATGTTTCTTTCAAATATATCCTTATTTATGAAAAGGGCATAGGAAAGAGAATGAGTAATAAATATGAGAGAGTATGAGAATAAAAGATGAGGAAAAACATGTGATAAATGAGTAAACGAAAAAAGAATTGGTAGTGAATAGGAAATAATTAATATAAAGATGTGCATTTAATAGTGCTTATAAAAAGAAACAACCTCAAAAATTGGTAGAGAAAGAAAATTACTAACATCTTTATATTAATTATTTCCTATTCACTACCAATTCTTTTTTTGTTTACTCATTTATCACATGTTTTTCCTCATCTTTTATTCTCATACTCTCTCATATTTATTACTTATTCTCTTTCCTATGCCCTTTTCATAAATAAGGGTATATTTGAAAGAAATATGACATTTTTGACACATGTATTGTTGTTAAATAATCTTAACCATCAATTCGTTTTGCTCAATAAAAATAAAAGTTATCTATAAAAAGGACAGAGGAAATATATATTGGTTATTATTATTTTTAATTAAAAAACACAAAAATAACATTTTATTAATAACTGAGTTTTCTATTTCTTTTTTTTTTTCCGTGGAACCACGTGACCATGGGAGCAAAGGCTGTCGTTTTTCTTGGTAAAGGATGTCGTTGCAAGCAAAGGAGAGGCCAGGGACAGCAAAGGCATGGGAGAGAAGCCGGGCGCGGGGCATTGGACGTACTGCTCTCGTTAAAGCTATTACTTGCGCGTGGGAGGACTTTGAATTTTCTCTTCATGAGAATTATTAAAAGGGTTAAAAAACAAAAAATATTGAATGAAATTATCACAGATGTCCTTATGTTTAGTGGTAGCTTTCTTGGGTTCATCCAATCTGCTAAAATATACTAACATCCTCATTAATTACTTATGCTATTATATAATAGGACACAGGTTAATTAAATCATTTGCCATGCGGATCATCTGAATCAAGGGCATAGCCTACTCTCAGATCCAAACATTTTCTAATTTTTCTTAAAATTTCTCTTGAAATATTTAGGATTTTTTTTTTTTTGACTTGAAGGAGCATCACTAAAACAGAAAAATTATATGAAGTGCAGAATCTTTAGAGCCAAACCCATTAAATACCCATCGAACTCGTACAAACCCACAATTATGAGAGAGCACGCACTCAACAACTAAATTATAATGCCTACTTTAAGTATAGACATGTGCTTGTTTAGAACGGTGGTTAGAGTTGTTGAAAATATTTTTTTAATTGTGATTTACAGTATACGAGATAAATATGTAAGAAATTAAATCTTTTTAAAGTGTATGCATCCAAACAAAGATACAGCTATGACTTTTTTTTTTTGGTTCAAAGGTACAGCTATGACTTCAAAGGCCATAATATACTTCCTTTCAAAAGAAGTTTCTTGTTGGCTATCATACTAAACCTATATTTGGCATCACTTATTTTTAGTATATAAGTGTTTATTACATAAGTCGAAATAAAACTCCTCTCACATGCTTACCTCGTATACCGTAAATTACGATTTACAAGCACTTATAAATAAAAAATAAGCTATCACAAACGAGCACTAAATAAAAAACGAATTAAATGGGGAAACTCTAGAATAAGTTACTTATAAAAAATCTGTTTAGTACTAAGCATGTTTGGATAAGCTTATTTTTGGCAAATAAGTGCTTATTACGTAAGTCGAAATAAAACTCTTCTCAAATACTTATTTCGTATACCGTAAATTACGATTTATAAGCATTTATAAGTAAAAAAATAAGTTATCCCAAACACTCAGGTGTTTTGCGAAAAAAATAATAATTTGCTTTTGCAAATAAAAAAATAAGAACAATTTTTATATAATTTTTTTTTCATTTTTATTCTATACAATTATAAATTCAACAGAATCAGGTTACATAAAATAGTCACAGTAAGTCGAGTGTCAGCAATATGATAATCTTATCCACAATAACTTGGAGATTTTTACTTATTGGGCTTCACATCAACTCTTTATTAACCGTATTTTTTTTTATCAAAGTTTATTAACCGCATTAGCATATGCTTACGCAAGTTTATAGTAATATATACGAGTTTCTGGCAAAAAAAAAAAAAGTACTGATATATATATGACTTGTCATCCTAATTTTTTCTGAATATTAATTTTGATAATATATACAATCTAATCACTTGGGACTTCCGCTCCTATTTGGTGATTGTGCATCATATGTAAACTACAGTAATATCGATAGTTATTGGTTATGAATGGATCTCATTCACTAGTAACTTTTTTGGGTTGAGCCAATCTGGTTGTTTTCTGTCATACAACATGTATATATAGTGATGCTCTTCTATAATACGTACAGTCTAATTTTTTAAAAAAATCTCTAGAAATATAAAGGATTTTCTTACTTAAAGAAACAACACAAACACGCGGAAAAATAAATGGATGAGAGTTTAGACTTAGATCCAAACCCATTAATATTTGTTTGGAATTACGTTTTGAATTTTTAAAATATTTATTTACGTAAATCGAAATAAAACTTCTCTCACATACTTATCTCATACATTACAATTGAAAAACTGTTTTTAAAGACTACAATCGTTTTTTCAACATACACTGAAAAATTGCTCCTTTTTCAGTCAACTGTGGTATTCTCTAACAGTAGTAAGAATATTGAGATCCTTATCATCTAGTTTTGTTTGGCATTAAACATTTGCGCGGAGCTCTAGCCAGCCGGACAGCGCCGGAGCTTTCATTTCTCAACGTCCAAACTTGACAGGGGAATGAGTTGATGCGGGGCATTGTACATACTATACAATATTGCATACAATGACCTTATAGTCCAGTAATATGAATACTCTGCCATAAATGAGAGGTTACGGGTTCGATCCCAATTTAATTTAGTACATAAGTGCCCACCCTTGTAACTCAGGCAAAAAAAAAAACAAAAGGGACTCTGCAAGCATCTTCCTTTCTAATGTAAGCCTTTAAGTTGCAAGGGACAAGATACAGACCTTAATATGAGACATGCAAAGCAACTGAATCACATGATGCAAATTTGAAGTTTCAGCTTCGTTCAAATGTGGATTTCAAAATTGCAACGTTGAGAGTGCCACTACACACATAAAAGGGAGGGGAACGAGTGTTTTTCTTAAAACTAGAAGGGAAAATATTAATAGGCTCAGGCTACTCCTACTATAAAGCAGGCTTTTAGACACAATCCTTTTAAACCCAGGATAACTATCATATTTGTTCATTTTCATCTAACTAATGTTTACATGTAGGTGGTCCTTTCACATTTAAAATTAATCTAATTTAGATATTATGGAACTTTAATATAATTTAATTATTTTAAGAGATTTATTTATGATTAATTCTCTTCCTCATCACCCATATGTGATTACCCCTATTATTATTATTAGAGGCAACTCAATAGAGATGGTAGTAAAAACAGGTTTATTGATAGGGGCGGGAGGGATCATGGTTGGCCTTATTTTGTCAGCGTCCTTTGTTGCAGGGGAGACATGTCACATGGGGAAGCAAAGGAGGTGAAATTTGAAAGGCTAATAAAGTTAAAGTGCCTTTTATTTCTCAATGTTCACACTTGACTTGACAGACGTGAGTGAGCTGTTGTGGGCCATCGTACTTACAATGCTCACGTTAAAGCCATTACTTGCGCGTGGGAGGGCTTGGAATTTTCTCCTCATGAGAATTATTACGGGGGTTAAAAAATCAAAGAAATATTGAATGAAATTACAACAGCCGTCCTTGTGCTTGCTGCTTAATTTTTTGGGCTTGTCGAATCTGGTAAAATATACTGATATTATTAATTAGTTATGCTCTTCTATAATAAGACACAATTTAATTAAACCAAGCCATTTGCCATGTGGATAATCTGAATCAACGACATCGCCAAGTTTTACATCCAAACATTCTTTCTAATTTCTCTTAAAAAATTCTCTTGAAATATTAAAGCTACACGCAATTCGGCTCTTGCATATGTAGCTTTGAGAATAACTGAGCCAGTGAACCATATATATTCAAAATTTAGAAGGGTTAAGGTTGATTCAACATCCTAAAGTATTTTTTAGGTGTATTAAATATCCTAAAATATTTTATAGTGCATTCAACATCTTGAAATATTTTCTTAAATGCTTTCAACACCTTAATATTTTAATGAATCCGGCGCCTTAAATCATTCTCATTCTTTTCAGGCGTGTTCAATATCCTAAAATATTTTTTGGCGCATCTAACACTAAGGCACAAAAAATACTATAGGATGTTAGACACACATGAGAAAATACATCAAAAATTTTAAAAACAAAAAAAAAATTACACAAGTGAGGCAAATAAAGAAACTAAAAATAAAGGAAAAATCCAATTAAAATAATCAAAATAAAAATTAAACCGGTGCCTGCCTTCAACTTTTCTTTTTAACTAAATCCAGAGGGTGTTCGGATGTTTTTAACAACATTAAAAAAAAATCTCTAGTTAGGTTTCTTAACTTAGTTGGGAATCCAATAAAAACGCAAGTCAGAATTTAAATTTTAATATTTTAAACGAATTTAATTAGGATTTCTCTTTAAAATGTCCTTTGAATTTAAATTTCAAAATTACAATATTAGGAGAGTCGGTATACTCAAGTTTTGGGGGGGGATATTTTAAAAGAAAAAAAAAAGATTAGACAGAGTAGGGTAGGAACAAGATTGAATGCAAGGCACTGATCTGTATAGATAGCTTTTTGGCTGAGGCGGTAAAGAAAGAAAGGGACAGTGAGAGTGGGAGACAGCTGTTGTGGGACTTTATATGTAATCCCCTTCACGATTAAGGTCAAGATTTAGTTCATAAATACGTAATTGATGTAGAATTAGAGACCTTAGATGATTTGATGACTTAAACAAAATCAAACTTCCCAAAATCATGGCTTACAAAAACTTTTACAAAACATGTTCATGACGGTCTCATATTCACATTTCAATACTAAATGGCATGTACAGGTTGATTTCATTCACAAATATCAGAGTATAAAGCAAATTCCCGACACACTCGGGTTCCATTCATTAATAAGGGTTTTACAAAGGCACAAAGCCCACAATTCATTACCCTTAACTTGGGAATTACACAAAACTATACTACCAATCCCATTATATACAATTGTTTCCCAAAAACATCCAAAAGATATACATGATAACCAATAACCCAAAATATACTTCTAAATCGGAGCTCTATCCGCTCTTCGTCGCCCGCTTTCCCTTTGATCCTTCTGCCCTGTCTAAAACATGGTTTTTGGGAGAGTGAGATTTTAAGGAATCCCCGTAGTGTCAAATCAATCGTAGTATGTACAACAATAAGGCATGAAATCAAATCATTTTCCACACAAAGCAACTACAACGGCAGTTACAACGGCAATGGTTAGTATGACACATGTCATCCCTTACGATTGCTCACGCTGTATTGCATCACAACAATCCACATAATATATTTCACCACAGCTGGGATTCATATAAAGCATTTCACAACGCATGCCACACTGGCAAGATACACACAGCCCACGGCTGGATTCACAAACACCTCCCCACGGGTCGGATTCACAAAGTTCTATGTCAATTACGACGACAGTTCAATGGCCGACCTAGAGATGACCAACGTCAATCCCTATATGGCTCACGCTGAAGTGCTCACGCCGTAATGGACCATGGCGCACAGTTCACAAAGTTCAATGATAAGTTATGCATACCAAAACATCATACACAATATGAGAGAAGAGTCACTACATTGATCCTTCCGGGCGTACTCTGGCACCAGTCTCTCCCGCCTAGGGCAAATGTCATATCCTGGAATCATGATTAGAGACGAAGAGTTATATTCTATTCCAAGACTTATTTAACTTGAAACACTTAAATTTGGTTATCATAATTGACCCTAAGAGGCCACAAATGCCTCTAATAAAGCCCTAAAAGGTTGGGAAACAATAGGTTAGAGGTCTCATTTCGAAAACTCAAAGTGCTGGAACATAGGGGTTGGCCGCGGCCAGCCCTTCCTTGGGCCGCGGCCAAAATATGGTCAAAAGGCCACTGGTCGTGGCCGGCTACCCATGGGCCGCGGCCAGCCACCTTGGGCCGCGGCCACGAAATTCCTTGATTCTTGGCTGAACTTTCAAAATTCATAACTAATCCTAGAAAAATCGAAACGAGGTGATTCCAAAGCCAAATGAAAGGTATAGATGTCCTCTTCCTAGGAAAAATATGGCCCATTACTGGAAATCACTACACAAATACAGAATCACCAAAAACCAAACACTACTCCAAAACAGAGTTCTGTTTCCATCCCAAACTTTGGGCAATCATATCTCCTAGAATACTAAAATAAATGACACAAAATATATATCCATTTTGAAGCTTGGGATGTGAGCCTTAAGACTGGAAAGTTTCATAATTTTCCAACACCATTTGGGCATTCAAAACGCTCGTGTAAACTGACTGCCCAGACAGAGCTCACACAAGACAGATTTCCAACTTTTCCCAAGTGATCCAAATGAACCCAAAACCCCAACCAAAGCTATCCCCACACAAAATCACTCAAGGAATCCAATGGAAATGTCAAAATCACCAAAATCCTATTCCATTATCATGCTTTGGTTTTGGGTAACATTAAACACTAAAATCTCAAATTCTCCAAATTTAACAATTTCAAACCCAATCAATTCTATCTATCCAAAATGCATTCCAAACATACCAATTCCATACCAAACACATACGAAACTCCCAATGGCCCTCATTTTCGAAAATGGGCCAAAAATTCCAGAAAATTCAAACTTAACCAATGGCTACAAAACCTATATAGAAAAGTTTGTCTTACTCACCTCTATAACTTTTCCAAAGGAGTTTCTTGATTCTCCCAACTTCAAGATTTCTTGAGAGCTCAAACAACACCAAATGACAAATCTAAAACCATGAAATTGAAGCTCTCAAGACAAGGAATAAGTTTGTAGAAGAGCATTTTTCCATTAGAGGCCATTAAGAGAGTCAGATGGCTTACCTTTTACCAAGAACTTCTTCTTCTTTCCTTCAGCAATGGTGGCACGAAAATGAGAGAAGAAGTGAGAGAGATAAGGAAGGTTGAAGATGGAATGATCACTCCTCTTCCCCATACCTCCTATGTCAGCGAAAATGAGAGGGAAGGAGAGAGAAGAAATGATTTAATAATGTCATTTTGACTTTTCTTACATCCTCTCTCACCCAACCAATTTGCCATGTGTCAGAATTTCATTCGCTCTCATAAGGAAATCAACCAATTATTCACCTTAATCCCTCAATTAGCCATTTTAATTACACATCTCATTATTCTCTCATAGTTAGTATAATTTTCCCCTTAATCACCAACTAATTGCCCAATAACTCCATTCTTTCAATGTTTCAATAATTATGACATATTAATTAATATTGCCATAAAACATATAATAATTCAAATTAAATTCATAATTATCCACAATAATCATGATTTACCCTTAATAAAAAATTGGGATATTACATTATACAATAATAGACATATACTGATTTCATCTGCTCAACTGATTTCATCATTCTAGCTTTTATTATCCCCACACACACACACACACTCTCTCTCTCTCTCTCTCTCTCTCTCTCTCTCTCTCTCTCTCTCTCTCTCTCTCTCTCTCTCTCTCTCTCTCTCTCTCTCTCTCTCTCTCTCTCTCTCTCTCTCTCTCTCTCTCTGAGACACTATTGTGGGGCTTTGTACAATAATTGCATACACTGATTTCATCTGCCAATTGATTTCATCATTTTGGCTTTTATTATCTCCACACACATACACTGACAGCTATTGTAGGGCTTTGTACAATAATTGTATACACTGATTTCATCTCCCAACTGATTTCATCATTCTGGCTTTTAAATTGTTAGTTCTAATCTCTTTAGCTTCACAATATTTTGATCTGAGTTTAACAATTGCTTCCTATATTTTTAAGGATTTTTTTTTTTAGTTTTGATCCTTGTACTTAAATTTGAATAAAATCATTATGAAATTATAGAGATTAAGACTAACGATTTGAAATTATTGCTGACTAAAACAAAAATTTAATCAAACTATAGGTTTGTAAGAATCAATAATAATATTAACTTCTTTTTTAAATTTCTCTACATGTTTAAAGAAATACCACCAAAACAGAAAAATTAAAAATTTGACATTGATCACATCAGATGAAAATACTTGTGCGGACCACACGAGCCACGTGTCAGCCATATGATAGTCTTATCCATAATAATTTAGAGATTTTTACTCATTGGACCTTATATTAACATGTATACGAGTTTCCAAAAAGAAAAAAAAGACAATATACAATTAATTTCTTCCAAATATTATTTTTCCTCTCACTAATCCCGAAATAACAAATGTTATATATTACTATATAATATTTGTATTAGTGTTATGAAAATTAAAGAGATTTGGGATAAGAGATAGAGAAAAACGAGATAATAGAGAGAAGGGGGGACTGGAGCAATTCTCATTTGATTTTTTTATGATTAATATACAATAAATGGTACAATTAATACTATATAACAATATCATTCTGGTCCTATTTATCAGTTTTTTTTACCAAAAAAATTGACCATATTTATAAGTCCAGTTTTAGTGTGGTAAATGAAATTGTGACAATTTTACCCCTATTTATTGTACCAATAAATAAATAATTTAAAGATAGAGAAGAAGGAAGCAGATCCTCTCATCATCCCTCATGAGCCCATCTGAACCGTTGATTAGAAAGAGGAACCCATCTGAACCTTTGATTGGAAAGATGAGAGGAATGTCCAAGGAGTGATAACTTGATGGTGTGGCTCATTTTTTACCTTTCAGATTGATTGGATGGACATGATTTAGAGATTATGAGAGATTGTGAGAAAAGGGATAATGAGAAAAACCGGACCTAGAGAAGGAAGAGTTGCAAGAACTAAATTTTACCAATAAAATCATAATGAATATATTCATAAATGAGGACATAGTTGAAAATCTACCCCATAATCATTGAATTAACTACCTCTCTTTGGCATATGAGATCTAATTAAACAGGATTTATAGGACCAGAGTGGTAGAGTGGTACATATTATTTAATAGCCTTTTAGTTTCTTAACAACATATTTATGAATGATGGTTAGAATATGAGTCAATGGATATCCACATAATTAATATTCATAACACTCCCCATTGGATGTCCATAATAAATGTGCATCATTAAAAACTTCAACTAGGAAAAACTCATTGGAACAAAAACCTAACCAAATAAAATGAGTACATCATTTATTGATATATTGTTCAGTACTACCTCATTAAAAATCTTTTCAGAAAAATCTAGTGGGACAAAACGTAAACAAGGAAACAAAAAGTACAGTGTATTGACTCATCCTCTTAACATCAGTTTTGCTTCCCCTGATGACGACATAATTTCCAATGTCTTTTTGAGTATATCTTCCTTTTAGCCGGCAAACTATGAATGATGCATTTTCACCAAATGTTTTGCTGAAATATATTCATCTAACATATCTTCTGAATATGTTACAATTTCAATATATTCGATACTTATCCTATTCAATGTTGGGACAATAAAAGAAAATTATTATAAAAATTACCAAATCTTACTTTTATTATCCATTGTGTACATGCAAGAACTAAATTTTACCAATAAAATCATAATGAATTCAATATTAACATGATATCTAAATATTCTCATAGATGTAAGGTACTTTTAGAATATGAAATTTGACATATATTTTGCAAGCAAAATCATCTTTAGACATGCTTTTAGTATTTTGGATCCTTTAAGGATTCTTATATATAAACTTCACTATTTAGTGAATCATATACATATACTATATATAATAATATCTAATAGACATGTAATTTTTCTTTTATAAACTACCAAACTAATAATATATACAAAATCATTGTATCCACCACAATCCTATGTCTCATCATAATCATCACCAGGCTTTGTGAAAATCTTTATTTTCACATAAACATATAAACATTCATATATCCCATAATACTAGCATATTCTAGTGTTTGTAGTTTAGATCCTTAACTATCATGATCATATTTTCATTGCGTCTTTTTCCATTTTCAAGTCATGAATGTGTAAACTTTAATGATGACTATATAATTAAAAACTATTAATCATAAATTTTTAATATGTGTAAATTGAAAAAAAATCTAAAAACCTAATGAATGCAACAATATCAAAAGCTCGATTGTTCTAAACATCTAGGAAAAGAAGAAAAAAATCTCTCTCAACTACGAATTGTTCTCCGACTTCAGCTTATCACATTTGCAATCACAGGTCTGGTGTGTATCTTTTGGCAAATTGGTAGATTGGCGCATATCTCCTCTGCAGCCACAGGTCTGGTGTGTATTTCAACTTTCCTGCAGATTGGCTCCTTTGATTTTGTTTTCTCGTATCTTTTCTCCTGCAAATATTTTTTTATTAAATATCAAGCAAGTACAAAAATTATAAACAGAAAGCTATATTACAACATAGTCCTAGTGCCCCTCATTCGCTAAAGAGAAGTTATATAAAAACCTCAAAACCTGTCATCACAACTTCCTTCATGTTTCCCTATCTCTCAAGCGAATCCATTCCATAGATGTCTGCATAATTACTACTAATGTAAGTATCAGTAGTTACTTATTGAAAAAACTGGCTATCGGCATCAGCATATGATAAACTTAGTTATAATATATTCATGCTCAAATCAAAAGTTGTTGTCTACAGGATGTTTCCAATTATAGACCAAAAAGCTTCCAGCAGAAACAATAATGAACCATTTGATAGGTCTGACTTTCCTAAAGAATCTTTGCTACCACGTTCTGCAGCAGTTGCTTGATGTATCACTACATAATTTAATTACAGCATATTAACTAAACAACAGAACCAAATCATACAAAATTGATTGAAAAATACAAATTATCACTATATTATGATGAGTTTCAACAAAGATATCTATGTTCATTAATTTCAAAACTGATGGTGAAGCTAAGGAATATGAATGCAAGATTTACTACTTATAATGTTCAACAACTTGTAGCCTACATCTGTATACATAGAAAACAAATCTTGTTCACACAAGCGTCTTTTCAAGCTGAGATGATTATAGCTATAACAAAAATAACAGTGTCCTTTCAAGCTAAATTGTGTAATTCAAGCTAGAAACCAAAAGGAAAAAGATTTCTGTTGACTTGGAAAAAAAATATAGGCGGTTGATCTAAAAAGTGAGTAATAACAAAAAAAACACAACTATAGAAGTAGTTGCATAGTATTCATTATTCATTAATAAACCAAATAACTGGATGTTCTTATACGAAAAGTTCCAACTATTGGATGTTGCACTTCAACAGTTTCTCCCAACATCCTTACCCGCAAGTTGAATTGAAAATTTAACAAAAGACAACAGACATCATAGACAAGGCACAATATACAAACATCAAACTGTTCAACCCCAGATACAATCCATGAACCAAAAAATTTTAATACAAACCTCAAAGTTTGAATTGCATCAACAAATAGCAATATATATATATATATATATATATATGACAAAATCAAGAGATTACTCTTCCAGTTGACATATAATCGAAATTGTTGCCAAGGGTTCTAATTTCTTGCTTTCTTATGCAATTTGGACTTATGTATAGATTCAAAAGTTTACATTAAAGATGGGGAACAATAGTGATTAAGATAGTGCCTTGAATACCGACTTTAATGATAGTGAAGAAGTAGATAAAAGTGACATTGAGGTGGTCAGTACACAATGTAGAGGAAATTCAAATGAAGAGGATGAGAGTGAAGATTCAGAAAGTCTTGATGATGAGGAAGAAGCTAGGGATGAAAATGAAGGAGGAGATAGATACAAACATCTTAGCAAAATGTGCTACCATGGCGTACTCCTAGTTCCTATCTAGTACACAGGTCACATGGGAATAGCAAAATGACAATAGCAAGCACAACCCAAGCAACACCACCAAGGCAGGGAGTTGATGCAAGATCAAGTCAACCAAATGCTATGACCTAAAGCATTTATTCTTTTCGCTTTTGCCACCAAAGAAGATCATGTTTAGTTTGGATTTATTTTACATCTACATATTAGTCAATTTCTTATTCAAAATAAATTTCAAATTCACCTTTTTCTTATGTCATGCTATTCACCTGAAATATTTTTAAAATTTGAGACCATTTGTTTTTTTTAAATGTGACATAATAACTAACATAAAAATTCATTTAAAAATTACAATATATGATAACTAACATAAAATAGGTGATAGTCAGGTTAGAAAGCTGAAAGTTAGCAAACAATGCTGTGTTTTGATACCGACATATGACTGAAACTTTTTCTTTACACATATGCATTGTTTCACATTTATAGATAGGTAAAGGGCGAAGAATATAGTTTAAAAACACAGCAAATATTGTTGGGTAAGCAAGAGAACAATAAAATCATGTGTAGATCTGGAAGTCTAATGTTAGATTTAGCCCAAAAAAACAACTATTCCAAATATAAACTGAACATCACAAGAATGTATAAATGAATATCATTCAAGGTTTTTTAATTAAGAATATCAATATGAATTAACAGGAAAAAACCATTCTGTAGTACAAAGAATTTTGCCAACCTTAGGCGGATCACAACATTGAAATAGAGGAGAAATTCTTTGTGGCTTAAGTTCAAACACATGGTAAACCCAACATCAAAAATCCAATCCTTGATCCCGTCCACATTTCTCAGAAACCAAAAAAAAAACTTCATTGAATTCAAACCCATAATCTCATTTCAAAACAAAAAATTAGCAATCAACAAAAAACCAATCCATGTTCTTTCCTTTAACTAGATATTCTACAAACATTCACAAACCCATAAACGAAAACATTAGTAAATTCAAACCAAATTCTCATTCCCAAATAATTCCTTTCGACAATCAAGAAAACCAATTCATGCTCTTACTCTTTACCAGATATTTACAATAAGATACCTTGCGCGAACTCCAGATAAAGCTGGTGCAAAAACTCGTATTTGGTACTCAGATCCTGTAGAGTTAGATGTCATTAGGCAACAAGCTAAGAAGATACTTAGAAAAAGGATGGTTCTAGTGGCTCTTCTTCCATGGAATTAAGATTCACTCAAGGAGCACAGTTGGTTCTCACATGCAACAACAATTTCAAAACAGTCAGAAAGAGATAGAGAAATGAACCTTGATGTCCTTACTTGACCTCTCTTCGCAAAGAAGGCTTGAAACCCACTGATTGCTTACAGATCTTGAGAGTCGCCGAATTAGCCGGGGCGGCCGCCTTCTTACTCATACATTTGTGTCAGTTGTGAATCTTGTATCACCATTTGGCTATCTGAGTAGGCCAGAAAATCTTCTAGCTTCAGCGCTCCAAGCTCTCTCAACTTTGGTTTTGTCGGCACTCCATTGTTGCTTGCTACTTCTGATTCGCCCAATCGATACAAAAATCAAACCAAGTCCACAACAATATTTTATGGTATTTGCTACTGTAGGGAAAGGAGGTTTGGAAGAACGAATCCAGTTTCTCTCCCTGGCTCTTCCCGTCTCTTGCGCCTCCCTTACTCAAACCACAGCCATTTTGAGTCAAAAAAAAAAAAACACAAGAGGGGGATTAGGTGTTTTTTTTTAAAAAAATATGTAACAATCTAAAATATTTGTTCAGTACCACTCAATATCATGTAATAATTTTTTATATACTGATCATTCTTAAATATTTTATTAATAGTAATTATTTTCTAACAAAATACACTCTAAAGTATTTGTGGAAGGACGCGGTGAATGGCTGTAGTTGCAGCGATTAGCTTATAGGTAGAAGAAGTAAGGAGGTCCAAGGGTAGAAGAACAAGAAAGCTTTTTTAAAAATACAAGTAGAGGACACGTTTTCCATTTTTGCCAGACACATTTTAATTTGCAAAGATTTATCAGTTTGTTTTAGTCTTTTCTTGTCAAAAAAAGAGAAAAAGAATTTTGAAATTATAAAATTTTAAATTAAGAATTTTTTAAAAAATAAGTTGTGAATTACTTATCAAGTTTCATCATTTCCTTATCAACTCTTAATAAAAATCTGATTTAGGATTTTGCAATTTCAAAATTCTTGTCCTGACTTTTTCCCTTTTTTATTTCACCCGAATAGTTGGTTTTAGTTTAATAATTAAATCTAAATATATTATATTAAAAAAATTAGACCTTGAATATGATTTTTCAGCTGATGAGTCATCACTTAAGTTGACAGTGTCAGCGTTTTCCGTTAACAACATTAACCGTGTTAGAATTATGGGACTAGTTGTATACTTCATAAAACTAAGGGTTTTTATATATCTTATGTAAAATTTAAAAGACTAAAAGTATATTTTAGCAAAAATATTTATTACTGCCATCCATGACATTGACAACTAGACACATACCCATTTTTCTTTTCGATTACAATACACTCAAAGCACTTAGCTCATATCCCGCTCCAAAGCCTTCAACAGATACTCTGGGGGAGTCTCGAAGAAGGTACCCTCATCCATAATATTGAATGCCTCCTTAGCTAATATGTCAACAACACCATTAGCTTCCCTATGACACCACTTAACAGTAGCATCCCATTGTCTATTCAAATAGCTTTGAATCTCCTCACATAGATTAGTGTGGGGATGTTCATCACAAAAGCCTAAATACAAAGTCTCAACAAGCTCTAGGTAGTCAGTTTCAATAATCACCTTTCTACAAGCATTATCCCAAGCCCTCTTTAAACCCCATAACACAGCCCAGGCTTTGGCAAAAAAGCTATCCCCCGTTCCAAGTCTACACATGAAACCACCCAGCACTTGACCATTGTAATCTTGCGCCACTCCTCTACAAGCAGCAACCTCTCTATACCTCATACTTGCACCATCCACATTAATCCTAACGAACCCCATAAAAGGTGCTTTCCAACTAGCGAACTGCTCCATACCTATACCATCTGCTTTTAGCGAAAAACTAGACCATTGTACTACTACTCGTGTTTTAGCAATAAGCTGGTAGTGACCAACCGCCTCCCTCTAAAAAACCCCTGAATTACGGTTGATCCAAAGATGCCGACATAATATAGAGAACCATACAGACTAACAAATCCCCAACACTTTGATGTCATCCTGTCGTATATTCCAACTAATCCGTTTGTCTACCTCTGATATATAAAAGAATTTGTCACACAACTGAGGAGGGACTGTATACTTCCAACTATCATCGGCCACCTTGCATTCCCTTAAAACGCGCATGGTATCCTCCCTGGTAGCTCCATAAACACTGTATCCTTCCAAAACCTACATGTGTCTAGCTACCTTATTTTCATTTGTCAACAATCTGCCTTTCATGCAAAGCCACAAAAAGGTCTTAACACGTTGGGGAATCTCAAGCTTCCAAATTCTATGCTATTGAGCACCGTGAGATGTTGTAATATCCGGCCTTAATAACCTATAAGCAGACTTAATTGAAAACTCACCATTTGTGGTCGCTCTCCAAATGGGAATATCCTCGCTAATTCCGCTACTAGGTGGGGATAGTCTATCCAGTGTGTTGAGAACCATACTTGGCAAGTATCTTAGTAACTTATGCCAACACCGACCACCCACTTCCATCACATAGTTCGCTACCCGCTCTTCCTTCATACTATTGTCAATATCACATAAAGCATAATTTTTTAGCGGTTCAAATCCTAGTAACCAATAGTCTTCCCAAAACTTAACTTTGTGCCCATCTCCTAACTTCCATCTTATCCCACGTAGAACTTGATCCCATGCCTCTTTAATGCCTTTCCACACCTGGGAACCTCGTTTGTTGTTTATAATTCGAGGTAAAATATCGTGCCCACATTTGTACTTCTCACGAAGAAACTTAACCCATAGTGTATCTCTCTTCTTCACCAATCCCTACCCCAACTTCATCAGGAAAAGCCTTATTTTGCGGGCATTTCTCAATCCCAAACGCCCTTCATCTTTACTATGACATACCTCCTCTTATGCAACCAAGTGAACTCTCTTAGTTGAGGGTGAAGTTGAGGGTGAACTACCCTAGAGAAAACTACGACACCTTTTATCAATCTCATCACATGTTGAAACAGGAAGTAAAGTTGATTGCATAGTATAAGCTGGTATAACTGAGACAATAGAAGAAATCAGAGTCTTTCTTGCCGCCAAGGATAAACTATTCACCTTCCAGTTGGATAGGCGCCTTTCCATTTTCTCCAAAACACCCTTATACGTGTGCTTATATATCTTCTTATATAATAGGGGGACCCCAAATACTTCCCCAAGTCAGCTGTTGGGGTGAAACCTAAAAAATCACTAATTTTATGGTACCAGGGATGGTGAACATTATCAAAGAAGAATATACGGGACTTAGCTTCACTTACCTTCTCACCAGATACTAGACAAAAATCATCAAGGCATGCTTTGTTAAGACCCGCCTGTTCAGGGCTAGCTTCTGCAAATAGGATTAGATCGTCGGCAAAGAACAAGTGAGAAATACCTGTCCTTGTTCTTGATAGGCAGAAAGGACGCCAATTACCCTTCGAAACTTCCTGTTGGATAAGATGAGCTAACTTTTCCATAACCAATACAAAGAGGTATGGAGATATAGGGCCACCTTGTCGAATTCCACATCCCCGAATAAACACTGATCCCTTACAACCATTCCATAAGATCTGCATGGTAACCGAGGATAGGCAAGCTTCCTCTAATTTAATGAAATTAGGGGGCAGGTTCAATTCACGAAGACACATCAAAACAAAACCCCACCGAACTCTATTATAGGCCTTTTCCAAGTCGATCTTCAACGCCATAAACCCCTTCTTTCTTTTCCTATCACGCATGGAGTGAATGATCTCTTAGGCTAAGATAATATTATCAGTACTTTGTCTCCTAGGGACGAAGCTATACTGGTTTGGAGCAACTATATGAGGCATTATGCGTTTGAGGCGTGTCGCTAGTATTTTAGTATTAGCCTTATAAATCACATTGCATAAGCTTATTGGGCTAAAATCTTGAAAGGACTGGGGAATATCTGACTTCGAAATCAATACAATATTAGTGTCGTTAATTTGCCAAACTTTCTCTGGTAAGTCAAAAATGTCCTGCACCATTTTAACTACAAACTGTCCTACTATCTCCCATTGACTTTAATAGAATAAAGGATTAAGACCATCAGGACCTGGAGCTTGTAACGCCCCCATGCTGAAAATAGCTTGCTTAACTTCACTAGGGTCAATCTGCCTTGCGAAACCCTCTAAAATTGCATTATCAATCTCTGGGAATTTTCTGCCAAAATTGATGTTATCACTAAATTCCAAATCAACAATGTATAAATCTTGAAAGAAAGCCGTACCTGCCCTTTGAAGTTCGCCTTGGTCATAACACCATTCCCCACCCACTCTCTTAAGAGCCTCAATAAACTTCTTACATCTTCTACAATTGGTCACTGTATGAAAATACTGTGTATTCTTGTCACCATACTTGTACCAATCACATCGTGACCTTTGGAGCCACATAATATCGTCCTGAACAAGAACCTTCTCCAATTCATCCCACAAATCATTAAGTCTTCTTGCCCAATATGCATTTGAACAACTCTGCCTGTTTTCCTTCTCTAGTTGATACAGCAAAATTTTTCTTCTTCTATTAATATTACCAAAAACCGAAACATTCCACTTTTTGATGTCCTGAGTACAAGGAACCACATTTTCCTCCCACCCTTGACTCTCGCGCCAAGCATTTTTAACAACTGCTTGGAAGCCCTCATGAATCACCCAAGGAGCAAAGAACAGAAAAGACCGATCTGGGTTCCTCATCTCCAAAGCACATGTCGGTTTCAAAAGCAGCAGACTATGATCAGACTTGAAATTTGGGAGATGTATAACAGTTGCCGAATTGAAATACTCAAACCAATAGGAGTTTGCAAGAACAAGATCAATCCTACTTTAAGACTTACCTTGTCTCCACGTGAATTTAGGTCCCTGAAAGTCAATATCACACATATCGTTTTTAGTCACCCACCTAATAAACTCCCTATCTAGACCAACAGGGTGATTAGCATTTGAGGATTGCTCACCAACTCTCAGTGTTGCATTCACGTCACCTCCTACACACCATCATTGAACCCCCAAACTCTTGATATTATCTAGTTCATGCCACAAGGTCCTGCGTACTGTAGGATTTAGGTGGCCATATATGATTGAAAATTCCCGATTAGTATTCGATTTCCCTTTATTAAAAGTGCCATGAACTACCTGTGAAAATTTATGACTCACTGCAAAGTCCATCTCCTCCTCCTACAAACACCAAATGCCTCCACTAAAGCCATTATTCTCCCCTATCTCCATTTTTGTGAAACCCAACCTCTGTGCCAATCCCACTGCACGATCACCTTTCTGTCTAGGCTCAAGAACAACAAGAAAGCCAATACTATATTTCTTTCGTAAATCCGACATCAATTGCACAAAAGCTCTACTACCAACTCCACATGTATTCAACAATAATATATTTTTATTTTTATCTATAAAATAAAAGGACAAAATTTAGCGTAGAACCTTTCAGCAGTCCTGGCGTGCTTCCTTTTGAGAACTATCCACTTTCAAAACATCTCCATCTTTAACCAATTCAGACAAAGGGTTAGAGCGAATTGAGAAATTCCCTCTAACACATGCTCCTGGGTCTGGTGGTTCGATATCTTCGTCCATGTTATCAACTTGGTAGCTATCCTTATCCACCGTCTTCATACTTACATTACCATACCCATTAGTATTAATGGTCGTGGTAACTACATTGACACCCTTCTTTGAAGACATGTTTTGATCCGAAATCACAGAAGCTACATGTTGCCCCTGGTTTGTTATCTTGTGCAACTCCTGTCCCAGCTTGGTCTTGGCTTGAATTAAAAAGGAGAAATCATTTTGTAGGCCTAACCTTTCTTTCACACCTTTACTTGGCTTATTAATACTTTCAACCGTGGGGCCCTTCTTCCTACCTTATTTGACTTCAGGCAATACTTTTCCATTATCCTTGCTATCCCGTGATTCTCTTCCCAAATTTGTAATGTCCTTTAATGTTGATTTACCATGTAGGCCCACTTGAAATTCATTCAATCCCAAAAAATCCTTCCCAATCAAATTGGAATCCTGAGAACCTCTCCCCTGAATCACGGCTTCATCACGTTGTCCCCTTTGTGAATCCTGGACTCCCATAACTCCCTCCTCCGTCAAAATAGAAAATCGAGAACCTTTCCCTCCATTAACTACCTGATTTTGTGAGACACGCCTCCCCTCACTTGGCCAGTTTCCGGCGAACCCCACCTCCTATTCCTCCGTGGCCGCTGAACTATCATCCACTCATTGAACTATATCTCCGTCGACCCCTCCTTATTCACCGCTGAACTAGTTTGATTTGTTGCAGCGGAATTGCTCCCTAACGAACTTCCTTTTTCCATAGTAACATCCTTCTTCTTGCCCTCACCGTTTATGTTGCCTAATCCTTGCTAATATCTGGCAACGTGTTCACTTTATATGCACATTGATCACTATTGTGACCATATCTACCACAGTGAAAGCATATTAGATGAATTCCCTCATACTGGATCCCGTTGTTCTTCATCATTTATAAAAATAACAGGTCACAACGGTTCTCCCAGATCTAGTTTGACACAGAGACGAGCAAAACGTCCTTTCTTCCTTCGTAACGTAGTCATATCCACCTTCAACACCCTTCTTACTTGAGAACCCAGCACATATAAAAGACCTCTATCGTAATAATCAAGTGGTAGATTCGTGAGCCTTATCTAAGCTGCTACCTTCATAATAGTCTCTATCTTTGGCTTAAAATTCATCCTCCATAGTTGAATAATGATCAAAGATTAACCATGGACCCCCCATAAGGGCAAGATCATAATCTCGAACATCAGTAAACTTCACCACAAAGAATCCCGAACCCACATCAATGGTATCCACCCCACCATCTCTAGCCCATAATTGTTGTACCTTCCTTTCTAAATACTCCGGGTCAATCATACGCCCAATGAGTTTAACAATCAATATGTTCTGCCATTGCTTCGCAAGCCAGGCTTTCTCTTCTACTGGGATTAAAAAGTTCGGACCTTTTGCCATCATAACCACGTTCACCCTTTCCTGCCAACGACCATTACTCCACCAATCCTTCTCTTCCTCCATACACTCCTTCTCCTTAGTCACAGCTTCCTTAAACGACTTCCATCTGGTCACCTCTTCTTCAACTTTCTTCATGACTTCATCATTCCTCTATGATACATGATCATCCTCATCGGTCATCCAAGCCTCCACTCGGGGAGTGAGTAGTGATAAGTGAAATATTTGCATATTTATTTTGCCTTATATGATGATTTTATGGATGATATTTGAGCTTAATATAATATATTTGGGTATAAAATAAATAGTATTTAAAAAATAAATAAAAATATAAAAAAAGGTCAGTATTGTAGCGTCGGTCACTATTCATGACGGAATCATTGTAGCAGGATGTTACTGTAGCGGATGGAATCATTGTAGCACTGTAGCAACACGGAAAAAATACGTAGGTTTGCTGAAAAGTCATGTTCATGCGTGAAAAGAAGGCAAAATACTGTAGCACCTGTGGAAAGAAGAAGAAGAAGCAACAGACGCACTTCGCTTGCCTATATATATGTGTGCTTCTTTGCAAAATGGAAGGAGGAGGAGAGAAGAAATATAGTGGAGATATTTCTCTGCCAGTTAGAGATCCTTCTCTGACAGGGAGAGATATTTTCTCTGACAGTTCTAAATAAATTGTGTTATTTTTTATTTCTAATTTTATGTATTGTATTATTTTTTTTGTGCCTCCTACATGGAAGGCTTAGTATTATATTACTTTTTGCATGCCTCCTACATGGAAAGCTTAGTATTGTATTACATTTTTCATGCCGCATACATGGAAGGTTTTACCTCCTAAAGGGACGCCTAGATTTGTCCATTTTTCATGCATCTTGTTAGTTGTATATTTATGTTTGAGAATTTAATATTCAAGTTTATGCAGTATTTATGAGGATTTCATTCTAGCTTTATATAATGTCAATTTATTTTGGTTTTGTTTTTAATTTTATCATGAGCTAGATTTTCATTTTCCTAGGATGATGACGTAGCTTACTAATGACGGATTGAATCTTAACTTATTAAATCTAGTTTTAATTTCTCCTTCATGATTGAGTTTTAATTATTGTTCTTAATGCTTTCATTTGATTGGCCACCTTTTGAATGATTACAATATGCATGTTGAGACCGGAAGGAGATGCATGTGTGTAGATCCTATAATTAAAACCATGACTTGCATATGAAATAGGAATATATTCATACGAGTTGTGTAGTATTATTGAGTTTTATAAATCTTAATGCATAATTAATTGCTTAAATTCATATAGAAATATATTGGATTAGCAATTAATTATAGAATTGCTTGACCTTAGAAGAGGCTAGTAATTAAATTAGGGAAACTCGACTATCAATCATGTGGAATAAATTGGGCTAGAATAGATAAGTGATTCAATCCGAAATTTGTTAAGTGAAATCTAATCCCTAGGACTTTTTCTCATATTTATTTTCATATCATCTGCACTCATTTAATTATTTTTCTTTTATTTATGCGCTCAATCACCAATTTACCGATCGACTAAATAGAATTAAAATTACCCATTTTGGTACTTAGTGATCAATCCTCGTGGGAACGATACTCTACTCACTTCTATATTACTTGATTACGACAGTGTACACTTGCATTATTTAATTGATCATTCACACACGTAACAAGTAGCTGGTCATTGGTAAACACACACCCACCTTCCCGAACCTTCTTTGTACTCCTAGCCAGAACATCCTTCTCCTCCGGCGTCGGTGTCGGGTTGCCTCTCTCACGACTCCTCTCTCTCTCTCGTGCGCACTCATTTCAAAATTTGCATCATGCACTTGATTCTTAGACACATACACATTCACAACTGTGTCGGCATAAGCATTTTGCCTTTTTTCCTTTTTTTTTAATAATTTGAATGACAACATGTTTTTAATTTAAGATGTTTATTTATACGATTTTTTAAAAATTTTATGTACTTTTTGTCTTTATATGTTAGTTTTATATTCGTAGTATTGTTTATTTCTCTCTTTATTTTAGGAGAATGACAGAAAAATATTAATTGAACTTCAAAATCTCAAATTAGTTTTTTGACAAAGATTTACGTTGTCAATACCATTACTATTTTTGTCAATCCCATTACTCTTTTTGTGAATGGAATTTTGAAGTTCAAAGGGTATTTTTCTATCATTCTCCCTTTTATTTTCATATAAAATAATTTTTATATTATTATTTAATTAAAAAATTCATATATTGCAGTGTTATTATGTTAACCATTAAACTTTATATATATATATATATATATATAAATTTATTTTTTATATAAATTATTATACATATATATAATTATTTTTATTACATTTTTATTTAATTATTACGTCACTGGCCGACCGAATCCACTTTTCAAAACATGACCCATTGACCTTTCCGACTTGAGGTCTTCGGCTTTTAAAACATTAGAGCTGATCCACATAATCAAATTAAAGTGTTGTTGATATAAATTGTATCTTTTGTGAGATATTGCATAATTAATTGAGGTAGGATATAAATTGACCGACAAGCATTTATAGACACTAAAACTCTTAATTAGCTAGTTAAGCTAAAGCTTAATTAATTAAGTGGGGATGAAAATCCAAGTAGCAAATAAGGGATTAACGACTGTAAGTTGTTTTTGAAATTAAGAGTTACTGTTATTTGAATTTCTTTGAAATTAATTAGATTCGCTTGACTTAAAAGAAAATTGAGATTTTAATACCTAACTATTAATTTTCCTGATTTCTCATGGGAATCATACTTTTTCCATCACTTTATTATTTAACATGACCAGTACACTTGTGATATGTATCAGTGGGAGAAGGTTTAGGAGACTCACCTTAGTCCAAGACCAGCATTGCATGTGGGATTGATGATCTCTTCCTTCTTCTTCTTCCCTTTCACCCCCTGGTTCCTCTCATCTTCAAGATCTCTCTCTCACTATACTTGTGTGCTTTTGATCGTGAATGAGGAAGAGGGGTTAGGGCTAGTGAGTTATATTGGTGTTGAGACCATTTTGCCCCTCAAACTTCTTTTGTTTTCTACCTCATCCCTTGATCAATACACTAAGATCCTCAAATAATTCCTAGAAATCAATCCTTATCGTATTATAGAGATTTCCTTCTTTATTTAGCATCTTTAAGCTATAAAATAATTTTCCTAAAATATTTAGGCTAAAACTTAACCTCTAGCCATTTTTCTTGAATTTGTCAAGAAAATAGGCCCTTGATTCCATAAAATAGCTTTACAATTATGTATAACTCTTTTTTGGAAAGGAAATTCTCCATAAACTCCTTTATTTCCCAAAATAACTATCTATAATTTTTCTAAGCCTTTATATATTTTTAATAATTGTCCTTATATACCTTATTTTCCTAAAATTCTTGCATGAAAATAAGCTTTTTCCAAATAATTTATTTTTGGGGTTTTTTTTTAATTTTTAAATAAAACCCCTGCTATTGGTAGATATGATGTTATCTTATGATTGAGCAAGGCTTGTTAGTCATGTTTGTGAATTTTGAAAGCCAAGACTGTGATTCATGTTTTCTGATTAGTTGATGACAATAAATATTTGACATTTGATTGCTTGATTATGAATTTGACCAAAATGCATGTTGCATAATGCATGCTAGTGACAATAAAAAGTTGTGGGTATAGCTGCTGTCATTTATGCTGTCAACTTTGCTGTTATGAGCAAGTGTGTTATCGGGCAAGTTTGAATGGATAAAACATTGAGTTACATGAGTTGGGATGTTTTTCACTATGGTTTTGATGTGCTTTTGTGTGATGGGCATTGATAGCATTGATAATATGTCTAGGAGGCATCTGAGTGGTATCATTCAAGGTTGGAAGGTGTGAATGTTGATATTGGGGTTAGTAACCTTTGAAATTTTCAAAAAAAAAAAAAAAAAAACATGTCTATGGTGCCAAGGCATTTTGAGATAGTGCCGTAGCATTTTTATCATTTCAGCATTGCATTATATCAAAAGGAAGATAAATTCTTGGGTGCCATAACACTTTGCACCGATGTCATGGCACTACCATCAACATTTTCTCTGCCCAACTCTTGGGTGTAGTGACACTTTGCCCATGTGCCATGGCACTACCTCAGCAATTGTTCTTCCCAACTCTCAGGTGCCATGATACTTTGCCCAAGTGCCATGGCACTACCATCAACAATTGCTCTACCCAACTCTTGGGTGCCATGTCACTTTGCCCCAATGCCATGACACTACCATCAGCAATTACTCTACCCAACTCTCAGGTGTCATGACATTAGGGATGAGATTGTGCATTCGCATTAAAAAATAATGTGACTTGTAAATATGACAAAAGAAACCTTCTCTCTTTCTTATAAATAGGACCAGATCAAGAGTACAACATACTCTAATAAAGCCCAAAGATGGAAAAATTAAATTAACCTCTAGGCACTATTTGCAGAATTTGTAAAATATATAAAATTCAAGTATTTTGCTCAAATTTTACATCATCAATAATACACATAATTTATCATTAGAATTATGTGCAATATTTCTTATTTTGGTCACTTAATTAGTTGTAATATAAATCTTTTTAATTTTAGAAATTTACCCATGTAACATTCCTAAACCACCCATAGAAGGAATTGCTCAAGGCAATATATAATTTTGAGGTTGAAAAAGGGAATATATATTATGAAAAAAAAAAATCTCTATGTCATAAAGCAAGATATATCATTTGGTCCCATATTCTCATTCTCAAATAAAGAAGAGATGAAACCTAAAAGACAAATCAAATAAATCGTATAAAGTAAGTTTGTAAAGATAGATCAAAGTAAGCTTGACCCCCTTAGATAAAATTCTTTTTCGGAAAAATCTATTAAAGCTGTATTGCTATAAGTGTGTTATTTAATAACTTAGTTAATATTTAATTTAAATTAAATTTTATATAGATCAGAAAACATATTTTTATATGAGGAGAAAAAACAAAGGGAAACCACTTTGTGAGAAGATAGGGTACATATTATTTGCTTCCAGGTTGAATTAAGGTTTTGTAAGCACTTTTATTAATGAATGCAATTTAATTGAAGTTCCATTGCGGGGTGGGAGGTTTACTTGGTCCAATAATAGGAAAGGTCAACATTGTGTCATGGAGAAACTTGATCGTGCTCTATATAATTCTCTATGGAGTCGGCAGTTTCTAGGCTCTATTGTGCAAGTATTCCCAATTGTGGGATCGGATCACTCGCCCATCTTGCTACAAACTCACTGGATGGTGAAAGGGAAAAAGCTCTTCAGGTTTGAAAATTTTTTGTTTACATTTCCTGAATGCCATCATATAGTACAACAAGAATAGAATAGAGAGATTCATGGTTCTTGGGCTTACAAACACAATGTTCAACTTAAATGTATTAGGAGAGCCCAAAAGTCTACAATTTTGGCACACTAAGGGGGTGTTATCATATGAAGAAGAAAAGCGGGTTAATTTCTTAAAAACTTCCCTGGAAATTTGGCATGATTATGAGGAAATGCTTTAGTCCCAAAAGTCTAAACAAAATTGGATGCTACAAGGTGATTGACAAACTCTAGATAATTAAAGAAACTAATTGTTCGAATTAAAGATTCAGAAGGTCAATGGATCAAAGATCAACAAGACAACAAGAAATTCATAATGAAGCTACAAAATATTTTGAACATATATATCAAGCTTATGGAGTTGTTGAATTGGTTAGTGTTAAGCAGACGTTGAATAATATTAATTTGCCCAAATTATCTCCTGAGCACCTTGCAAGAATTAATAGGCCTGTATATGGGGAAGAAATTAAAAGAGCTTGTTTGAGATGAAGGCTGTCTCTAATTCTAGGGCTGTCTGTCAATTCTATTTAGTATGGAGACAGAAGAGAATGAAATATCGTTATTTAAGCCCATTAATCCTCATCAGGAAGAGATTGAGGATAAAAAAGAATGGCTAATCCTATCTTTCGAGATTCGGTAAGTCTTCCATGGCGATCTATCTAGTGTGCAGTATAGGCTTAAGTAGTGTGTATACTGGGGACTAAGGAAAGCATGGAGTCATTCTATTGACTTACCAAAGGATTAGCACAACTAAACTTGAAAGAGCAAGCTTGACAGCGTCTTCTCTGCTTATGCCTAGATCTTCCCTCATGGGGAAGTTAGTTGAAATTAAAGTCAGGAAGAAGAGAGGAAGTCAAATTAGGAGACTTTTTAAGTGTTGCCGAGGAAGAAGAAAAACCTAAATTTGTTGAACCTCAGCCGAAACCCAGGGGAATTTCTTTCAATTCCTTCTGCATAATCTCTTACCTCTAAAAGCTTGGGATTCTCTTCCCATTGATTGATGAAAAGGCTCAATGAGGACGAAAGCCTGAGATTCTTAAGATAAGGCAGATAGAGTTTAGATGAAAAAGATGAGTTTTGGAAGGTGACACCGGAATTTCTCACATTATTCCAAAACAGGTTTAGTAATTTGGACATATCTCCTGCATCAAAACTTCAAATAAGGTAAACCTTGTTGCATATGAAACGTCACTCAAAATGTGTTTCACAGAAGCCATGTTCAAGCCCAAAGAGGCTCAGACGAAAGAGATATAGGTCTTGGAAGTTGATGCTCGATGTTCTCACAATGTTCCCACGATGTTCCAAAACAACAATCATTCTTCGGATCATAACTTTTAGAAGACAATGAGTTTTAGACTTAAACTTATTGCATATAAAACTAGACCCAAGAGATGTTTCAAAGACATCAAGATCATGCTCAACAAATGTCAGATGGCAAATATATGAATTTCGGAATTGGATGATCATATAAAGACACCTCTTCATACCAGCTATTATGAATTTGATCATAACTTTTAGAATATAACAAATTTGAATTGCCAAATTTGGAGTTACATTCGAAGAGTTATGTCCACTGGAAATTGATCTCTATGCCAAATTATCAACATGGAAGTATTCAACAAAAATCCTTCTTCATCACTCGAGTGATAGTGGATGCACTCGAGTGATAAAGCTTTACTTTCAAAATTCTTGCCGGTCACTCATAAGTGATCAGAAGGTTTGTGATCTGATAACAATAGATCACTCAAGTGACAAGTTGTGAACTCGAGTGATACTTACCTCTTCATGTGCCTCTATCAAGATCACTTAAGTGACAGAAAAGATCACTCAAGTGATGACTATCACTTACGAGTCACTCGCAAGTGATTCTAAGGTGATGTGATCTTTAATGTAAAGATTACTCAAGTAGATGATAAATCACTCGAGTGATCCAAGATCACTTGCGAGTCACTCGCAAGTGATAAGAAAGTGCTGCATTGTTCTAAGGGAAGATGACTCGAATGATAAGCTGAGCACTCGAATGATAAGAGATCACTCAAGTGATTTAAAGTCACACTCGAGTGATATTGTTCACAATTTTTAATCACCATCTTGGATTTTTTGATATTCTTTCAAACTCATTTAAACCTTGATTATATTGCTTCTAATCATTTCGAATCATTACTAATCAAGTTTATATGAATATTACAGATGATTAAACTTGGATTAGAGCTCAGTGGCCAAAAACCAACTTTGTATCAGAAGCTTCAACGGCTACTTTCAATAGACTTCTAACAATCATATTCTCAACGTTTATCTCACATAGTCTATACTTTCCAAAGTAGGGAAGATTATCATTTGTATTGTGCTTCAGTGATTATCATTATTCACTTATGAGAGAGAAGATTGATTGTAAACATTTATCATCAAGAGAGATTGTGACTTACAATATGTAAGGGGGAGTTTTTATTTCGATGAGAAGATTGTAAGTGGCTTCATAAGTGCCCGGATCAAACTTGTGGGATTGTAGATGTTCTCAAGTACCCGGTTAAACTTGAGGGAGATAGTGGATTGAAATCTCATGAGGAGCATGGGGACTGGACGTTGGTCATCGTGGATTGAACCGAATTATGATAAATCACAGTTTGCATCTTCTCTTCCCTAAGCTCTTATATTTCCAGCAAATATGATTTGCATAACTGACTATGGATTTATGATCCATCACTTTGATACTTATTGATTTCACTAAATTGCGAAATATTTTCAAAGTTATTATCTTATACCCAATTCACTCCATCTTGAGTGTCAGCCAATTCTAACACATGCACCCAACTTGCAAGAGGACCTAATTCAAATCACTCTATTCCCGATACAAACAGACACAGCGAGAATAAGATTTGGAAATCCATTACGAACAAATGAAAAGACATCTCAAGCTGACCACTGCAGAGAAATCCCTACAAGTCAGGTCAGTCTAACTAACTTTGTGTAATCCTCTGATCCTACGAACCCCATCATGTAAAGCAACTTACATCATTACAATATCTTTTAACCCTTCCTTACGGATATAAATTTTTTATACTATTTAAAATTTAAAAATGGATTTCTAATTTCTAAATTACAATTTCATTTTTCTATTTAATTTCTGAATTTTAAAATAGAATATTTATTATTTATTATTATTATTATTATAAAATTTCAATATTTTATTATTTTATTATTAATTTCAATAAACAATCATCATCAATATCAATATTGAAGTAGAAAAGAAAATGAAATCCAGCTTCCCCTGTTTACCACTCACCCAAAGACTAACATTCCTCTCTGTAATCTTTGTGACATCCAATAAAAAAATTCATTAGCATAAGAGACATACAAAATCCCTGATAACGTGGAGTATTCGCCGGCTTCACACTTGTCAAACCATGACGTCATGTGTAATATCCTCAATTTTGGGACTAGAAGCTTGAGAATAATTCTGAATTAAATAGACTGTTAAACCCCAATTTGGGAAGAGTCCCAAGAATGTCCAAGAGCCATCATGACTATTAGAAACCGCACTCGGAATAGAATATGAATTTCGGTGTGAATTAGTCGAAAGAAAATACTTGATTCCTTTAGGATGTGTCAGAATGACATAGAACCTAACCCGGATCCAAAGGGAAAAGGAAGTAGTGTCTAGAAAGAAGTAAGAAAGAGAATTAAAAGAATTAATGTCACAAGAAATAATATTGCCCTAATCAAGGACAAAAGAGACAATTGACACTTGATCTTGAGGTCAAAATTGGAAGACAGAATGAAAAACTAGAATTTGCTCTTCAAAAGTAAGAAGTGATTATTAGAATGAAATAAAAATTTTCTCTCAATTCATGACCACAAAAAACGTCCAAAACAAGCAAAGAAAGAAGTAAGAAGAACTTGGTTAATCGGTCAAAGTGTCAATTTTTCTAATTTGGAAAATTAAATGACCAATGACAAGACAAAGTGAAGCAAGAAGGTCAACAATTCTTCTTCCATTTTGGGCAGCATAATTCGTCCAAGAAGAAGAGGAAAGAGGGAAGAAAAAGTTAACACAAAATGAAAATTTACCACACATGGTAAATTGACTCCAACTTGTGCAAGAAGAATCATTATTGATCACATATTTCTCCCTTTTCTTTTGGGCCAATTTCGGCCAAGTAAACTAAAGGTAAGGGAAGAGAAAAAAATCAGACATAACACACTCTCTCTCACTCTAGTCGGCCAAGATCAATAAGGAAAGATAAAGAAGAGTTGGAGAAAGACAAGAACCAAGGTAACACTTCTGGCTTAATTTTCTCCTACTTAACCACTTCTTTGACTTAAATACTATTTTCTCCTACTTAACCACTTCTTTGACTTAAATACTTTTCATAAACATTATTTCCCTTGATAATAGCTTCATTTATATAGTTTTATAATTTCAAGAGGAGGTGTTTTGAGTCATCTAACAAGAGCCAAAGTTGGAGAATTAAAAAAAGAGCCCAAGAAAGAGTAAGAGGTGAGCAAGAGCATCATTTTGATGTATATATTATGTTGTTTGGTTGGGTTTTTGGGCCTTGTTTGTGCTGCCATAATTTAGCCCAAATAGTGTGTTTAGGGTTTCATCATGCTTTGCTTATATACATGTGGTTATATGAGGTCTGGGAAGCATATGAACCTAATATAGTGAATAAATTGTGAATTGTTACTTTGTGACCTAATTTTTGGTCAGAACAAGGCATGAAGAAGGAGTATAATTTTGCTATTTTTGAGGTCTCCAATGAATTCCTTAGGAAAAATTGTGTAGGAATTGGGGGTTGGCACAATTTTAGAAAGAATGGATTTGAATTCCAAAACTTGAAATGTTGCTACCAATTAAGGTTTCCTACGAGGCAGTCAGAATGTGCTATGTTTTTGAGTAATAGAATGTTGTACAATGGCCATGAAACTTTCTAGTATGAAAGTGGAATTATCAATCTTTAATTTGATAGGTCATTTGTGCCATTTAGATTAGTATATTAAGAATTATGAATTTTTGAAGTTAACCAAGTAAAAGTGGCATGTTTCTATGATATTGTCCAATGAAAATACTGTGCATCTAATTGTGCTAAGAAAAATATTTTTCCATGAAAATAGACTTAATAAGGATATTTGTACAAAAAGATATGAATTTTCAAAGTTGGTCGAAAATTTTGCCAACTTTTAGTAAATGTGCAAAAATAAAAAGGTAATGGCACAATGTAATTACCTAGAACTCTAAGGGTAGAAATAATCAATTTGGGTTAGTTGGACCTTAATGGTTCTTTTTTTGACTTAGTGTACTAATCCTAATGATAACTATACTAAGTGTTTGAATTATGAAGAATTGGGATAAATAATAACTCATCATCCGTAAATTCTAATTTATATGATTTGATATTTGCTTTGGGAGTTGAAAACCAGAACGAGAACAAGATCAGGAAGGCTAAGGTAGTAACTCTTTCTATTATAACTTATGTATTGCTTTGCATGTATAATTTAATCATTGGCATTGCGAGGACGGGTAGGTCCTATGCATGTGGACCAGGTAGGTCCTATGTATGATGTGATGGCTGCATATTGATGAATCTGTTTGATGTGATGATTGAGTATGCCTAGGTGATTATTATTTAATATGCTATGTGTATTTACATATCATATGAGTAATTGCTGATACTACTGAAATTCTTTTGAATCTCACATCTTTTCAATAACTAACTTACAGCAAAGGCAAGAGGCTCGAAAGGCAAGAAGGTAGGCAAGGAAGAATAAAGAGTGCGACCAGAAGATTAAGAATTTATGTTGGTTATCTATTTTTATTACTATATATGTTGTAAATAACTTAAGGGCACGACTACAGTACTAGTTGTTGCAATAATAACAATAGCAGTATGGGCGTGCGACAAGTCATTAATTGACCTTTAATGAGTTAAAGAAATTAAAATAGGGCAACCATGAGATAACAACCCAAGAACTAACGAATAAAATATGAATATAAGTAGAAACGTGCTCTGATATTAATAAAAGGAATTAAGAACGGGTAAGTTATGACGCAATTGCGAACCTTTGTGAATTTATTTTGAAGTAACAAAAATTTCAAGAAAAATATCCATTCAATGACAGGTTCAAACCCTGTGTTGTAATCGGTAATTAAACAGTTTTCAAAGGTTTATAAGATCCATGATATAAACCTAGCTAAATGGTTCGAATCCGTTATGCGTCTAAACTCATCTAATGACTACGGTCAGAAGGGTGTTACACCATGGCCCTCACCTTGAAAGATAAGCTTCACGCCATGTAAATATGGAGCACTCTGTATATCTCTGAATTACCATTACCAATAACTAAAAACGCTTCCCACCAAACTAACGCAAACGAAAAACACTTTGTAATTTGTATACCTCTGCAATCTACATAAAAACACTCTTGCTTAGTTGGCAGACCGAACCCACTATACCATATGGTAGAAAAGACATGACAAAGAATTGTATGCATAATACCAATTCGCATTGGGATCTCCTACACAATACCAAAAATACATGCCACCCCCCACTATAAACACTAACGCTCCCCTTTTAAAATAATTAAAATTAAAATTAAATTAAATATCACAATGACAAAATATTTTAATATTAAAATCAACAAATAATTTAAAATATAAGGATATATTTAAAACCAAATAATTTTCCAAAAATGTTATTTTTTAAGGTGAAAAATAAAAAGTGTATACTTTTTTAAAATTAAATATAATAAAAAAAGATAAATACATTATACATTATCCAAAATTATTAATAAATAATTAATAAAATGAAAGGGTTAAAGTGTAATATAAACAAATTAAACACATTTTTGTAAAAAAATAAATATACATAAATTAATAAAAACAAATTTTTAAATACTACTATTTATTTTTTCTTAGATATGCATACTGTAGGTAGGGGTGGAAACAGGCCAGGCCAGGCCAGGCTTGTGCCTTAACAGGCCAGGCCTGTTAAGGCACAAGACGGCCTGAGCCTGGCCTGTGGCCTGTTGCAGGCTTTTTATTAGGCCTAAGCCTGGCCTGTACACAGGCCTGGCCTGGCCTGTGGCCTGTTAAGGAGGCCTGGATTTGTAAAAGATTCTAACAGGCCAAACAAGCCAACAGGCCAACAGGCCGACACCTAACAGGCCAAAACAGGCCGATACAAACAGGCCTAAAACAGGCCTAGTACTTAGATTTTTTTTTTCCTGATAGAGAACACCATTGCATGAATTAAAACTAGCAAATAATCAGAACACCACATGTACATAAGAGGGCCATATTAAAATTTTACAATATTAAAATTTTACAAATCACATAATACATTGATTCATTGGAAGAAATTCTTATGAGAAAAGTCACAAAAAAAACCAGAAGCAAAAGCAAATAATGCATAACAATAATTGTTGCATGAATATCCTTGTTCTCCTGATCCTGGGAAGCCACTGTCAAAAGCAAATAATACATAAGATGCCAAATTGCATGAAGAAGGGACAGAGGCATAAATAATATGTTTGACATTCCTAAATCGAATAGATGTGAATAGATGTGAATTAGGCATGAAGAAGGGACAGAGGCATAAATAAATGTGAACATGTGAATAGATGATTGAATAATATGTTTGACATTCCTAAATCGAATTTGATGAATAATATGTTTAACTTTGGTTGTTATTATTTTCTTCCAAATATTTACTTCTTTCTTAAAGTGAGTAATCAACATCTTATGAGAACCTTCTAAGAAATTAGAAAAGTATGTTCATTCTTTAAAAAGGAGAAGAAGCCTATAAAAAACATAGAAGCCTCAGAGCTAGTATGTCAGCAGCCATCTTAGATAAAAAACATAGGTTGAAAAAAGGCATTAAATCCAAATCAAGTCGAAGCCTCAGAGTCAATGGCTCACATGCACGGTCTGCCTAAAAATTAAACATGTGCCAGAATAAACAAAGAAAGTTAAACTGACATTGCTTTTTAACCCATTGTCAATGTAAAATGATTATTCATCATCAAAAAAGGAGAAGAAGCCTATAAATTGCAAACAGAGCTATGATTTGGTAGTTACTTTTGATCAAAACAAGAGGGAACATTGATAGATACTACTTGTCTCAATTGAAGCTCATGAGCAAGCCAGAAAGGCATCTCCACTTTGGAACCTGTTTCAATCTGAGAGTCAAACGTGCCAATGTTTGGTCAAATCATTAGAGATCCCCCAAGCAATGATTCATTTTCATTTAATCACAGATCAACAGTTCTTACATAGTCAGTTTCAGAACTGGGATCTATTCCATGCTGCCTTTTGGAATATAACCGATACAATCTGTAGTGAGATCATTGCAAGTTATAGTATTAGCTTTAGAAACTGAGAAGGGAAGCTAAAAAGGTTGGCAACTATGTAACTCGCAAGCACCAACAGAAACATCAAAGAGAACGAGAGGAAAACAAAGTATTATGTTTTTTCGATGACATACAAGGAAAAATTACATTTTATCCTGATGTTTATTACTCCGACTAATCTTGTTAAGAGATAGAACCAACCCAAAACATCTCAGTTACATAGCAGATTTAGGCTAACTAATGAATTAATTCTTCTATTTACAGTCTTTAAACATATCTCATCGGAACCGTGCATACCCTTCTCATCGGAACAATCATCTTCCACAGGAAAAAGCAATTTGAACAAAAAAAATTTATACATCTGATTCAACACATGTCCTGGATTCACCACATTCCCCAAATTGAAAAAGTTTAACAAGAAAATGAAACAACCGAATCAATAATCAGAAATGAACATGGGACGAACCGAAACACACGAACCGAAACAGAGTTTAAAGCTTAACGAGCCTTGAATCAGAGAGTGAATCTTACCTAATGGCTGAACTAAAACACAACAAATGTTCTTCGGTGGACTGAGTAGTGTTGAGGGAAGAAATCTTAGACGGAGAGAAGACGGATCTGACGGAGAGGACCACAGATCCGACGAGGGTAGCCGACTTGTGGTCCGCTGGTGACTCACGGTGGAGCTACGGCCTACGGGAGTCGGGAGTTGGGAGGGAGAGGGACTCGCTCGCCGGGGTCGGGAGTCAGAGGGAGTCGCTCGCGGCTCGTGATGGTCGGGACTCTGGAGGCAGAGGCCAGAACTCAGAAGGAGTCGCGTCGCGGCTCGCGGGGGAGGAAGAGGGAGTGTTCTTTCAAAAGAGAAAATATGATCTAAGCATTTAGGAATTAGGTTTGGAGAATTAGGGAAGAGGGGAGTGGCAGACGGCAGTGGGTCTGTGGGTGGGTAAAATTTTTTCTTTTTTTTATTAAACCTTACAGGCTCAGGCCGGCCTGACAGGCCTAACAGGCCTGTCACTAGGCCTTGGCCTGGCCTGTTAAGGGAAACAGGCTTTTAAGGAGGCCTTGGCCTGGCCTTTTAGCCTATCAGGCCAGGCCTGAACAGGCCTCTAACAGGCCAGGCCGTAGGCCCCTGTCAGCCGGCCTGGCCTGTTTCCACCCCTAACTGTAGGCAAATTGATTTGTCTTGAGGTTTTAACCCTTTGTGCAAAAAAAAAAAAAGGGAGAATTACACTCAGGTCCCAAAGAAAAAGAGAAATAAAGAAATGATCCCATAAAACTGTCAATATAGGTTCATGGAGTTGTTAACGAGTTGTCAATACAGGCTCCTGGAGTTGTTAATGAAACCATTTTTTTATTTTATAATCTCTAAGGACCATCTTTTCATTTATTTTCTTTCTTGAGACCTAAATGGAATTCTCTTAAAAAAAACAGTGTACTGGGCGTTGAGTAACTGTAAGTAAATGCTTGGCTAAAAACAAGGTGCAAGTAACAACGTAAAGGAAGGCAATTTGGGATATTAGCTTTTCTCATCAAATATCTCCACTTTGTTATGTCATTATGGTCAAACAAACGATTTCTGGACCCAAAAAAAAAAAAAACAAACGATTTGCCAATCCACTGTTCCTGCACTGGTCGGTAGTGTCTATACCTAGCCTACTAATGGCGGATTGGCTGTAACCTCCCCGCCCTCAATCACACTAAATATACAGCACACTGACCCCACAAGCACCAATGTTACAGTATCTTATCTTTTAAATATAAGATAAAGTTGATTTTTTAAAGAGATTAATGAAGCTAATTAAATTATTATAGAATATTTTTATTTTTATTTCAAAACTAATTAGTTTGACTAATAAAATAATATATAATCTAAGGATACACAACATATGATATAATTAAGTATCTTATTTAGCTTCTTTAATCTCTAAAAAACATCAATTTTATCTTATATTTAAGATCGAAAGGAGTCCTTTATTAGCAATCACCAAGCCCAAAAATGAGTTACAGTGATTTAAGAGAGGAGCCGATCTTCAAAAACGGCTCTATGAACAGAACCACAGATTTGTTATAATAAGATATCAATTTAATATCCGTTACACTCTTTCTTATAGGATCCTGCCCCTAAACATGTGGTAACCAAAACTTCAAGCAAGTGGTTGAAACTGTGGGCTAGTTTCATTGACATCAATTGTGACGGTGCATTTTGTAAGGAGAGCGGCATAACAGAAATTGGAGTAATTAATAGGGAGAATGAAGCAGAGGTCCCAAGGACCAAACAAAATCACAATAAAGTCCCTATGAAAAGAAATAACAACTCGTTAAACATGTTTTCATAATATATTGAGTCATTTTTTCATGTTTTGACTTTTCACAGGAATTTTATTATGATTTTGTTTGGTCCTTAGGACCTTTGCGTCATTCTCCCTAATTAATATGTAGAGAACATGATGGTTAGTTACAGAACAATTCAGTGCTGATTCGACTCTCTAAGAAAATCTTTTAGCTATATCTAAAGCTATTTTGCTTGTTGGCTTTTGGATCTAGATCCCAATCATTATTGAACTTGATTGCAGTGACATGTTCAATGGAAATATCATGGGTTGCTTTTGGATGTGTTTAACGGATTTAGATCCTCTCGTTTTCTCTTCCCATTTTCTCTCATTCTTTTCTCTCAAAATGCACTGTTTTGGTGTCAAATACACAAACTTCTCACTTTTTTTTTTTGAAAAACAAAATTGACCATCCTGAAGTATTTTTTAAGTATTAGTCAATACTATGCAATATTTTTTCAGTATTATCCAGTATCTTGAACTAATTTATTAGGATCTCAAAAAAATATTTTAAGAAACTGACTAGTACTGAAAAATACTTCAGGATGGTCAATGTTGTTTTTTAAAAATAAAAAAGTGAGGAGCTTGTGTATTTTGCACTAAAATAGTATATTTTCAGAGAAAAGGATGGGAGCGAATGGGAAGAGAAAATGAGAGAATCCAAATCCGCCTCTGACATGTTGAAGAAAGGAGGTTTGATCTCTGTTTCTTTTCTTCGTTGTCAAGGTAATGGTGCCGTCAACTATTTGGCTGCTTTCGCTTTAAGGGAGTTGGGACCTAACTACTCTCATTCTTCTCGAATGGATTGTTGAAGACTATTGTGGCGCGATCCAATGATCAATGGAGATAGATTATGAAGGCATTGGCTAAGTCTTATAACTTTAGACCTTTATGCTTTTGTGCTCTTCTATATTTTGGTTTTCTTTCATGTTGTCTTTCTTTCATTATAGGCATATTATGTTCCTTTTGCCTCATTTTGATCAATGCAATTCACTTTACCGGCCTAAAAAATGTATAGTCTCATATATAAATTATAATTTCAAAACTGACAATTTTCATGGGACATAAGCAGCGCAATTTATGCCTTAAAATTTGTACATGTTTTGGTGAATTTATGTGAGCTTTATTAAAATATTAATATTACAGTCTCAACGCTTAGCAACATTCCGTTGTAGTCTAGTCGGTTAGGATACTCGGCTCCCACCCGAGAGACCAGGGTTCGATTCCGGGCAATGAAGGGTTTTTTTTGCTACTTAAATAAATAAGGGGCATTATAGTCTTTTTCGCAAGATTCACTGCATTAACTGAGACCTAGCGACAGGCATACATGTGTTTCCATCCCTTTCAAGTTCCAACCTTCCCTCCTCTCATTGGCTCTTTCCTCTGCTTTATAATGGTGTACTTCTCTGTTATCGCTTGATCAATGGTTTTTCACTGATAAATTGATTTTCTTTTTATACATTGGCATTTTATGAATTTGTTTTATACAAATGCTTATTTAGGCTTCCGAAATGAAGTCTCCAAAGTCAATGAGGAAAATCAAAGTCCAGAAGCTCGTCCCCAATATCTCTGTTGGTGAAAGCGTTCGCTAGTGCTGCTAAGGTTGGCCTAGTACCCATTTCCTATTTCTGCTTGTGTTCAGAAGAACATTGAATAATGAATCATGAAAAATATGTCCTCTGTTATGATTAGGAAACTAACTTCACTTTAATTATCTATTTTCATGTCATTAGGCTAAGTGGTGGAGAAATTTTAATGTCTTGTGTATCACCACTCTGTTACCTTATCTAGGCAATTGATTTATGTTTCTGTTTTTTTTATTGGCTTACATATTTGGTCCAGATATTCTTCCAGAATGATATGACTCACCAAAGTGGTCAACTTTGTTATAAAGGGTGAAAGGCTCATATAATACTGTCAGTTGTGGTTGAAGTTGGCAGAAATAATTATGTTTAAAGTAACCTGATTGATTGTAAACTTATGCCTTCAAGATATATCTTCCTAAAACTCATAACAAATGGGTAGAGAACCTTGTCCTGATACTTGTGTTCGAGTCTATTCTGTTGTGGTTGCACTTATTCAAGTCTTTGGTATCAATTTAATTGAACTTCTCTTAGTGATGATGCATTTTGGTGAAAACCAAAAAAATTTGAGTGGGCCTTGCAACAGGCACTAATCTGTGTCATTAAATGATGCTTGTATCAGTTATTAAAAAAAAATACTTGTATCATGATAGATTTTATTTCTTCATGCTTTTTTTATGGCTGTTTTTCATTTTGTGATGCATTTGTTCCGGTAAGGACCATCAATAAATATGACCCATTTACTATTGTTTGATTGACAATTTTTTGTTAGCAGCATTCATGTATGTAAAGTTTGACTAATTGTCTGGACCTAATCTGACTTAGGGGTGTTCATGAGGCCCAAATGCCCACTCGAGCCTCACAAAAAAATGCCCAGCCCGACCCTAAAAAATACGCCCATAAATCATTTGGGCATTTTTGGGCCGGGCCAAATACTGGGCTGGGCTGGGCATCGGGCAAGGTGTGTTGCCCTGCCCATTTGGCCTGTCCAATATGTGTGTATAATTGTATTTAAAAAATATATATATTGTGTATATAATTGAACAAGTATATATTTACTTACCATTCAATTAAAATTTAATGAATAAACATATTTTGTATTTACTAGGCATATAGGCATACTTTTTCATACACATATTTAATTAAGAAGTGGGTAAATTGAGTTTTTGAAAAGTAAATTATTTTCATATAATAAGAAAATAATATCTATTGAATTAATTTGTTTTATTGGCCCATGAATCAAATTTAAGTAATAAAATCTTAAAATGACTATAGCATAAAATATGTTTTTGAAACACCAAACTATATATTTTTTCTATATTATTATTATTTAATACTTCATTATTTTTCAACTTTTGAGAGATTTTTGAGCACACAAGGCTGCCCCGCCCAGCCCCGCCCAACCTAACCCGAAATTATTAGGGCTTTCATTGGGTAGGGCCAGGCAACGAGCCGCAAAATACCGCCCGTTCTTTTTCCGAGCTGGGCATCGGGCATAGTCTATGCCCTGCCCATGTACACCCCTAATCTGACTAATCTAGTTCTATCTGAAGGTATGCTCCTTCAATTGGGATCTATGAGATGGATTTGTTTGTTGTTCTAGAACCTTAGATTTTGTGTTGGTCAACACCAAAAATGCAAGTCCCACGTTGGAATTTAGCAGCAAGTCACTAAAGAAGATGCAATGGAGCGGTTCCACGTTAAATATGAAGGTGTAATTCTTGACAAGTCCTAACAACTTTTATCCTAGTGCACTGCACTGAAGTATGTTGCTTTGTTTTTAAAATTTTGGTGTGATTTTAGCCAAGTTTAGCTTCAGTTTTGTTATTTGAAGAAATTATTCTGTGTTTTTCACCTTTTGGTCCTATGATATAATCACCAATTACTTGTTACATTTTGGATTCTTACATATATTTACTTGGGTTATTTGCACATAGGATCACAGCCATTTACTGTTTGGCTTTTAGGTAGTACAAATCCTCTCTAAAAGTGAAATTCAGTTGAAAATGGGGGGGGGGGATTCACCCATGTCTTTGTGCCCTCTATGTCTCTCTCTCTACTTAAACCAAAGTGAATACTCCTCTGGTCCTTAATGTATAATCTAATTGGGGAACTGATATTATCCTAACCCTATGTTTGAAAGGAAGAGTTTTTTTTGGGGGGGGGGGTGTGGATAATATTATAAGGGAAAAGTCTCCAAACTAATAAATTCTTTTACCACTTTTGAGAGTTTTCCATTCTAGTATTCCTTCCCTCTACTTTCCCCTCATTTTTCTCTCCATCCAAACATAGCCTAAATGTAAGACTTAGTTCCCATATTTGTCAATTTCCCCCCTAATTTACCGCTATCGATATTGTCTTAACAATAATCAAGTAAGAGAGAGATGAGGGGAATTAAGGAAGATGTCAGGTTGTTTTAGAAAACACATGTCATATTAACTAACTTCCTTACTGTAATCAAATTAGGTAAATAGGTTATGCATTAAGATTCAGTGAGAGTAAATTAGAAGACTTGTAGGCACCACAATAGATAGATGAAATTTTGTGAAGCTGTGGGGAATTTAGGGATCTTTTGTTTTGTTTCAGACTATAAATAGCATGTGGTTGCAACGCCTGAACCCATTTGCATAAGATTCTAGCACTTGAGAAAGAAAGATATATGCATATGGAGATAGCACCAAATCATCGATCAATATTTCTTTGAAGAAGTGATTCAATTGAAGTGAGAAGAACACATGTATCTGTCTGTGAGTCTTGTAAAAGTAAATTCCATCCCCCCCCCCCCAAAAACCCTAACTTACAGTTACTTAATATTAATTTGAAGTTATGCATCTCACAACAAATAACAAATAAATAATTATAAACCCAACTTAATTTATCATTATTCCTAAGCTAATTTCTTTCTTCAATGACAACGTTTGATACAGAACAAGAAGAAAATACCAAGAATCCCAATGGAAGAAAGCGCTATTGACACACCAAGAACAACCCTATGAGGCCAATGACGATATTCCTTACGAGCATCATCTTTATAATCATCATAGTCTGAATCACTTGTATCACCTATTAGAGTTTAATGAGGTATATATATTAAGTTGGTCTTTCTATCAAAATGACTCAAGTCAATTTGATAGGATCAACAATTGGATTATATATCTTCACTCCAATGTTTAAGCAATCAATGTGGGATTATTCTTTTTATGTATTCTAATATTCTACCTACTACTTTTTTTTCTTTCTTCTTTTTTTTTTTTGTCTGGGCTTGTACTTTTTTTTTTTTTAAAGTCTCAGAGGCCTCAGGTCCACAGTATTTTTTTTTCAATATTCATTTTCTTCTTTTTTTTTATCCCATTGATCAGATGGCTCTGATACCATATTAGAGTTTAATGAGGTATATATATTAAGTTGGTCTTTCTATCAAAATGACTCAAGTCAATTTGATAGGATCAACAATTGGATTATATATCTTCACTCCAATGTTTAAGCAATCAATGTGGGATTATTCTTTTTATGTATTCTAATATCACCCCAAGAAATATCCTTTCCTCTTGGGGGCAAAATGGGCACTCCATGCTTATTATAGCGAGCAATACCAAGTCTCAACTTTGATGACAGAATCGAGTGGTTATAGCACAAGTTAATGTTCCCATTCACTCTAACACTTCCATTCTCTCTATGAAGCTCAAATTGAAAGGCAAAACGCCATGAAGATCATTGTTCGCTAGATTCAAATGCCTGAGATTCTTCATCTGCGAGAGGAACTTTGGAATCAAACTATTTAGTTTGTTTAAGCTCAGATCCATGTGAACCAAGCCTGGAATGGCAGAAACCGAATCAGGTATGGGTCGGAATAAAGAATTCGAAGCAAAGACAGGTTTTTCAAGGATATTAAATCTCTAATGGAAGTGGGTATTTCACCATCCAGCGAGTTGTACGATAAACTCAAGAATTCCAAGCTGTCTAACCTCGTATATGAAGTAGGTATGCCTCCTTTGAACTGATTACCAGAGAAATCAATGTGGGTGACCTTAGAATCTATGAAGTTAGGAAGAAAACCAGAGAGGTTGGCGGAAGAAATTGTGATGTACTTGAGTTTCTTCATACGTCCAATGATCACAAGAAGACCAGAAGCATTCATAGGCACGTTGGACACAGTGAGATCAGTGAGATTCTCGAGGTGTGAGAGCCAGACGCCAGTGAGCTTACGGAAGCTGTTAATGCAGACGAAGGATTTAAGAGAAGCAATGAGCTCAGAAGGGAAGGTGACAGGGGCGATAGGACAATTTTGGAAGTGAAGAGATTGAAGGGTTGAGAGAGACTTCAAGGCAGTGAAGGTGAGAGTGAGATAGGAGGAGCAGTTAGAGAGGGAAAGAGAAAGAAGATGACGAAAAGGTGTGGCAGAGCATTGTGGAAAGAAGGTTTAGAACAAGGATCAATTGAGGTGGGGATGTTGAGGGATTCAAGTGCTTTAGTCTGGTTCGGGTCAGAGAGTTGATTTTGAAAATGAAGAAGAAGAAGTGGGTGTGGTAATGAAGAGGATGAGAAGACATGAAAGTGAAAGTGGTGAACTCATTTAGGCTCTGTGGTAACAGAGAGGAGCAAAGAGAAACATGGGAGAAGGAGGAGGAGGAAGAAGGATGTGAAAAGGATTTTGGCGTATTGGTGGTGGGTGGGGAGGGATTTGGAACATCTTCATTTTTAATTTTGAAGGGAGATTGCTAAAAAGGTATAAAGTATATAGAGTTTGTTATTTTAAGTAAGTTTTACACATTTGAATACAATTGTGAATAATATTTTATATGTTTGTGAAACAGGGGAGAAGGGAGAAGAAGGATGAGAAAAGGATTTGGGGTATCTTCATTTTTAATTTTGAAGGGAGATTGCTAAAATGATAAAGTATATAGAGTTTGTTATTTTAAGCAGGATTTACACATTTGAATACAATTGTGAATAATATTTTATATTGCATGTCTAAGTAAATATTCTGTTTCGTTTTATCAAAGTAAAAAACTCAACATTTGATCAAGATTTCGGATAATTCTTAGATGTTTGAGAAACATGGGAGAAGGAAGAAGAAGAATGAGAAAAGCATTTGGGGCATCTTCATTTTTAATTTTGAAGGGAGATTGCTAAAATTATATAAGGTAAATAGAATCTATTATTTTAAGCAAGTTTTACACATATGAATGGAATTGTGAATATTGATTTAGATTGCATGTTGAAATAAATGCTCTGTTTCATTCTATAAAGTAGCGAAACTCAACATTTGATCAGGATTTTAGATCATTTTAGATGTTTGACAAATAACTTAACTCAATTTAAATTCTTACTAAATATAAGATACGAACATAAGTTGAAATTCTTGTCTTGAAATCTTTACAAGAAATTGTGTCTGGTTTTTTATTTATTATTTTTTAACATAATGGCCATATAGAGTAAAATTCATAGCATGAGTCATGGATTAAAAAAGAGTTCTGGATAAAGCAAGGATAATAGTGGAAGTTTTTTGTTTTTTTTGGGCCGCTACTAAGTAAAGAGTTCAATCATCTTTATGTTATTTACATAAATATAGTTCATGGAATGAGGATATCTAGCTGATTAGATCAATAGAAATATAGAATAGTTTGATTATAAATAGGGTATGAATTCGACATAATTTTTTATTAAAAAGTATAAGGTTTATTGAATTTGAGAGCATAATTCAATAGTCTTTTTAAAATTTTTTAAATTTAAAATTTATTTAATTAAATACAGTATAAGTTTGAAGTCATGTCCTGATTTCTATCAAGGGACCTCAACTAAGGAGAGGGGGTTAAATTATAAAACTTATTTGAAAATGAAATAAATTTTTAAATTTACTCATTTAAAATTATGAATTACATTTTGAGAAGTCAAAAAAGAAAAATGCATCAAATGTTAAATAGAGAAAATTTTGAAAAAAATGTATGTAATACCTCATTTGATGACTTATAATAGGGATCATTCAATCCTTCTAGGAAGAGTTTTATAGTAGGGTTCAAAAAGAGTAGTTTGAATGGGCATTTATGTCTTTTACATACAGATTACTCAAGTAAACTGAAAAAGTGATCTAAAATAAATGGTGCAATATATACATCATTATTCTTTTTAAAAATTTTACCTTTAACCTAACCCTCAAGGAATACCCACACACCCACCACATAGTCACATACCCACTTTGGGGTTAGATGCCACAACTTCCCCTTTAAAACCAAAGACTTTTGGAATATACTTCTCTAGTCTTATTTATAATACACTTCTAATATATTTTACACATATTAAGTAAAATTTTAAACTTCATTAAATTTACATAAAATTTAACAATATTCCAACTTTATGCCAAGAAAAATATACATTCATATGGAAGACTTAATGAGGTGCCTTATAAATAGGACAAAATTTTTTTCTCACTCTTAAATAAGATTAGATGAGTTCATCACTTGTTCAAAACTGAAGAGTGAGCCATTTTTTCATGGTATTTTGAGTTCATTACTTATTTGCTAGAAATGGTTTAATTTGTCTGTTCCTTTGGGAATATCTTCAAATACTGATTTACGTAAGGTATGGGGCTCTTAAGTTTTCTTGGCAAAGTAATTATTCCAAAACATGAAAAAGTATATACAGCTTCAGGCAATCACAGTATCAAAAAAGCTTCAGGCAACCTTCAACACTTGTTTTGTAGTATATCTTTAATTACTTCAGCAAAGGAGAATTATGTTCATTATTATGTCTCTTTGCACAACTGAGGGCTGAGATGAGATCAATAATGAAGTCTATAATTTATCTTTCGAGATAAATATATAAATAAAGAATGGTTATTATATCTAATTTCCACAAAAATACTACGTATTAATTCATTATTTTTATGTAAGGATATTTAATTTTCACTATTTTTCATCATTGATTCCTTTTTGTATACCCAGTCAAACATAAAATTAGAATAACATTTGTATTTATTTTTATATTATAAATTTATACCAAAAAATCACATAAAAAAGACCCAAAAAAATATAAAAAAGTACTCTATACAAACGTTAACACTAATTAAGTCCCACAAAATTATCACTGTAGATATCGATGTATGGTTGCAATTGACATTTGTCTTTTACATACAAATTACAAGAGTAAAAGGAGTCGGAAACAAATGGTGGAGTATGTCACTTATTCAAAAATAAAGCCTAAACAATTTTTCATGGCATTCTTTTATTTCATTACTTATTTGCACCAAATGGTTTGTGTGTTATCTTGGGAATTTCTTAAAAAATTGATAAGTAAGGGATAGGGCTCTTGTGTTTTGTTGGCAAAGTAATTACTCAAAACATAAGAAAGTCCACCTCCCTCCAACAATCGTTTTAAAGGATTCCTTTTTGATATAATGGTTACTCTAATCTATAGGGATCTTAATGAATAGGGCCCTTATATTATATTTTGATATAATGGTAAATAATCTGTCCGATATGAAAAGACTTCAATTCCATAAAATTTATAACCAAAAAACAAATCTTTAAAATTTTAAATTATTCTTTGGGTTAATGGGCAAAACTACTCTTAAACTTTTCTCAAAAGTGCACCCACCACCGTAAACTTTTTTTTTGTGTGCAAAAGTAACCATAAACTTTTAAAAATGGTGTAAAAGTAACTATGAACTTTTAAAAGGGGGCAAAAGTGACACTACCGTTAAAGGCCGTTTATTCAAAAGTTTTTAAGGGGCAAAAATACCCATAAATTTTTCTCAAGAGTGTACTCACCACCATAAACTTTTTTTTGTGTGCAAAAATAGCCATAAACTTTCAAAAATGAGGCAAAAATGACAGTTATCTTACTGGGTTCAAATGTAATCTTTAGATTGTTTTAAGTCCAGCAAAAAAATACATCGACTTGTCCACTATGATTTTTCCAAGCCAAAAATTGAAAAACATATCTTCAATGAAGATGACATTGTTATCATGCTCTCACCGACGTGCAGCAAATGGAATTGTTGAGATCCTGCCCCATCAACAATTTTGGCAACTGCGTTTACGACACCATTGATATCAACAATTCTATTTACGGCATGTCGGTGAGAGCAAGATGATGACATCATCTTCACTGAAGATCAGTTTTTCAATTTTTGGTTTGGAAAAATCATGGTGGATAAGTCAAGGTGCTGTTTTCCTGGGCTTAGAACAATCAAAAGATGACATTTGAATATAGTAAGAGAACCGTCACTTTTGCCCCATTTTTGAAAGTTTATGGTTACTTTTACACTCAAAAAAAAGTTTATGGTGGCGAGTGCACTTTTGAGAAAAATTTATAGGTATTTTTACTCTTTAAAAACTTTTGAGTAAACGGCCGTCAACGGTGGTATCACTTTTACCTCTTTTTTGAAAGTCCATAGTTATTTTTGCATCATTTTTAAAAGTTTATGGTTATTTTTGTACAAAAAAAAAAATTATAGTGGTGGGTGCACTTTTGAAAAAAGTTTAAGGTAGTTTTACCCCTTAACCCTTATTCTTCAAGCCAAAATGATGTAAGGCTGGAAAAACATTTTAGAAACAATTTAACAAATCCATTTTAGTTTAATTAGCTTTTTTTTTTTTTAATTGTTAGATTCTATGCTAAGAAAATGAACAAAGTTCAGCATGTCAATCATTTCCATATTTCTTCCATATCTCATTTCAACATGTAATATGTAACTGGAAATACAATCAGTTTTACTCACAAACTGAAACCTGATCTTTACAAAAGACAGACACAGGGTTTTCTCCAATATTATACAAAATTACAAATTTTCAACCTTTCTGTCAATCACCTCCAGAACAGTTTAAAAAAAACCAAAGAAAGAAAGAAGTGATGTATCTATGACTTATAGGAACTCATAATCAAAATACAAGTCCAAATCTTTGGCACATCCTTTTATTGACTTATTATTAGCAGTCTATAGCAATGCACTCCTGAGATATGGTCGTACTGTCAACTTTGCTCACAAACGGATTTATCTTGACCCATATAAGAGAGAAGACAGAGGCAAGAAGAACTGACCAAAGTACAACAATAGTTGGTGTCCTATTTTGTCTACCCATGAGACCCTTGAGGAATGGGTAGAGATGAAAAATGACCCAGAAGGCAAAGAACACCTTCCCAAATAGTGGACCCCAGGATTCATATCCTCCATTAAGTGCATCAGAAAACCCAGCAACAACACCAACTATGTTAATCACAATAAGGGTTGTTGGAGGAATCAAGAGAGTAGTCCACTTGATCATGTATAGTTCACCGAACTCAGTGTCATCAGCTGCTTTGGCTGTGACAGTAAAGTTGGTATCAACACCAGCTAACATCTTCAGAAATCCTTGGAAGACAGCAAAAAGATGAGCTGAAACTCCTCCAATCACCCAGAATTGCTCATTACGCCACAAATCTTCAATACCCACCCCACTCCAACGCAACTCGAGCACACTGGTCACTATGATGGAGAGGAAAAGCCCAAGAAAGAGGACACTTGCAATGTTGGAAAGCTGGATTAAATAAAATAAAAAATTATAAATACGAAGTAAGGCATTTGGAACACTTGGATATAGGACTTGTTTGGAATAGCGTTAGGAAGCCTTAAAAGCTAGTTGGTGTAAAAAAAAAAGCTAATTGAATGAAAAAAATTATGTTTGACATGATTTTGGGGGCAACTACTTAAAGTTGAAGCAATTTTTTCTCACTTCTTGCTTTTAGTTTTTCTTCATATGTGAACCTTCTGAAACTAGCTCTTCAACATATCATTCAAATAAGTTTATGTCAAATTGACTTTTCCATAAAAACCTATTCAAATATGAATTACATTACACTAATTAACTTTTACCCAACTTTAGTATGCAAAAGTCAATTAGGATAGAAGTTACTTTTAACAACATTAATCCAAACAAGCCCATACTGTCTTTAATTTGGTTCATGGTTTATGCACCATGTTCTGAATATGCTGCATTTTCTGACCACATTGATTAGCTATACATTGTTTTCTTTGCTTCTGTGGCTAAGAGTATCCTATATGTAATAGGGAACTTGGTTGAAATACTTATAAGGGACCAATGAATGAAGAAAAACAAATATCTCAGTAACTTTTCATGTCAGATGGAAGAAAAAAGATCAGAAGTTACATACCGTTGGTATGATGAACTTTCCGGTGAGAAGGCAGATTGCCGGCAAACAATAGTAAGCAATGAGAGGAAGAGAAGTGAATGGGTAGACAATGGTATTGATATAAGCCAGTCTTTGCAACCCTTTAAGGCGGCCACCTCCATAGCCATACCAAAGGGGACAATGTCTACTAAGGAAAATCTCAACTGATCCAAGTGCCCAACGCAAAACTTGGTGCAACCGATCAGACAGATTGATCGGTGCTGAACCTTTAAATGCCGGCCTCATTGGCACACAATAAATTGATCTCCAACCTCGACATTGCATCTTGAAACTTGTTAAGATATCCTCAGTAACTGAACCATAAATCCAGCCAATCTGAACCAAAAAAAGAATATGTCAAATAATCAGTTAAAGAAAGAAAAGGACTCCAATATAATTTCCAGGTATCGGTTATCAGGTTCTCTCACAATAATGTGATCACATTACTATTACTAGTTCTTTTTAAAAAATTTCCTTCGTATGTTATGCTTTTATTAGAAAATTTGAAAGTAAACACACAAGAAACGTTACCCAAGTTTTGTCCTTTAGCATCCTCTACTATCCAACTTGCTATTATCTGATACAATTGTTTCTGCACTGCATATTGTATAAGAACAAGAGTATTTTAAGCTTGACCTCTTTTCCCCATTCAGTCTTCTCTTCGTACCCACAGCTAATTACATGAATGGCCTCTTTGATCAGAGTTGAGGGGTGTTGACAGATTCAGGAACCCCTCCATTCTCCAATAGAGTGGATTCAATAAAAACAGATGAGCTCTTATATTAAGAACTTGAGAGAGTACTTAGTTTTATACTTACATCAAAGAAAACTATGTTGCGATTGGCATATCGATCACTACGATCAATACCATCAAATCTCTGGGGAAACTGCACATAGCAGACATCTCGGCCAACTTGTGGATCCATCAGAAAACACATTGCTTCCCTAACAGCCTTGCTATTGTTAACATAATGGTCACAGTCAAGATTGAGAATGAAGGGAGCATTTGTGAGAACTGCAGATACCCTCACCTGTATCAAAAGAAATAAACATCAAGCATCACAAAATCTCAAGGCACTGACATGAAATAGCAATAGTACAATTTATCCATACCAATGCATTTTCAGCACCAGCTTTCTTGTGGTGCTGGTAGCCTGGCCTTTTCTCTCTAGAAACATAGACCAACCGGGGAAGCTCATTTCCTTCTATGTCATGGGCACCACTGCTTCCAAGGAAAACCTGAAATGGAAACTTCTCTAGAAAGTTCAGTTTTGTGAAAAGCAAGGAAGCCTATGAAAAGATGGCTGACTGGCACACACACATATCATCTATATTCAGAAGCAAGGAGGCCTATGAAATCAAGTAGGTAATTAGATTTTTTGTTATGAATGTCTCCTAAAAATGCCCGAATGGAGATACCTGAATCATGCCAGGATGATCTCGAGTCTTATTTCCTGGCCAAGGTGTCCCATCTTGCATAGTCCATCCTTCTTCTGGTGTTTTTTGAGCCTTTGATACCAAAGCATTAACCCTCACTTTGAACTCTTCATAGTCCCTCTGTGACAGAAATGAAATGTACTTTGTGAAAAAGCTGCTCTAAGAATGCATTTGGATGAGCTATAACAGAGGGAAAAAGGAAGAGAAGGGAACGTTTCATTGAAACATTTTTGTTGAGAGCTTGTAAAAAGGAGCAATATAAATCTTATATTTATATTGATTGATATTTATGATCCCTTCCAAGATGCTTTAAGTTATACGGAGACACAGATCTAGATGCTTACTTTCATTGCTCTGCGTTCTTTGACAAAAGAAGGGTGAATTTTGTCCTTCAAGTAATCAATCTTCTGGGAGAAGTAAAACTCAGGAGCTCGTGGTTCAATCAAATACTTCTTGCAAAACGGGACCCATTTCCTTGCAAAGTCAGCTGTCTCTACAAGAGATTCAAATGTAAGCATTGCAGCACCATCATCTGACACATAACAGGAGACTTTATCTACAGGATAGTCCACTGCAAGGATAGAAAGAACTGTGTTTGCCGTGATCAATGGCGGTTCTTTCAGAGGATCGACTGTACTGACAAAGAAATCCACAGCTGCTAGCTCATTGGGTTCACCCTCTCTTTCAAACCTGCCACGTCCATTACGGAATTGAGAATAGTATCAATATGACATTTAAGTTAACTAAGTAGTTAAATATCTATGAGTTGCACATGCCTCTTCATGCACCAGAAAATCGATTTTGCTTCATCAGCACTATGGACAATAAAGAGAGGAAAAGACATAAGAGACTATTGCATGATCTAGTAGAGGGAGGCATTTGCAATGTTGATACGTTCAATTAAGTTAGAACTAATGTCTGATTGAGATGACAGAAGATTATTTCAATGAAATTAATAAATCAGGGGTCAATCTTTGGTCCCTTAAATTTGCATTCATTTTGGTTTTAGTCCTTCAAGTTTCCGACCATAGATTTTGGTTTTTCAAGTTTCATTCCGTTTAAAATATTGGTCCCTATAATTAAATATAAACTCGAACCATTTAGCCCCTTAAAAGACCAAAACCCATAGTTTGAAACTTAAGGACCAAAATCAAAATGAGGGCAAACTTAAAGGACCAAAGATTGTATTAATCCTTTTCATAAATTGGGCGACATTACAATGAGACTTAAAGGTTAGGGTGGGTAAGTATTTTTCTTCCTTTATATTTACCTTTAACAAATAACCAACAGAATAAAGCCACTCAAAGGGAGAAGAAACTAAAGCATACCTATTCTACAGCAATTAAATTTTGAAATTAAATAAAGCCATCTTTAAAACACAAGGCATTATATGGGCACTAATTTGACAACTTTGTGCATTTTACCCTACAGAGAGCCTGTCAAGGTAGGTTTCCCTGTTGATGGGAGACCATTTAGGGAACTCATCTAACACCCAGGAATATGCAAACCAAATCTCACAGATGACAGATGTCAACCACAGAAGATAAGCACTCTCAACAGGATTTGTAACTCTATAATGGAAGAAAAGCCCCAGGATTATCAGTCGCATAATGATCACAATTCTGTATGGCAACATTTTGGTCCTTGGGACTGGAATAACTCTTGAAAGTGGCTCAGCACCCTCTGATGATGGCCTGCAAAATAAATCAATATGTTAATTATAATATATATATATATATATATGCATAATGCAAATCTGTAAGAGCAAGAAGAACAAAAATCATGAATACATTAAGTTTACTCACAATTATATTAAATGTCTTATAAATGTTGGAGAAAGCATGTTTAAACGCCCTATTCTTGTATTTTGCTTTTACATGATCTTATTTCTTTTTCTAGGTGCCTATTAGTTAACATCATTATCCTATGTTTTCTGTTTCTTTGTTTCAGTAGGATAGAATGTATTTTGTAAGTGGTCATCTATTAGCATCAGAATCCTGTTACTACTGGGCTTTCTTTTTATTCAATAACGGAAAGATCAAGTGAAAGGTAAGGAAGACAAAAACTATGTAATGTGCCTCCATTAATGATCAAATATGCCAATTACAGAATTTGGGATGTAGAAGAAAACCAGGTCATGCTGTGGCCGGTGAATTCAACTACAACCAGAGTTGGCAAAAGCTTTCCCTTGAGCAAGACAGCCAAGGCAATTTTGGAGGCTGCCAAGAGAAACTTCTAAAACCAGTGAAAAAACACTGATGCATTATGAGACAGTTATGCAACTCCATAGATAATTTGGTTGTGCACTCTATCCCACTTTCTTCACCATCCACTTTCCTCCAAACCAGAAAATTCTGCGGCCACTTCCCACTTTGCAAGACAGATCATACAATATTCCCTAAACTTGCCTCGAATGGGACAGTTAATTTGATCTGAATTTGTATGACTGTTAAACACTGAGGAACTGTCTGAAATTTATTCCCTAACACTGTTAGGAGGACAAAAAAATTAGGCTAAAGTGTACGATTGGTCCTTTATAATTGCATCAAGTTTCATTTTAGTCCCTTAAGTTTAAAAAGTGCATTTTTTGTCCTTCAACCTTAACACCGTTAGTCTTGTTTAATGGACAATGCTGACTCATCAAGTCACATTATTTTAATCTTAGGTGGCTACCACATCAACTCGAAATTTTTAACAAATTCATATTCTAATTAAAACAACGACAACGACAATAACAGAAAAACCCTCAATTTTTAATTAATTCTTTCATCTACTCTACCCTCACCCATTTTAAACCCTTTTGCCTTTCCCTACCGGCTGCTGCCAAGCTATAGTTAAACCCTTTCTTCCATATGGCTTGGGTCAGGATTGGAAAGGCAATCTGCTGGGAATGATACTTCTGCGAGATAAAGGGACACAAATAAAGAGCATATAAGAAAAAACTTTATGCTCGTCACGTTAAAGTAAACAAGTTTATTGTTCAATGATTTTATTGTCTTTGCTTGCAGCCTTCGTTTTGATTTTAAGTGTGATTTTACCTTTGTATTATCAATGTGGGCAAGCATAGCTTACTGTTCAACTCCCATGACTAGGCCATGTGGACATTAAATGCCCTTCGACATGCTAGAAAAGAGAAAAGCCTTAGAGCACGCAGAAGAAGGCATAAGGGTTTCGGATGATGGGGAAGGAAGAGCGTATGAAAGAATTAATTAAAATTGAGAGTTATTGTTGTTGTTTTAATTAAAATATGAATTTGTTAAAAAATTAAGGTTGATGTAGGAGCCACCTAGGATTAAAATAATGTAACTTGATGAGTTAGCATTTTCCATCAGACAAAACTAACGGTGTCAAGGTTTGAAGGACTAAAAATGCACTTTTTAAACTTAAGGGACTAAAAGGAAACTTCATGCAAACATATAGGACCAAAGATATACCTTAGCCAAAAATTTATTATCCGATTTCAGCTCATAGATGCTTCCCTATAATCATCAGAAAAATGTTGGAATTCTCAGATGATTTAGAAATTCAGAATCTAAACCACATCTTCTGCTGTATTTGGTACTCATTTTTACTCTATAATTTTTCCCCTTTTGTTGGAAGTATCAATCCAAATACTGCCTCCGGTCTTTAATATAAGACTTGTTGAGGAGTTGATCTTGATCCTAAATATGAAACATGTTTTTCATATTTGTCAATCTTTTCCTAATTTACCCCTATTGATGTACTCTCAACAATAATCAAGAAGAATATTGAAGGAGAGAATTAAAGAAAATGATTAGTGTATTTTAGAAATTACATGTAATATTAACTAACTTTCTTAACTAATCAAATTATGTAAATATGTCTTATATTAAGAATAGGAGGAAGTACCTCTTCCCCAACCTCTCTTATTTTACCACTTGAGCTTTGCCCAGTTGGCTGTATCTAAACAATGATACTATGATATAATTCAAAATCATCCGCTTAAGAAAATTGAACTCACTGTATTTCTTCCATATGCTGCTGCTCTGGTGGTATAGGGGCCTCATTTTCTGCCTTGGGTTCCTCTTTCTTTTCCTTTTCCTTCTTTTTCTTGTTCTTTTTATCCTTTGACTTCCAGCTCTCTACTCTATTTTTCCAGATTGGATTCCCGCCAGATTCACCATTTACTTCTACAAGAGAAACCATCTTTTAAAGATCAGTGATTTATGCATAGAAGAATAAATTGTACTAAGAAAAATCAGGCTGAAGTTTCTCTCTCTTACCACTTTCTTCCACAGTAGACGCTGTACTGACATGTCTAGCATGTAGACCAACATCCTGCATATATCAACAACATTTCAAAATAATATAAAGAATAACTAAATTAAATATTTCCTATTTTCCCTCACAATTATTCTACCAAAATTGAGCAAAATTAGTTGTCTTGCCCTATAACATGTAGAGCTGCTAGTGATTCAATACCTGAGGATTACTGAACTCGGGGGCAATTGTGGATTGATTTCCAGAAGCCTCTGTATCATTATTTTCCGTTATTTTGACTGAATTACCAAAAAAAGAAACATGCATTAGAATATTTCACAAAAAATAGATGCTCGTAACATTTAACGAAGAAGACATATATTGATAAACAGATTGACATTAATCTATTACTATGTTGATTGAATCTCTTAAACGAGTGTCCAAGAACCAAGGAATCAAAGAGAAAATAGAATGAGTAATAAAAAATCAGCTTAGTAAAGACCCATCCGGTGTATATCAAATTAAAGAAAAGACCTATGTTTATTTTTTCCCGAAAAAAACTAATTTTGTAACTCCATAGTAAAATTTAGATTCTTCAACAAACAAAAAAACACGATTAAATTACTCCATTAAACTCAATAATTTTGCTCAAATTTTCATCACTCAAATTGTAATGGGAACCTCATAATTAAAAAAAGAAAAATGAATCTGGTTATCGCCTTCAATATTGTTTAGTGATGTTAAATTTTACTGTTGTAATTAAGTATTCATATATTATGCTAACCCTCTAAATGCTTATTATTCCTACCAACTCCCCACAACCATTTAAGGAAAGTTTAATCAAAATAAGTAAATTACACTAAAGTTTATAGAATAATCACAAACTTTCTATCTCTAAAAACAAAATTAATGATCAGAAAAACGTAGTGGCAACTATTGAGTAATTTGATAAGAGAAATATGATAAAAAATAAAAATAACAGACCTTCATAGACATAGGGAGTGCCACATCTCAAGCACTCACTTCGACCCTCAATGATGTCAAAATCATAACAAGACTTGCAAATTGGGAAATCACAGTGATGACAAGCCACGAACGGCTCTCCATTGGCATTAACCCCAATTTGTTCCCCACAAGTGTTGCAGAGGGGAACCCCACCTCCAGATTCCGCCATTTTTTTAGGTTAAAGCTCCTCCTCCACCTTCCCAGAAAACGGTGGTGATGATCTCGGACCTTTCGATTCTTGGAGGGGAAAATTTGTAGTGAGTTTATATGAGAGTGGAAAACGCCCATCGAAGCTGATAACGAGGTATAGGGTAGTGGTGGTGGTGGGAAGCTGTTTTCCGGAGGGTGAAGGGTTGAACTCATAGCGTACCTTGCTACCTCTCACTCAAAATCAAAAGGGAGAGAGGAAAGGCAGAGAGAGAGGAGACGCTGCGTTTTTTCTTATTTTGAAAAAGGGTGACAGAAAGGTTGGGAATTTTGCGGGAAAGTGAAGCAAACTGGTTCAGGTGGGCGGGCTTCATCTTACTGACAAATCCATGCAAGCTCGATATTCACGGCCTAACTGTTTATCAAAAACCCAAAAAAGAAATCAAAAGAAAATTGAGGAAAAGTCTATGGTAAAAAAGTTTATGGGTTATAAGGATTTTTTTTTTTTTTTTTTGCCAGTGGGTGATAAGGATTTAAATCAGAGTACAAATACTTTATACTCGTCATATCGTTTGATATAAAATATATTTAAGAAGTTGATCTTGATAATAAATATAAGATATAGTTCTCATATTTATCAATATTTTTCTAATTTATCCTTATTAATACTTCTTCAACCATAATCAAGGAGGAAAGAAAAGGAAAGAGTTAAGGAATTTTGACTATGATGTTTTAAAAAATATATATATCATATTAACCAATTAAATCAAATTTCTTAATCTAATCAAATTAGATAAATATATCTTATATTAATTACCGGAGGGGGTATATACCGAATTTGCAAAGTAGAATTAGGCCATTCTTACAAATAAAATTTTTAATAAGGACTAATATATAGTAGGGATGAAAGCAACTCCTCATGAAGCCACATGACAAAATTAATGAAAAATTGTGTGTTGGTTATACACACTCAAGTTTCGGGATTCATCACCGCCTTTTCTAGTATAAATGTTTCTTTTTTATTACTCAAACTTAAAACCTAAAAGGATCTAATAAGACCTTACACAGATAGGTCAACTCTGTGTTGATGCTTTAGTATTAACACAACAGCCATGGAGGGTTCGAAGTTTTTGCTGAGAAGAACTTTCTTGGTATTAGGCAAGTGAAGGTTAATTACAACGGTGTTTCATGGTTTGAGTTCCTCGTTTTTAAAATCCTTGATGAGTAGGTTGTTCTGGGTACTGTGCAAGTGAATGTGTTCTAGCAATTAATCGTAAAAGTATGTGTATAGATGTGGACAGATTCATCCTTATGGTTTCAGTTTCCACTCATTCGCTTAGATTTGGTCTCAACTCTATAGTTTGATGATCACTTTTTTCAGTTGTTGTATTAATTATACTTTTCTTTTATGGATAACTCTTTGAACTACCCAGTATCTAATATTTTTTATAGATCATATTATCAGGTATTCAAATAGCGACTTATTCTGATTAAGGTTTTGTGATTATGATGCTTCTTCCTAAGGGTTTGTTTGAATAAAGTTGGACTCGAATCCAATTCGCCTACTTTGTGATTTGGCTGATCCCACTAGACCAAATACCTTTATGTGTAATTACTCCGGATTGCATGGTTGTAATTGACTAGGTATATGTTTATTTCTTTTCATATGTTATTGGCCAGCTTGCTGCTGTTGGATGTCCATAATCCCACGTTACTTTCAAATACATCTCTTATTGTCTCTATTATCCCACCATATCTTTATATAATCATCAATTATCCCACAAATATAGATTTTTGATTAGGTTGGAGATGTAAACTTATGCCCTCAGCTGTATTTGATCAACCATAGTTCTTTTTCTCTCCTTTTAGCTTCCTCTCTTTTCTTGTTCTATTATTTGGATTATTTATCTTCATATGATCTCTCTCAAATATTTCAGTACTTGGTTTATTATTTATAATAGTCATGTTTTAATAAACATGATTTTTTTGGGCCACGTTAATAAACATGATTTGGTTCTATGTATTACCCGTGTTCTAATAAACTTGCTGCCATAAATTTGTTTCAAAACACGACCAATGTATAGAACCAAATTTCGTCCAAACTATATTCAATGCACCGTGTAACTTCCTAATGTAACCATCCGCCAACTTTTACATACTAAATTTGCAAAATTTATGTTTACATAATAAAAATTCATAACTAGATAAAATCCACCCACTTCTAACATGTAATCTAATTCACAAGTGTTCAAATTATTTGTAAAATCTACTTTAAGTCTATGACTACTTTAGGAATTTCTGAACTATATGGAAGAATAAGTGCATAGTGGATACAAGGAAGAATAAGAAAACATCATCCAAGAGGTTCCAAAGAAACTATAAAAGAACTCACTTTTCCAGGAAGGGTGATGTTCATATATAGGAAATCGCTGTTGCTGCTACTGCTGCGTGATCCAGCATGAAAATGACTGGAACAGTTCCATAACTTCACCGAGCAGTCGTTTCCACCTGAGATTATGTACTTCTCTTTCTCTCCAAATAAAGAAAAGGCCCTGAATTTTCTAGTCATTAGCACAATGAATCGAGTCTTTATTACCCAGTCAGATGAGTGATTCGCTTACACGCAAGAAACAGCTGCCGAATGGCCACCCATTGAGGAATCCAAATGCAGCATCTTTCCATTTTGATCTGCATCCATATTGGTAGTTGAGCCGCCATCTTTCGATTTTGACTGAGATCCTTTCCGGGGTTTCGAGGAGCCTTTTGATTTTCGAGCCGTAAGGTCTGATTCAATACTTATCACACTTACAGCACCATCCCCCCTTGCAACTGCACATACCTTGCCTAATTTATCAAGCATGTCAACCTCTGGAACAGCTATTGCATGAACGAATGCAGGATTTAAACACTGGCCAAGGCTGCTAGAACTTGTCACGTCAGGCAAACCTGCAGTAAAGAAAAGGCTCAATTGCAAAGTCAGTTATCTAGTTTACCGCAAGCTGAAAATAAGTTATCTACTTTACCTTATTTTTCTTTTATTTTCCCTTTTGCATCATAACTTATGCTTAGTTTAAACTATTGTTTAGTCCCTATAGTTCTTCAAATTGATCCAAACTTCCTCCAGCCCCTATTATAAGGCACTTCCAACCATCTCACAAGAACCAAGAAGATGTGGTTAAGTCATTAAATTTGTTTGAAAATTAAAAAACAAAAATCCAAATTTGCCCATATTTAAAACAATGAATTACATCATAGGAAACAAAAAAGGAATATTACATCAAACTTTAAATAGGGGTGATCTTTAAAAAAATGTAATTTATATCCTACTGGTATGAGTTTGGTTCAATCACACTTGTTCAAATGGAGATAAAAAGACCTAATGGCATTTTTAAACTACAACAACCAAACTAAAAGTTGAGGGAAATGTTAAGGACAATAATTTAAACTTTCCTTTTACTGCAGGCATGCATTAGTATGTGTGCAGTCCTATTTACAGAGAAAGAAGTTAGAGGAAAGAGCATACCAAAATCCATAGCTTCATATGAGCGCCCTTTGGAGAAGTCCCACATTAGAAGCTTTGAATCAAGACCTCCGCTGATAACTAACGAAGCACAAAAACATGAATCAAAAATCAAAAAAATTATCAAAACGTTTTTGGTGGTCAATAGTAATAATGGACAGATAGGCTACAATTAGTTAACCCCATCCATGATGACAAAGTGCACCATGCAGCATGTGTGAAGTTGTAAACAAACATATATAAATAGGATTATAGAAAACCTTCCCAAGATCTCCAAGGAAGAAATTGCACGCTGCTACAAATCTAGCAGCGAAAGGTCAAGGTTAACATTATAAAAATAAAAAAGATGATAAAAGATCAACTCTTTAAATTAAATGATAATTTAAAAATTGGAACAAAAGAAAAGTGAGGTGCAAATGAGTCAATGGCTCGCAAAACATATTCAGCCTTCAAAAATTGGGTTAGGGCTTGTCAATATAATTTAATGCGAGTCAATGCATGTTTCCTATTTAGTTTTAATTTCTATTCGGTTTAGATTGGCCCCTAGCATATTAATTGTGATTAATTGTATTTATTGTATCACCTATTTTGTATGTCGCCTCTCTCTTGTATTAGAAATTCTATATACTGAATAAAGAGCACAACAATTCAGATTCGAAAGGTTCTCTATTTTGCCTCCTGTCTTGTCTCTATAAAGCCCTCTTTTATCACTGGATCAGAACCAAGCTTTATGGTAAAAATGCCTATCTCTCTTGTCTCAAATCTCTAATTATTCATCCCACCAAGAACCATTTAAGTTAACTAACTAGTTAAATATCTATGAGTTGCACATGCCTCTTCATGCACCAGAAAATCGATTTTGCTTCATCAGCACTATGGACAATAAAGAGAGGAAAAGACATAAGAGACTATTGCATGATCTAGTAGAGGGAGGCATTTGCAATGTTGATATGTTCAATTAAGTTAGAATTAATGTCTGATTGAGATGACAGAAGATTATTTCAATGAAATTAATAAATCAGGGTCAATCTTTGGTCCCTTAAATTTGCATTCATTTTGGCTTTAGTCCTTCAAGTTTCCGACCATAGATTTTGGTTTTTCAAGTTTCATTCCGTTTAAAATATTGGTCCCTATAATTGAATATAAACTCAGACCATTTAGCCCCTTAAAAGACCAAAACCCATAGTTTGAAACTGAAGGACCAAAATCAAAATGAGGGCAAACTTAAAGGACCAAAGATTGTATTAATCCTTTTCATAAATTGGGCGACATTACAATGAGACTTAAAGGTTAGGGTGGGTAAGTATTTTTCTTCCTTTATATTTACCTTTAACAAATAACCAACAGAATAAAGCCACTCAAAGGGAGAAGAAACTAAAGCATACCTATTCTACAGCAATTAGATTTTGAAATTAAATAAAGCCATCTTTAAAACACAAGGCATTATATGGGCACTAATTTGACAACTTTGTGCATTTTACCCTACAGAGAGCCTGTCAAGGTAGGTTTCCCTGTTGATGGGAGATCATTTAGGGAACTGATCTAACACCCAGGAATATGCAAACCAAATCTCACAGATGACAGATGTCAACCACAGAAGATAAGCACTCTCAACAGGATTTGTAACTCTATAATGGAAGAAAAGCCCCAGGATTATCAGTCGCATAATGATCACAATTCTGTATGGCAACATTTTGGTCCTTGGGACTGGAATAACTCTTGAAAGTGGCTCAGCACCCTCTGATGATGGCCTGCAAAATAAATCAATATGTTAATTATATAATATATATATATATATATATATATATATGAATAATGCAAATCTGTAAGAGCAAGAAGAACAAAAATCATGAATACATTAAGTTTACTCACAATTATATTAAATGTCTTATAAATGTTGGAGAAAGCATGTTTAAACGCCCTATTCTTGTATTTTGCTTTTACATGATCTTATTTCTTTTTCTAGGTGCCTATTAGTTAACATCATTATCCTATGTTTTCTGTTTCATTGTTTCAGTAGGATAGAATGTATTTTGTAAGTGGTCATCTATTAGCATCAGAATCCTGTTACTACTGGGCTTTCTTTTTATTCAATAACGGAAAAATCAAGTGAAAGGTAAGGAAGACAAAAACTATGGTAATGTGCCTCCATTAATGATCAAATATCCCAATTACAGAATTTGGGATGTAGAAACAAACCAGGTCATGCTGTGGCCGGTGAATTCAACTACAACCAGAGTTGGCAAAAGCTTTCCCTTGAGCAAGACAGCCAAGGCAATTTTGGAGGCTGCCAAGAGAAACTTCTAAAACCAGTGAAAAAACACTGATGCATTATGAGACAGTTATGCAACTCCATAGATAATTTGGTTGTGCACTCTATCCCACTTTCTTTGCCATCCACTTTCCTCCAAACCAAAAAATTCTGCGGCCACTTCCCACTTTGCTAGACAGATCGTACAATATTCCCTAAACTTGCCTCGAATGGGACAGTTAATTTGATCTGAATTTGTATGACTGTTAAACACTGAGGAACTGTCTGAAATTTATTCCCTAACACCATTAGGAGGACAATTCTGACTCATCAAGTCAGATTATTTTAATCTTAGGTGGCTACCACATCAACTCGAAATTTTGTAACAAATTCATATTCTAATTAAAACAACAACAACAACAATAATAGAAAAACTCTCAATTTTTAATTAATTCTTTCATCCACTCTACCCTCACCCATTCGAAACCCTTTGCCTTTACCTACCGGCCGCTGCCAAGCTATAGTTAAATCCTTTCTTCCATATGGCTTGGGTCAGGATTGGAAAGGCAATCTGCTGGGAATGATACTTCTGTGAGATAAAGGGACACAAATAAAGAGCATATAAGAAAAAACTTTATGCTAGTCACGTTAAAGAAAACAAGTTTATTGTTCAAAGATTTTATTGTCTTTGCTTGCAGCCTTCGTTTTGATTTTAAGTGCGATTTTACCTTTGTATTATCAATGTGGGCAAGCATAGCTTACTGTTCAACTCCCATGACTAGGCCATGTGGACATTGAATGCCCTTCGACCATGCTAGAAAAGAGAAAAGCCTTAGAGCACGCAGAAGAAGGCATAAGGGTTTCGGATGATGGGGAAGGAAGAGCGTATGAAAGAATTAATTAAAATTGAGAGTTATTGTTGTTGTTTTAATTAAAATATGAATTTGTTAAAAAATTTGGGTTGATGTAGCAGCCACCTGGGATTAAAATAATGTGACTTGATGAGTTAGCATTTTCCGTTAGATAAAACTAACGGTGTCAAGGTTTGAAGGACTAAAAATGCACTTTTAAACTTAAGGGACTAAAAGGAAACTTCATGCAAACATATAGGACCAAAGATATACCTTAGCCAAAAATTTATTAGCGGATTTCAGCTCATAGATGCTTCCCTATAATCATCAGAAAAATGTTGGAATTCTCAGATGATTTAGAAATTCAGAATCTAAACCACATCTTCTGCTGTTTTTGGTACTCAGTTTTACTCTATAATTTTTCCCCTTTTGTTGGAAGTATTAATCCAAATACTGCCTCCGGTCTTTGATATAAGACTTATTTGAGAAGTTGATCCTGATCCTAAATATGAAACATATTTCTCATATTTATCAATCTTTTCCTAATTTACTCCTATGGATACACTCTCAACAATAATCAAGGAGAATATAGAAGGAGAGAATTAAAGAAAATGATTAGTGTGTTTTAGAAATTACATGTCATATTAACTAACTTTCTTAACTAATCAAATTATGTAAATATGTCTTATATTAAGGATAGGAGGAAGTACCTCTTCCCCAGCCTCTCTTATTTTACCACTTGAGCTTTGCCCAGTCGGCTGTATCTAAACAGTGATACTATGATATAATTCAAAATCATCCTCTTAAGAAATTGAACTCACTGTATTTCTTCCATATGCTGCTGCTCTGGTGGTATAGGGGCCTCATTTTCTGCCTTGGGTTCCTCTTTCTTTTCCTTTTCCTTCTTTTTCTTGTTCTTCTTATCCTTTGACTTCCAGCTCTCTACTCTATTTTTCCAGATTGGATTCCCGCCAGATTCACCATTTACTTCTACAAGAGAAACCATCTTTTAAAGATCAGTGATTTATGCATAGAAGAATAAATTGTACTAAGAAAAATCAGGCTGAAGTTTCTCTCTTTTACCACTTTCTTCCCCAGTAGACACTGTACTGACATGTCTAGCATGTAGACCAACATCCTGCATATATCAACAACATTTCAAAATAATATAAAGAATAACTAAATTAAATATTTCCTATTTTCCCTCACAATTATTGTACCAAAATTGAGCAAAATTAGTTGCCTTGCCCTATAACATGTAGAGCTGCTAGTGATTCAATACCTGAGGATTACTGAACTCGGGGGCAATTGTGGATTGATTTCCAGAAGCCTCTGTATCATTATTTTCCGTTATTTTGACTGAATTACCAAAAAAAGAAACATGCATTAGGATATTTCACAAAAAATAGATGCTCGTAACATTTAACGAAGAAGACATATGTTGATAAACAGATTGACATTAATCTATTACTATGTTGATTGAATCTCTTAAACGAGTGTCCAAGAACCAAGGAATCAAAGAGAAAATAGAATGAGTAATAATAAATCAGCTTAGTAAAGACCCATCCGGTGTATATCAAAAAATTAAAGAAAAGACCTATGTTTATTTTTTCCCGAAAAAAACTAATTTTGTAACTCCATAGTAAAATTTAGATTCGTCAACAACAACAAAAAAACGATTAAATTACTCCATTAAACTCAATAATTTTGCTCAAATTTTAATTTCATCACTCAAATTGTAATGGGAACCTCATAATTAAAAAAAGAAAAATGAATCTGGTTATCGCCTTCAATATTGTTTAGTGATGTTAAATTTTTCTGTTGTAATTAAGTATTCATATATTATGCTAACCCTCTAAATGCTTATTATTCCTACCAACTCCCCACAACCATTTAAGGAAAGTTTAATCAAAATAAGTAAATTACACTAAAGTTTATAGAATAATCACAAACTTTCTATCTCTAAAAACAAAATTAATGATCAGAAAAACGTAGTGGCAACTAGTGAGTAATTTGATAAGAGAAATATGATAAAAAAAATTAAAAAAACAGACCTTCATAGACATAGGGAGTGCCACATCTCAAGCACTCACTTCGACCCTCAATGATGTCAAAATCATAACAAGACTTGCAAATTGGGAAATCACAGTGATGACAAGCCACGAACGGCTCTCCATTGGCATTAACCCCAATTTGTTCCCCACAAGTGTTGCAGAGGGGAACCCCACCTCCAGATTCCGCCATTTTTTTAGGTTAAAGCTCCTCCTCCACCTTCTTCAGATCCAAGTCCCAGAAAAAGGTGGTGGTGATCTCGGAGCTTTCGATTCTTGGAGGGGGGAAAAAAACTGAACATCTTTTCTATGTTTTGTTGCCTTTTATTCTATAAAATTAGAGAAGAGGCTGATAACAATTACTGTTTAAATAAAGCCTAAACTGTTCAAAAAAATTAAAGAGGCTGATAACATTATATTTTCATTAATAACAATCATACCAATAAAACGAACTATGTTTTCACCCTCACTTCTCCATTTTAAATATGCTTTTCAAAAAAGTAAAGGTGCAGATTTAATAATAAACAATATCATTATGTGTATCTATAAGAACTATCTATTTTCGGTTCACCCAATTGTCACTTATGGATACACATAGCAATATTGTTTATTGCTATCAAAATAAAGTATGGTTAACATCGTTATTAAAATTGCTATCAAAACAATTGATTATTGCTACTTTGTGAACCGAAAATAGATAGTTCTTATGGATGCACATAATGATATTGTTTATTGTTAAATTTGCACCATGGCCCTTTTCAAAATAATGAATCAAACATTTTTTTTAAATTCTAAAATATTATTTTACTTAACCGTTTTAGGAACATCAAAACAAAAAATAGAATCAAAGCCATAGTTTGTCTTTTTTCCCCTCCCAACCAAAGACATAGTTTCTCTGTTTCATGATTCCTCCCTTAATATATGAAGCTGTTAGTGATCATATTTTAATAACTACTACGGGAAAAGAAATGTTGAAATTAATTTCAACAAGCAACTCTATTTTTTAGTGATAGGAAAGCACAGGCAAATGTAGAACAAATATACAGATAATTTAAGAAAAGAGAAATTGGCATATAGAGGGCAAAAAGAATATGCAAGTTTCTTTTATGCTTAGCCCCTTTACACATGAGGCTTTTATTGATATCATAGTAACTACTACCAGAAAAAAAAAAAAGAATAGACAATAAGCAAGAAGCTAAGATACAAATAGTTCAAGAAAAGAGAAAGTTCTTTAGCAACAAAATCATGAAACTAACAAACCTGAAGATGATAAGATGGAGGATGAGCGTGTCCTTCTATATATTAATGCTATCCTGCAATACCAAATCAGAATATTTGTTTGCCTCAAAAATTGCAATTTTAAAAAAAAGACAACACTTTCATAAGCATGATATAATTATTAATTTCATTTCCTTCCTCATTAACTATACATTTTTTGAAATAATATTTGTTAGTGAGGAAATATCATACATTTGCTCAGAATAGACCTTCCATTATTTTGTTAAGGTCTCCTTCATCCTTCCATTCAATGTCATGCTCTTCAATTTTCACTTTAGACAACTTTGGTGTTTTCAACACTCCTCGACAAAACATTTTCATTTCAGGGCATCCACTTATTTCCATCTCTTTTAATTTTGAGAATTCAAAGGTGTGACTTTGTGAAAAAAACATCTTCAAGCTTGGCATATCATTAAATTTGATCACACGCAATCGGTTGAATGTGATTCCACCTTGTACATCTTCGTTGGTCTCATTCATTACAATTTCCTCAACCTTGTTGCAATCTTTTATCTTCAATTTTTCAAGACTCATCATGCTTTTGGCAGTTGAAATTGTCATTAAATGGATGAGTTGATGACATCCAGATATGGACAGATTCCTCAAATTTTCAAATGAAGCAGAGAATGGTGCCAACTTGACCAAGTTACAACAACTTTTGACTTTAAGGGCTGTTAGATTTTGATGAATAGGTGGTAGTTGAGAATCATCCTTCCATATGCTCTTAAGCTTATCTAAATAGGCAATGTATAATCCCTTCAATGGTGGTAGTTGAGAATCATCCTGTAACAGGAATATCTCCTCAAAGGAACAATGCTCCACATAAAGCCTTTCCAACTCAAGAAATCTTTCAAGGGCGCTATAGGGAAAGATTACCCCTTCATCGAGGAAGCTTTCTACATAAAGGGTTCTTACTTTAGGAAAGACATCCTTTACCATTTTGATATTCTTCACATTTAACACCATGCTCCTGGTTGTGGAAATAACCTATAAAATGATCATTAATAAAGCAATTAGCATGTGGTTTAGTAAATTAAATCAAGATATTGTTTTAAATAATTAAATCTTTCTTAATAGATCACTCATCTTTCTCTAACATTTATATTTTTCATAATTCCCCCAAAATCATATCTGAACGTTAAAATTACAAAAAAAAAAATCCTTTAAATTAATTTTATTGGTCAACTTCTTTTCTCTAAATTAAATTAGAAAAAAAAAAACCATCAGTTAAAGCTCCGAATTCATATAATTTTGTGCTAGCCTTTTGACTGTGAGAATTTTCTGTAAATTGATTACTGATAAAACTATTACTAGAAGAAGGCAATTTATCGTATCACAAAAAAAAGGCAATTTAATAATTTATGTTGAGATACTTTTAAATAGAATAATCTCTTATTTTATTATAGATAAAATCTTTCTTAACTGATTTGCCATATTCAGCTGATATTTATATTTTAATTATTAATTTCCCCCTAAAATCACATCCATAAATTAAAATAAAAACGAAATCTTTTCAATCATTTGACCATCCCATTCTTTTCAGTCGGAGATTTACCAAACAATAATAACACTATTTGTTGTCCACCACATTCATAAATCGTCATTTGCTTGTACAGTTTCGTGTGCAATTAGAGTCTTGTAAAGTTTATAATTCATGGGTAGATGGCAAAATGTCCAAACTTCAATATTTGTATTAAATATTTAACTCATGATAAATTTTATAGATGATGAGAAATTCTTTAAAAAATGGAAAATAAGAATACCAATACGTTCAATGTACCTCTTCAAAAATAAACAGAAGTTGGATGGTGTTGTTGAGATTAGGGGTGGGCATAGGCAGGGCGAGACCCCTGCCCGATGCCCTACCCAAAGGATGAACGGGCTGCATTTTGCAGCCCGATGCCCGGCTCTGCCCGCTCAAAGCCCCAATAATTTTGGGCTGGGCAAGGGTGGGCTGGGCAAGGTGGGCTTCCTTGCCCAAGTGATAACACCTTATCTTGTCAATTTATGAAAAAAATAATTCTTTATGAATTTCATAAACATTCTTGTAGTTACTAATACCATATATATCTTAATTTCGCCCTAAGTAATATAAACTTCAAATACATTCGATGATTTCACATCTTGGGATATTTCAAAATAAGTCTACAACTTGAGTCTTGAAATTTAAAAAATACCACATGTCTTAACAAATATCCATACTTTAAAAATTAAACAACATCCATAATTCATTATAAATAAGAAAAAAAAATGATTATAATTAAAGCCATGAAGTCAAAGTAGTTTGCATCAATTCAATGTCCCAAAAGTTGATCAAATGATGAAGCATCTGGAAAGAAAATAAAAAGCAACTATAACTTAATACAGCACAAAGTAAAGAAGAAACAAAGAAATCTACTTGTAAATAGTGTTTAGGGGTTAGGGCAAAAAAGAGAGGATCAGAAGAGTATTATACATTAGATAATATATATTTTAAATAAAAATATATATATGAAATAATATTTAATTGATATGAAATTTTATATTTTAAATAAATAAAAATAATTTTCAGGGCAGGGCCAAATGGGCAGGGCAGCACCCCTTGCCCAATGCCCGGCCCTGCCTAGTTATTAGCCCGCCCAAAGCTGCCCAAAATTTTTTCGGGCCACTTTTTTAGGGCTGGGCTAGGCAATTTTTTACAGGGCTAGGGTGGGCGCACCGGGCTACTGGGCACCATGCTCACCCCTAGTTGAGATTGGTCATCCAAATAGCACGAGGTTCATATTTACTCACTTGAATGCTTTGAAGCCGCGGGGCATAAATGGCTCCTGGACAGAACACTTTGAGTTGAGGACACTCTGCTATAGTTACATGTTCCAATAATGAAAACCTAAAAGTATAATTGTAGCCACAAAATCTCTTCAATCTTGGTAAACCTACAAGTTCCAAAAACTTCATCTCGTTGAAAAAGATTTCCTTGTCCTCATCATCCTCTCCTTCATGCTTTCTTATGATTTCCTCAATTTGATTGCAACAACTAATTGAGAGATGTGTGACATGGACCAAGGTTGGAGCTGCTGCTGATGTCATCAGAGTGGTCAGCCTAGCACACCCTTCCACTTCAAGATGTGTGAGATTTAGTGGCACAACAACTGATGATGACTCCATCTCTTTATGATAATCACTCAAATCTTCATAACCAAACAGCATCTCCAACTTGTCACAGTTGCTAACTACCAATTTTTCCAAGTTGTTCAAATATTTCAGCACATAAAAGGGCACCAATTTCATAAAGTCACAGTTTTCTATAATCAATGTTTTCAAATTGCTGAATGAGTTGGGTAAAAGTTGGTCATCCCTTATCATTGAAATCAAAGTGTTTAATAAATTGGATAATTTCAATGTCTCTAACTTTGGAAGTAACACCTGTTGAAAGAAAATAGTATGAAACGAAAATTAGTAGTGATCTGCAGGCTTATTTTTCCTGAAATAAAGTAAAGTTCTCATATAGTGAATCTAAGTAATTTTAGTGAATGAAATTTTTGATGATACGCTAAAACAAGAGAAAAAATATATGAACAAAATAAGAAAATAAGGAAAGAACATATTTTTGGAACATAAGTTTGAAATTAAGAAGTTAATGCAAGATAGGAATAGAATAAATCAATTTTTTTGACACCAAAAGAAGAATAAATTAATTTGAACACACCTTATTATGGCTGAAAAGTGATCTGGAAATGTTTGTGTATATGGTATTTGTTGCTCTGTCTTCAATGTTGAAATCCTTTTTATCGTCTTTTATTTTAAATCTTGGTAGACGAGTGAGTTTCAATACTCTCAACACATTGAATGTGATTCCCCCCTCTACATCTTCATTAGTCTCTTTTCATACAATTTCTTCCATTTTTTCACAGTCATCTATCTCCAATGTTTCAAGATTCACCAAACTCTTGATAGTTGAACACGTCACTAAATAGACAAGCTCATGACATTTGGACACCTTTAGCACTGTCAAATTATGAAATGAAGTGGAGGATGGTGCATGTGATGGGAACATCTCCTCAAAGGAACAATTATCCACATGAAGTGCATTCAGCTTTGGAAATTTTTCGAGTAATGTATACGTAAATGTTACCCACTCTTCAACAAATCCTTCTATGCCAAGAATTTCCACTTGAGGACAACAGTCTGCTGGAAATTGATCATTTCTTATCATGATAACATCATCTTCATATAACACTAGCTCTCTTGATGCAACAAATCGCTGTAAAATATGGGCAAAGATATTATTCAATTACAACAACATAATTTAATTGTAGTATTTTGTACAAAGAAATAATATCCCATTTTGTATCACCTAACTTCTTATTGAATTAGAAGCTTAATAATATTAATTTATTTTTTATTGTGTCCCAAAGCCAAATGCACTCACTACAAAGAAAGAAAACTTTGAATAATTTTTTTGCCCATTTTTCTTCCTCATCAAACAATTGTCCAGCACTTTCATCTCATTAATTTTTAAAATTAATCTTGGAAACGAAATAATGACATCAAGTATGACAAGAAAGAAGAATACTAAAACATTTTTCTATGCATCCCATTAACTAATTATCACGTAATTGAGCGAGGGGTTTGTAATTAAAGTCATGTAATTAGAAAATCATAATTAAAAGGATGGATTGGGAAATTTATATTAAATATCATAACAACGGAACACTTAAGGATGAGTATTTTTTAAATAGCTGGAAATAGCAAGAATTGAGCATGCTAGACACACCTGGTGGTATATTGTTTTGTTAAGATCGGTGTCCCAGATTTCATTATGTTTGTCCCAACCTTGCCACAGTTGAACACTTTTAACAGATGGTGTATCAATGACTCCTGGAGAGAATATTTTGAATTTTGGACATCTGCTTATGATTAGTTGATCCAACAATGGAAACTTGAAAGTATAATTGTGGTGGCAAAATCTCTTCAATCTTGATAGGCCATCAAGTTCCAAAAACTCAAGTTTGCAAAAAATGATTTCCTGTTCGCCATCATCCTCTCTTTGCTTTGTTATAATTTCCTCTATTCGCCTGCAGTCATGAATTGAGAGATGTGTGAGTGGACCAATCTTCGAGCAGTTGATGAGGTCATCAAAGTGGTCAACCCCCCACACAATGTCACATTGAGATGTGTGAGATTTGGTAAAGAAACCAAAGATGGTGTCAAGCTTATACTGCTGAAAATATCACTGAGAGTCAATTTTGAAAAGGTAGCCATAAGTGCAAAGACATCGTCCCCCGCAAAAGCCTCCTTAAAGTCCCCCCTCAGCCTTAGCTCCTCTAAACATGGAAAACTCTTCAACAATGATATGTACGAAATAGTTGTTGTTTTTAGAGAAAGATCAAGCAATTTTACTTTGAGGAAGTGGTCCATTGGAAACTTGCCACTCCCTATCATTTCAGCTTCTTTACCCTGCAAACTCAACTCCTCCAAATTACCGATAGCCTGCAGTTTACAATGCATAAATAATAAGTAAAATGCATAAAAAAATGTAACAACTATTTAATACAAAAAGCATATGTTTTTTTTTTATGAGGGTATAGTCAAATTAAAATTTGATATACTTCCATAATTATGACATACATATTTTATTAATTTCAAGTATTAATTTTGACAAATTCAAGTGAATGTGAATTTTTAGTATGAAGTTTCGATCTTCCATTTTGACATACAAATTTTATTCCTCCTTTGTTGTTGAAAGGAAAAATATAAAATCAAAGCTTAAACATCTCCAAGAAAAAAAAAAATTATACGCCCGATTCATTGACACACATAAAGACGAAAAGATGAGGATCAAAGTCTCTCTTTTATAAAAACACGAAGAAAGGAAAATTATTTTATTACTTTATAATATCTGTTAATTAAAATAACTATTATGAATTATTTATTCTTTAAAGGTTAACAATCAGATCCTAAATAGCATTCTATTCAATATTTGAGAGATAGGAATAGTTCAGATATTTAAAGACTCAAACATATCAAATTCAAGCATTCTTTAGGTCGTAAAACAAAATAATTTAATGTTTCCTTATTTATTTTAATGCTTAAAGTTATTTTTGTCTTCTTTAACTAGATTAATTTAACAACAAATAACCAATGAATAGCTAATATTTACAATTGTACCTGATCATGATGGGACAATAGAGGATATTTTGAATTTAGTGTACCGATCTCTTCCTCAACGATTTCTGACGAGCTTGAGACTTCCTTTTCAAATATATCTAATTCATCACAATATTCGATAGATAGCTGTTGAAGATGTGGCCATTCTAATGTGTGTCTCAGCGGATAGAAATTCCTCAACTGTGGAAGAAAAGAAAGGGAGAGGGAAGTCAGTCTAGGAAACTTAAATGCAACAGCACCAGGTTCTGAAACTTGATCCCTTCCGACAATTACATCTATACCACATTCCCATATTCGAAGCTCTTCAAGATCACAAAGCATGCCTTTGGCTACAGATGCAGGAAATATACTTGTGAGGCTTCCACATTCAGAAACATCTACGCTCCTTAGACTTGGAAAGGAAACATTTCCTTGGCGGTGATTGCCCCACACATTCTTTAATTTTGGCAATTTCCATAGCATTAACCTTTTTAGTGGCACAACTACTGATGATGACACCATCTCTTTATAATTATCCAAATCTTCATAATCAAACACCATCTCCAACATGTCACATTCCATGACTTTCAATTCTTCCAAGTTGTTTAAAGACTTCAGCACATGAAAGGGCATTAACTTCTCAAAGCCACAACTTTCCACAATCAATGTTTTCAAGTTGCTAAATAAGTTGGGTGAAAGTTGATCATCCCATATCAATGAAATCAACCGGTTTAAATTGGATAATTCCAATATCTCTAATTTTGGAAGCAACACCTGTGAAAGAAAATATGATTCAGTGAAAATCATTTTTAATGATTAGGCTTATTTTTCATGAAAGATTATTCAAATATCTAATTAAAGCTCTCATCTACCACAATGTTTTTCAAGAGAATGCCAAAATTTCAATTTCAAATTTCACGTTCATAAAACAAACAAATTAGGTAATTAAAAAAACTGTAAAATGCGATACTAGTTGCCGTAATGTCAAAGTAGTAATACTTGTGAAGGAAATTTTTGTAAATACATTAAATCAGAAAAAATAAGAACAAACCTGCAAAACTCCATAATAGCCTTAAGGTAAATAATTCAACTGAAAAATGATTTTTGCAGGTAATTAAATTTCAAATTTTGTTTGTAGGTAGTTAAAACAAGAAAAAAAAAAAGAATAATCAAAATAATATGAATGTACCTTATTGTTGAAAAGCGATTCAAAAAATCATTATAGTAGTTAATCTTCAAATCCATAAGCTACATTCACATAACTATTTTAGTGATACGAACAATTCATGTATAAAATACTTCAGAAATATTGAATTCACATGTTTTTATGTTGTACAACAAATAGTTTGAGGCTTAATTATTTACCTCAATGTTTGAAGTTAGATGTTTGCTTTTATTAGTTAATTTTAAAACTAAAGAATACATTTGATCTTTTATGTTTGCATCGAGAATTATTTAAGTTCCTTAAATTTAAAAAGTGCTGAAACTTAACACCGTTAGTTTTATATAATGGAAAATGCTGAGTCATCAAGTCACATTATTTAATTCCTAATTAATCCTTGATGACTTAGCATTTTCCGTTAGATAAAACTAACGGTGTTAAGTTTTAAGGACTAAAAGTGCACTATTTAAACTTAAAAGATGAAAATGATTCTCGATGCAATCATAAAGGAGTAAAAGTATACTTTAGCCAAATTTTAATTTTAAGTAATTTAAAGAAAATAAAAAAAAAACTGTGAACTATCATGATAGCTATCGCAAAGCAAGTAATTCTAGTGAAAGTAATTTTTGCAGCTAATTAAGTTTGAAGTTTTGTAAGAAGATAAAATAAGGAAAAATGTGCATAAAATTATCTGAACATACCTTGTCGTTAAAAAGTGATTTGAAAATTTGATTGGATGCATTTTCTGTTCCTCTATCTTTGATGCTTAAGTCTCTCGCAAGAGCAGGTAAATATTCCATCTTCAAAGTGTGTAACTGACAAAATTCGACAGCATCTGGTCCTTCACATAATCTCTCAAGGGTATTCAAATTTTTGAGTTTCAAGGTTTCAAGGATTGGAAAGGCATCTTCATGATGTGTTGAGTTCAAAACAATGTATTTAATATCATCATTATTTTCAATCTCAAGATGCCTTAAACATGAAAATCCTCTTACACCATGACTATAAAGAACATTTTCAAGCCCATTGGATCCATATAAATGCAAATTTTCAACTCCTTCTAATAACTTTCCAATCCCATGCTTCAAATGGTTCAAATGGATACTACTCTCTAGCTCAAGTCTTAATATCTTCGAAGTTTCATAATTGCCTTGCCATTTCCAACGCTTTCCAATGAATATTTTGTATCTCCTCAAATTCATCCTCAAGAACAAGTTGTCTGGCAACATAGAGACATTAGGAATATGAATATCTAGAGAAGAGATTGGCAAATCCATTAACTCGTCAAGACTTGCATTTTCATCAGCTTCACTAGACCCTTCAACTTTCCACTGGACAAAGCTACTTCCAATGTACAAAACCTCCAATTTTTTTAAGCTAGATAAGAGTTTCTGTGGAATCACTTTGAGTTTGGAACAATGGGATAAATTCAACATTTGTAAAGAAGTCAGCTTTGCCACTTCAATCGGTAGCCGTTCAATTTCAGAGTTAGCTAGACTTAAAACTTTCAATTTCCCCAAGCATCCAACCTCAGTTATATCTTCCAGCACACAAGAGTGTAGACACAATGCTTTCAGTTTTTTAAGGAAACTGAGTGACGGTAGTAATGGAAAATGCATATTGGTAAATGCCAACACTTTCAGCTCCTTTGAAGATTTGAAAAACATGCTGGGTATGAAAAAATCACGTTTTGTGCTATTTAGCAGAAAGAATTCTAATCTGGGACCATACAACTCTTCTGGAAAGTCACTAATGTCACTCTGTTGTAAGCAAATTCCCTTATAGCTTTCTAGCCTGATCTCGTCTGGCCATTCTCTCAAACTTTTATGTCTCACAATGAATGCATGTAATTCATCGTGAGCAATTGATAATGCAACATCTCTAAAGACGTCATGTATCGTAACATGATGACTAGAGGAGCCATCGAGAAACAAGTTTAATGATTTTAGCTTACTTACAAGAGTAGAGATTCCAACATGGGCTTCTTCCATGTTTTCTATGTGTTGTAGAAAATCTAAGCCCACCGAGTACATGAGCAGGTCTTCGATTGAGGGGTCATGGGACAACATGGCGGCTAGCAAGAAAATATTTTTGTTCTCTCGGCTTAGAGGATCGTAGCTTAATTTCAAAGAGGCATCCACCTGTTTAATTCCTGTGCAATTTCTCCTTAAATGATTTTTTAATCGTGCAAGGTAATCTTTCCACTCATCTAGATCTTTTTCCTTCAACGCCTTGGCGGTTGTAGCAATTGCTAGTGGCATCCCTCGACACCTTCGAACAATCTCAGTGGCTATAGATATCAAATCAGGATTGCTCGAGTTAACAGAAAATTTAGCAATCCTCTTGAACAACTCCAATGCTTCTTTATCTGACAAAAAACCCACACTGATGATTCTTTGACAGTTCATGCGTTTTGAAAGCAGCGTTTCATTCCTTGAAGTTAGTAAAAGCTTGCAACCTTCAACAAAGGGAATTCCAACTTTTCTCAAATCAAGTTCCTCCCACAGATCATCCAATATTAGGAGCATTTCCTTCTCTTGCTTCAACCTCTCACGTAAACGATTGGCTCTTACCTCTATATCTATTTCATTGAGTTGCATTCCCAGCTTCTCAGCAATCCGGCCTTGAATTCTCTCAATGCTCAATTCATCAGAAACAGTTGCCATAATCACCTTTTCAAACTTGTTTTGATTCTTTGCTACCTCTTTAGTTATAGTGGTCTTGCCAACACCACCAGGCCCACACAAACCTATCATATTAATACTTTGACTCTGCAATGCCTCCATAATTTGATTCATAATCAGCTCTCTTGAATCAATTCCTTCATTGCTTTCTCCGTCAGGTAATTCTAGTTGCGGCCAGGGAATAACGGGATATGAAACTGTATCAAACTTTCCCTTCTCACAAATTGCAGAAACTTTTTGTACCATTTCCTTTGCACTTTTGCTTAGCTTATAGCGTAGCCACGGGTTGGAACATGAAGTTATGCTACACCCTCTTTTTGCTTGACTCTCTTTATGTAACTGATCTACTTGCTTGAAAATCTTATCTACTTCTTCCAACCAATGAACAACCGTACCTTCAATTTGTTCTGCATTGTGTCTAGCCACATCTATTCGATGTTGTAGCGATTCTCTTTCAAGGCTGAGTTCCACAAGTTGCTCAGTGAGCTGCTCAATGTATTGGCCATAGCAAACCAGATAAAGAAAGTGCTCCCAGATTTGTTCAAGCATTAGGTCCCGAAACTTGTCAGCTAAACCACAAGTTGGATCCATTTAATTTGTGCCCTGTTAAAAATATATGCCCAAAACTCAATTAAACTTCGGTTGTTAATGCTGAAATATTGACAACCTTGAAAACAAGAGTCTCACCTTTTTTTTTTTTCCTGAATTAATGATGATGAAAGTTTGATTTCGCCTTTTTCTATCCCTCTTTTCTACATACTGAAAATCAAAACACGAGTGAGATCGTTGAATGATCAGGACTGACAATGTTAAATTAATTGTAGTCATACAAAGTATTATTTTCATTTATACATCATCAAAATATGATCGTCATCTTTTGTATCTTTATACTTTTTTTGACAAATAGATATTCCTTTAAACGACGGAAAAAACTCTCATTCAACATGTTATTAATGAGAATGGCCAAAAAGCAAAAATAGAGTAATAGCACTTTGTATGCATAAAAATTGTAGAGTACCGATGTTTTATATGTATAAAAAATTATCATATCCTTATCATCATCACCAATAAAATTTTCAATAAGGGTGTGATAAATTTAATACACAATGTTTTTTTAAAATTGGGGAAAATTTTAAAAAAAAATTTCTCCAAGTTTTTAATTTTAAAATTTGTCAATAAAACATTTTTGTCAATTCATTATAAATTTTAGCCCCGTAAGTTTACCTTTGAAGTATAAAAAAGCAGCAATTTTAACATGATCATTATCCTAATTAATTTTAACAATTAGTTAACCAAATATGCTGAATTAACAGTCCGCATGTCATCCACTTTATTTTTACCAAGGTATAAATTTACCCGTGAAGTCCATGTGTCATCTATAACATTTTCTTTTTTCAAAATTAGATTTAAAATTTTTGAGACAAGTCTTCTATTGAAAAATCTATTAATAAATAGAGAAAAATAGTTTATTGGAAAATTTAAAGATTTTCCTTTACGCTCCTTCAATAAAAAAAAAATTAAGCCTTGTATATATAAAAAAAATAGATTTTAATAATACCCTGCCAAATTTTTTAAAAAATAACTTTCGTTATTATAATTTTGATTAGGGTATAATTCAATTCATTAAATTTAATTTCATGTAACTCAGATTTTTTATAGTTTAAGCCATTTAAAATATTGATCTCTAAATTTTTTAAAAAAATAAAATTATAATAACCAAAGTTATTTTTTAAACTCAAGTACTAATAATATAAATAGCTAATACGATAAGAATCATCAAGTTGTAGCAAATGAAAGTTGAGGAACTGAGTTTTAAAGAAATTAAATTGAATTGCAAGGACAAAATTTGATGACACTCCCTCCTCTCCTTAATGTAAGGCATTCTCTAATAAAGTAATTGAATCATAAAGTGAGTCTTAAATAAACATTAGATTAATTAAACACCGCGTTGTCTAAGGAACAAAAATATAGTGAACTTACGATAACAGATGTGAAACTAGGGAATCTGAATGTGGATAAACCTCTGGTCTACCTGCAGTAATCAGCTTTCCTTAGTGTTCCAGCACAGATCAATGAAGAGACCACCCTTTTCCCCTCTCTTTATGGTGTTTTGAACATCCTTAAGAAGAGGAGGGGATCTAAAGGTTTTAACAGAGAGACAATGACTTGCAAAAACAAACAGGAAAACAACATCAATTAGGGAAGGAAAACAATAAAGAAGAATTAAAAAAAACAAAAAAAAAAGGGAAAGTGGAGGGAATAACTCTTTCTATTTTTCTAAGAGATACGAGTAGTGAAAATTCAAGTGCAGTTTTTAAGGTCTTTTTTCCCTTGAAGAAATATCAAAAACCAGCAAACTGATGACAATAAAGGAGAAGCCCCAGCGAAAAATAGAAGTTGAGGAAATTAATATGAAACAAAGTAAAGGAAAACAGAAATCATAAAATAAAAAGGAAATTGCTGAAAATATGCTTAAGAACATGCTAAGAAATGAAGAGAAACAGAAGAAGCAAGGAAGGATTTGAAATTATGAAGGAAAACAACGAGAGCAAACGAAAATAGAGCGGAAATTAATGGAAAGCGTCAAGAAAAGAAATAAACCTCCCAATTTACAGTAACTTGACATCAAACGTACGTTGCAATTTTAAGGTACATAAGGAGCAAATTCAGGATTTTTTTTTTTAAAAAAAAATTCTACAAAAATGGGAGAGACAAAAAGGAAACAGAAATTAGGAAATACAAGCAACACAAAGTTCCGAAAAGACTTATAAAGAATAAGTTGAGAAACGAGCTAGCAAAGAATAACGTGAACAGTGAAACCATGAATGAAGGTAAACTCAGGTTTTTTTTTGGAGGAGAAGGTAGAAAGGAAAAAGCAAATTAGAAAGCTGAAACTAATAACAGAAAAGAAACTGCATAAATGAAGTAAAAGAAGAAGATGATAATTCAATAAAAGGCAGAAGGAGAAAGCAGAAATTTGTTGAACTATGGAAGAAGAAGAAGAAGCAGTCCTGAAGCTTTCCTTAGGAGTGGCAATATCTCCGTAACCGAAAAAGTCTCTGGTTGTGATGGGATTCAAGTCAATACAGCTTGGTTCAAACACTGTGGCCTTGCTATTGCTATTTAGATCGGAAAATTTTATAGCAGCTTTATTTCATTCAACCCAAAAATATTCTAAAATTTCATTACAGCTAATGAATTAAAATGAAAATAAATTTTAAAGGTAGAGAAATAATAATGTCATTATTTATTTATTATTTTTTGTTGTGATTATTGAATCACACATTTTGGTCCCAAAATACCACTCCGAAGTGAAAATGTGTTTAAATTTGTTCAAAAAAGTGTATAGAATATATTTTTTAACCTTTTTACATATATATTAAATTGAAATGTTGTAGTCATACAAACTTATTTATTTCGTAAATTTTGAAACTAAAATACATAAGTTGGTTGAACTAATTTTTTAAACAGGAATGTAAAAAAATAAATAATATTTTATCATAAATCTATATAATTTAAATGTATTTGAATATAATCACACTTGATTATTTAAATTTTTTAAATTGAAGCATTGGAGAGAGATAGTAAACTATCTGATTGTGTAGGCAAATTAATAATTATATATTTCTGACATTATTTTAATTAATACATTTAGTATTTTGTAACATTTAATGAAATATTTTTAGAAAATCCTAAACCGGGTCAAATGTCCTAAAATGAAATTTGAAAATTTGATGAGTTTCTGGTATTACCTCAATGGATTCACTCTTCCAATAACTAAGTTTTAACTCAGTCTTTATTATTGATTTGATTCTCTCTTCCAATAACTAGGTTTTAACTTAGTCTTTATTATTGACTTGATACAACACAATCTTTGTAATTGTCTTAGTTGTAACTAAGTTATTTAACTTTAACTTGAAGCAGCTCATTTCTAATAGTTTAAATGATTTAAAATGTTGATCCCTACATATTTTTTTAAAAAAAAATAAAACTATAAGGATTGAAATTATTTTTTGAAACCCATGAATTAATGATTTAAATAACTAAAACTATAGAAGTAAAGTTGCAAAGCTTCAGAAACGGAGTTTCAAATAATCAACAAAATTTAAATCGAAAAAAAGAACTATGTGATTTTAGTAAAATGGGAAGGAACCTCTTAAATTTTACTTTTAAAAAAACACTAGAGGGTATATTTAAAACCTTTGGACATAATTTAAAGATGGGGGAGCCACACCTTTAGTAACCTGCTCTCAATATGGCTGGAACAGGTTCCTTGTTTTTATTGGCTGCTCTCTGCAATCAGAAACACTAGAATTATGCTGCAAAAGTTGAAACACAAATTGAACTTTGTGAATACAGATCAATTAAAACACCCACAAACTTGGGCATAAATCTTATCTTCAAACTTACAAGTAGGCGACGTGAAATTATGAAAATCTAGTAAATTTTTTCACTAAGGTTCTTTTAGGTGCAATCTTTGAAAAATTTGTTCATGACATCGGTCTTCGTAGACTCAGATATCTCTATTGACATTATTAAGAGGGGGAGTCAATATACGCTGTACTCTTTTTCCCTTATATAGGTTTTGTCACACTAGATTTTCCTAGAAAAGTTTTCATTGAGGTAACACTAGACAGTATATCAATAAATGAAATAGTCTATTTTTAGCTAGATTTTTATCCTATTGGGTTTTTTCTGGTGAAAGTTTTTAATAAAGCACATTCATACATAATAGACATCCAAGGAAAAGTGTTAGGAATATAATATTTATATGAATATCCATATATCTGTTATCTAATATCTAAAATATTTTACAGTTATCTTTATTCTCATTAAATCTATTGATAACATAGATTCTGTTGAGATTGTAAACATATGCCTATAAAATAAAAGACATATATTATGTATTATGCACCTTGAACCAAATTAAGAATTATATATATCCTGACCAGCGCCTAGTAGCTTGGTGGTCACTAGAGTGGCCTTAGGCCACTTCCCCATCCCCCCTAAGGGTCGACCCACGCCAGTGATGTATTCAAAAAAAAGAATTATATATTTCTAATGAGTATTTCAATTAAAAGTTTTAGTATTTTGATTTTCTTTTAAAAAAATTCATGATGTCAAAAATTGAACTAAAATGAAAAAATGTAGTATCTTTTGAAAAAGAAAAGAATAAGTACTGGGATTATATATACACACACTAGGGAAACGAAATTAAAAAAAGAACTACCACACATTACAAAATCTTCTCAACAGGGGCAAAATAATGTCCTGATGCAAGGGACTGCAAGAGCACGCTTGCTTTGCAAGGATTATTTAGATTTCTAACAATTAACAAAATTTAGTATTTAAATTTCTTATATAAATGTTTTTAATGATGCTAGTGATTGAACTAAAACGTTAAGAGATCGTTTTTTTAAAAAAAATTATTTGGTGTCAATATTTACTGATTTTATGATTTTGACTAGGATCTCTAAATTTTCAAAGATAAAATTATAAAAGCTAAACTTATCTTTTTAAAATCAAGTACTAATGACATAAATAGTTGTTACGATAAGAATCGTGCATATTTGGGAACACTTATTTTTTGAATATAAGTGTTTATTACTCAAGTTGAGATAAAATTCTTCTTACATACTTATCTCATATATCGTGAATCACGATTTATAAGCACTTATTGCATAAAAATAAGTTATTCCAAACGAGCACTCATCATATTGTAGCAAATGGAAGTTAAGGAAAACAATTTTCACTCAAAAAAAAAAGTTAAGGAAAACAATAGAACTATGGGATTTTAGATAATTGGAGGGAAGACTAAAGTTTTGATTGAAGTGATAAGCAACTAGACAAAAATTTATATCCCAAATAGCACATTTTTTTGGATTAACGAAATCGCTTTATCCTCTAACCCAAAGATTATAACCTTTATCAAATAAAAAAGGGCCATCCGTTTTTTTGAAACCTTTACACATAATGTAAAACAAGTGAAGGGAGCCATACCTTTTAAAATAACTCGCCTTCAGTATGGTTGGAATATGTTTCTTCTTCTTCTTTTTCTTGGTTGCTCTCTATATTATTCTGAAACCCATAAACATGCTGCAAAAGTTGAAACACAAATTGAACTTTGAAAATACAGATCAATTAAACACCGACTGGCTTTGGCATATATAAATCTATTTTGTCAAAACTTACAGGAGCGGATGTGAAACTATCCAATTTCAAGTTATATAAACCTCAGATCTCGCAATAATAATCAGCTTTCCTTTGTGTTTCAACGCACATCAAGAATAAGAGACTACTTTTGGTTTGAACTTTTTTAAGAAACAAATGCTTCACAAAAATGGAAGACGACTATAAAATCTGAAGGTTTTTGAAGAAAGATGATAAACTTGTGAAATCAAACAAAAAATACGACATCAACTGAATAAGAAAATACAAGAGAGCAGTTGAACTCACCGAAAATAAAATCTCAGCGAATAACTAGTCTTTTTTAGGTTTTTTTAAGATATGAGCAAGAACAACCTCAACTAAACAAGAAACTACAAGACAGTTTTTTTTAACAACTTTTTTTCGGATTTTTTCTTCTTGAAAGAAATATCACAAAACCAGAAAAGTTAAAAACGATAGCAACAACAGAAAAGTGCCAGCAAATAATGCATAAGGAGCAAATTCAGGATTTTTTTGGAAGAGACAAAAGGAAAACAGCAATCAGGAGACACAAGCAACACAGAGCCCCAAAAAGACGTCGAAGAACAAGATGAGGAATGAAGAAAACACAGAGAGCTAGCAGAGAGTGATCGATGTGAACAGTGAAACTATGAAAGAAGATTTAAGTGTCAGCGAAAGTTGCAAAAGCAGTAATTCAGCAAACAAAAAAAAAAAAATTGGTTGCTTTGGGTGGAGAAGAGAGAAAGGGAAAGGGAAATTAGAAAGTGGAACTTGATAACACGAAAGAAAGCAACAGGAGAAAGTAGGAGATTGATGGAACTATGGAAGAAGAAGAAGCAGAACTGAAGCTTTGTAAGGAGTAGTAGTAACTCAGTAAAGGCTCTGATTTAGAAGGAAGTCAAGTCAATAAATTGTGGTTCAGTTCAGACTGTGGTTCAATGCACGGGCGAAATACGTATGTTCAGTTTAGACACTCTGGTTCAATGCATTGTATTTACTCCCCATGTGATTAGAGATTACCAAAGGGAAAGAAAAAGGCACAGACATGTCATTTCAAAATGTATAACTAGTTGGACTGTTTGGATCATATGCTCATTTCAGAGTCAATACTTAATGGAGGCAGGCACACATTTCTTGTGCTCCGTGCATTTCGGCTCTTGCCTTTAGGCCTCGACAGTGACTGAACAATGGACACATATATTAAAAAAGTAATCACCAACAAAAGTTTGTCATAATCGGTAGATACCTGAGTCTTTTATGCTTTATTTGGTGGGAGGTTTTATTAAGTTACGTTAGATTAAAGAAGGATTGGAGATTAAAAATAGAGAAGAGTAACTTTTTATTTAGGGACAATTACAATAAAATCCCATACAAGAGAAAAAATGAAGAAATGGTCCCTGATGTTGTCAGTGTAAGCTCCTCGACTTGTTAATGGACGTTCTTCGACTTGTTATTAACAACTTCAGGGACCATTTTTTCTTTTTTTCTCTTGTGTGGGACTTCATTGTAATTATCCCTTTTATTTATGTAATTTTGCCTGCTGGCAAGCTTTTTTCTTGTGAACACCCTTTCTTTGATAAAATAAAGTCTTTCTTTTAAATTTTTAAAAATCAAAAGAAAAGGGAAAACATTAAATATGAAAAGCATTTAGTGATAAAAAAAATATTCTTTTCATTTTTTTTAATCTTTTTTATTGTGTTAAGTCTTAAAATGGTAAATGTGTGAAAACAATGTATATAATTGTTAGAATAATTATTTTATAAATAATAATTTTACAAATAACTATCATTAATAAATATATTGTAAAAAAAAAGGAAAAATATAGAAGGATATTATTGTCCACTTATAACTACCTTCTCTAACCTAACCTCCTAGACCAAATAAGATATCAAACCTCACATACCCTCTTCTTGAACCAAACAATATTTTATACTGACCGATATCCTAGTTAATTTTAACTGTTAGTTAACCAAATATATTGAACTGACAGTCCATATGTCATCTACGTTATTTTTGTTAAGATACAAACTTACCTCTGATGTCCATATATCATCTACATCATATTTTTTAAAGTTAGATTTAAAATTTTTAAGGCAAGTTTTCAATTGAAAAATCTATTAGTAAATTGAGAAAATATTTTGTTGAAAAATTTTAAAATTTCCCCTAACTCCTTTTCACCAAAATTTTTTTGAATCCAGAGGCATGTCTAACCTAATGTAGTGAGTCCGGTATCCAACTCACCTAAATTTTTTTATATATATAAAAAGATTTTAATAATACCCAGCCAATTTTTTCTCTTTGCACACGATCTCACTTTTATTATTTTAAAAAGAAATAAACATCAATGGTCAGCTGACGTGCAGAGAAATGTACTGTTTGGAGTACATTGGTCAATCTGACACAAAATGAAGTCCGGGTGGGTGTGCAAGAGCACGCTTTGCAAGGATTATTTGGATTTCTATCAATTATCAAAATTTTGTATTTGTTGGCAAAAAATAAAATCAAAATTTCGAATTTGCATTTCTTATTGAAATATTTGTTAGTAATTGAACTAAGAGATAGCTTTTTTAACAAAAAACTAATTAATTGGTGTGTCAATAATGACCGACTTGGTTTTTATAATTTTGATTAGGGTATAAGTCAATTCATTAACTTTAATTTCATTGAACTCAGTTTTTTTATAATTTAAGCCAATTAAAATGTTGATCTCTAAATTAAAAAAAAATTATAATAACCAAAGTTATTTTTTTAAAATCAAGTACCAATGATATAAATAGCTAAAACAATAAGAATCATCAAGTTGTAGCAAATGAAAGTTGAGGTACTGAGTTTTAAACAAATTCAAATAGTAAGTACTGAGTTGTATAGAATTAAAGTTTGAGAACTTACGACCAAACTAAAAGGCAAAAGCATGGGAACCAAATTATTAATTTTTTTCATAAAAACCAAGAATTCTGTGATTTTAGCAAAATGGGAAGGAGACCCTTATATTTTACTAAAGAGAAAACAAGAGGTATCTTTAAAACCTTTAGACATAATCTAAAACTTGCCTTCAATATGGAGCATGGACGTTGGAACAGGCTTCTTGCTCCATATATTAAAATAAGCTGCAAAAATTGAAACACGAATTAAATTGTAACAACAAAATTTGATGATACTCCCACTTCTCCTTAATGTAAGGCATACTATAATAAAGGAATTGAACTATAAAGTGAGTCTTAAATATACATTAGATTAATTAAACACCGGATGGTCTATGGAACAAAAATATATTGAACTTACGATAACAGATGTGAAACTTTGGAATCTGAATGTGGATAAACCTCCGATCTACCTGTAGTAATCAGCTTTCCCCTCTCTTAATGGTGTCTTGAACATCTTTAAGAAGCAGATGGTTCATGTAAATCTAAAGGTTTTGGCAGAAAGACAATGAATTGTAAAAACAAACAGGGAAACAACATCAACTAGGGAAGGAAATCAATAGAGAAGAAGAAGTCAAAAAAAAAAAAAAGAAAGAAAAAAGGAAAGTAGAGGGAATAACTCTTTCTAATTTTTTTTAAGAGATATGAGTAGTAAAAATTCAAGTGCAGTTTTTTTGTATTTTTTCCCTTGAAGAAATATAAAAAACCAGCAAACTGAAGTTGAAAATGATCACAATAAAGGAGAAGTCCCAGCAAAAAATACAAGTTGAGCAAATTTAGGATTTTTTTTTTAATAAGAAACAGAGTAAAGGAAAACAGGAATCAGAAAATAAAAAGGAAATTGCAGAAATATGTTTAAGAACAAGCTGAGAAATCAAGAGAAACAGAAGCAGCAAGGAAGGATTTGAAATTATGAAAGAAGACAACGAGCACAAACGAAAATATAGCGGAAATTAGTGGAAAGTGTCAAGAAAAGAAATAAACCTTGCAATTTACAGTAGCCTGATGTGAAACGTCACAATTTCAAGTTACATACGGAGCAAACTCAGGGTTTTTTTTTTTTAAATAAAAAATCTATAAAAATGGGAGTGACAAAAAGCAAACGAAATCAGGAGATACAAGTAACACAAAGTTCCAAAAAGACTTCAAAGCATAAGTTGAGAAACGAGGTAATAATAAAGAAAGAGCTAGCAAGGAGCAAAGAGTGACGTGAACAGTGAAATTATGAAAGAAGATAAACTCAGGATTTTTTTTTTTTGGTGGAGAAGGGAGAAAGAAAAAAGAAAATCGGAAAACTGAAATTAATAACAGGAAAGAAACTGCATAAATGAAGTAAAAGAAGAAGCTCATAATTCAATAAAAGGTAGAAGGAGAAAGCAGAGATTTGTGGAACTATGGAGGAAGAAGCAGACCTGAAGCTTTCGTAAGGAGTGGCAGTAATTCAGCAACCGAAAAAAGTCTCTGGTTGAGATAGGAGTAAAGTCAATGTCGTTTGGTCCAGACACCGTTGTCTTGCTATTACTATTTAGGAGAAAGGAAAATATTTTAGTAATAACACGTATGGGACCAACTTTATTTTAGTTAACCCAAAAAATTTCTAAAATTTCATTGTTAATGATGCCTTTACATTTTTGTTTGGGTTGTCGTTGATTGTTGAATCACACATTTTGGGACCAACTCTCTGTAGCGAAAATGTGTTTTTGAAATACAAAAAGGAAAATGTGCTTAAAATTCGTTCAAAAAAGTTTATAGAATATATTTTTTAACTTTTTTATTTATATATTAAATTTAAATGTTTTAGTTATACAAACTTATTTCATAAATTTTGAAACTTAAATACATAAGTTGGTTGAACTAATTTTTTAAACATGAATGTTAAAAAAAAATATTTTATCATAAATCAATATAATTTAAATGTATTTGAATATAATCATCCTTGATTATTTAACTTTTTTAAATCGAATCATTGGAGAGAGATGGTAAACTATCTGATTGTGGCAAATTAATAATTATATATTTCTAACATTATTTTAATTAATACACTTAGTATTTTGAAATTCTTAATGAAATATTTTTGAAAAATCCTAAATCATCCTAAAATGAGATTTCAAAATTTGATGAGTTTCATGTATTACCCCTCATTTGATTCTCTCGTCTGATATCTAGGTTTGAACTCACTGTTTATTGTTTTCGTGATACAAAACACAATATTTATAATTGACTAAAGTGTAACACAATTGTTAACTATAACTTGAATTAGATCAATTCTTATAGTTTAAATCATTTAAAATGTTAATCCATACATATTTATTTTTAGAAAAAAAGTAAAACTATAAGGATTGAAATTATTTTTTGAAACTCATGAATTAATGATTTAAATAGTTAAAAATATAGAGGCAAAGTTGCAAAGCGTCAGAAACTGGGTTTCAAATAATCAACTAAATTTAAAACGAAAAAAGAATCATGTGATTTCAATAAAAATGGAAGGAGACTCTAAAATTTTATTTTTTAAAAAACACTAGAAGGTACTTTTAAAACCTTTGTGGACATAATTTAAAAGGAAAATTTCAGTTAGCCCTCTCTGTAGTAAATTATTTTCATCAACTCCAAAACTCTATGAAATTTCACTATACTCTATAATTAAAATAAAATTAATTTTTATAGGTGAAAAGTCAATGATACTCTTCTTTTATTTTACAAGACAAATATAAAAATTTACAAGATAAATATGGACATTTACAAGATATTTACAAGATAAATAATGGAATTTAAAAGAACCAGAAAGTTAAAAATATTTTGATCATTCATAAAACAAATATAAAAATTCATAAGATAAATATGAAAATTCAAAAGATAAATATAAATATTTATAAGATAAATAAAATAATTTATAAAATAAAATAAGGATATCAATATCTTTTCCACATAAAAATTAATTTCATTGCGACAAAAGGTTGCAATGAATTGGGGTACAGTGAATATTAAAAAAAAAATTTTGGGTACGACTGAAAATAATTTTCTACGAAAGGGCTAACTGAAATTTCCCTAATTTAAAGATAACGGAGCCACACCTTTAGTAACTTGTCCTCAATGTGATTGGAACAGGTTTCTTGTTTTTATTGGCTGCTCTCTACAATCTGAAACACAAGAATTATGCTGCAAAACTTGAAACACAAATTGAGGTTTGTGAACACAGATCAATTAAAACACCCACAAACTTTGGCATAAATCTATATCTTCAAACTCACATAGTAGCCGATGTGAAACTTTGTGATTTCAAGGAATTTAAACCTCAGGTCTCCCAGCAATCAATCATCAGCTTTTTTTCAGTGCTCCAACACAGATCAAGCATGAGAGACCATCTTTCTAAGCTGTTGTGAACAACTTTAAGAACATATGCTTCAAAAAAATCGAAGACAACTATAAAATCTGAAGGTTTTCGAAGAAAGATGGTCAACTTGTTGGATCAAACAGCATCTCCACTAAACAAGAAAATACAAGAAAGGAGTCAAACTCACCGAAAATAAAATCACAGGGATTAACTAGTTTTTTTTTTTTTTTGAGATATGAGCAGTGACAAATTGAAAGAGCAGTTTTTTTGAAAAAAAAAAAATTAGGATTTTTTCTTCTTGAAGAAATATCACAAACCAGAAAAATAAAGTTAAAAACGATCACAACAACAGAAAAGTGCCGGCAAAAAAATTGCAAAAGGAGTGAAATCTGGAAATTTTTTTAATTTTTCTTTAAATATGGTTGAGCCAAAAAGACAACAAAAATCAGGAAATACAAGCAACAACACAGAGGGCCATAGAGACTATAAGGAATAAGTTGAGAAGAAATAATAAAGAAAGAGTTAGCAAGGAGTGATATAAACAGTGAAAGGATGAAAGAAGATTCTAAGTGCCAGCGAAAGACGCAAAAGCAGTAAATTCAGGATTTGATTTTTTTTGCTTTTGGGATGAGAAGAGAAAAACGGAAAAAGGAAATCAGAGAGTAGAAATAACAGAAAGGAAATGGCATCAAGGAAGTAAAAGAAGAGGCAGAGAAAGCAATAGGAAGCAGAAGAAGAAAGTAAGAGATTTGTATGAAACTATGGAGGAAGAAGAAGAAGAAGCAGCAGCAGATCTGAAGCTTTTGGGAGGAGTGGTTGCAAAGTAAGGCCTCTTAAGATATTTAGATAAGAGTCAAGTCAATACAATTTGGTTTTTTAAGCAAAGAAATACAATTTGGTTTACGTCACACTCAATGCCGTGTGGTTTATATTGGGAGAATGACAATTTACTACCACTCAAGATTTCAAATTCTGGTATTCAGATTCCTCATATTTAGTACTAATTTGTTTTTTAAAAATCCTATTTTAACTTTAACTTTTTATGATGTACTTAATTGTGATTCTCTTGAATAAAAGAGAAAAAAGAAATGTCATATACCATCCTAATATAAGAGATAATTGAGAGCTAATTTTAATATGAAAATTTTAATTGCTAATATACTTTATCTTTCATATTTATTATTTTCACCTCAAACAATCTCCATTTATCATTTCAAAATATATCACCCATTGGATCCTAAATTCTTGGGGCCCATGTAATTCAGTTTTTTTTTTATTTGCCAACCACGTAATTCAATTCTTGCATATAGCTTTGAGAATGACTAAGCGAGTGAGCCATATATATTCAAAATTTAGAAGAATTAGGTTTATCCAGTATCCTGAAATATCTTCTTAAGTGTATTTAGTATCCTAAAATATTTTATAGTGCACTCAACATCCTAAAATATTTATTTAAATGCGTCAAGCACTTTGAATCATTTTCATTAAAATATTTTTTTGTGCATCTAGCACCAAAGCACAAAAAAGACTATAGGATACTAGATACACTTAAAAAAATAATTCAAAAATTTTAGAAACAAAAACAAATTACACAAGTGAAACAAATAAACAAACTAAAAATAAAGGAAAAATGCAATTAAAATAATCAAAGTCAAAATTAAACATGTACCTACCTTCAACTTTTCTTTTTAACTAGGTACATAGGAGTATTCTAATATTTTTAACAACATTCAAAAACCTCTAATTAGGTTTCTTAACTTAGTTAGGAATCTAATAAAAACGTTGGTCTAATTTAAATTTTAATATTTTAGGTGGGCTTAATTATAATTTCCCCTTAAAATTTCCTTTGAATTTAAATTTTAAAATGGCAACATTGGAAAGGCCACTATAGACAAGTGAGGGGAGGGGGACGGAGATTTAAATTAAAAAAAAAAAAAAACTAGTGAATGTAAGGCCAATCACTTACAAGATGGCTGTCATATTTCTGAACTAATCCGTATAGATAGCTTTTTGTCGAGGAGGGAAAGTAAGAAAGGGACAATGGGAGTGGGCCACAGCTGTTGCGGGGCTTCGTACAATAATGGACATACACTGTTGCCGTTAAAAGGTCTTTTCAAACATATCTTTTTTTAGCCGGCAAACTATGAATGATGCATTGTCATCAAATGTTCTGTTGAAATGTATTCATCTAATATATCGTCTGAATATGTTATAATTTCAATATATTCAATACTTATCTTATTCACTATGGAAACAATAAAAGAAAATATTCTTTTGAAAATCACCAAATCTTACTTTTATTATGTATTACCAATAAAATCATAATAAATATAATATTAATATGATATCTAAATATTCTCATAAATGCAAGGTACTTCTAGAATATAAAATTCAATATATATTTTGCACGCAAAATCATCTTTAAACATGTGTCTAACATTTTAGATTCTTTAAGGATTCTTATATAAACGTCACTATTTAGTGAATCATATACATATAATATATATAACAATATCTAATAGACATATAATTTTTCTTTTATAAACTACCAAACTAATAATATATACAAAATAATTGGATCCACCACAAAATCATATATCTCATCATAATCATTATTAGACTTTGTGAAATATTTATTTTCATATACACACAAAACATTCATATATCACATAATACTATCATATTTCTAGTGTTTGGACTACAGGTCCTTAAGCATCACAATATAATCATATTTTCATTGCGTTTTTTTCCATTTTCAAGTGATGACTATGTAAACTTTAAATGATAACTATATAATTAAATGTTATTAATCTTAAATTTAAAATATATATAAATTAAAAAAAATCTAAAAATTAATGAAGACGACAATATCAAAATGTTCTAAACTTCTAAGAAAAGAAGAAAAAAATCTCTCTCAACTACGAATTGTTCTTTGGCTTCAGTGTATCCCATCTGCAATCATAGGTCTGGTTTGTATCTTTTGGTAGATTGGTGCATATCTCCTATGCAGGCTGTAGCCACAAGTCTGGTGCGTATTTCAACTTCTCTACAGATTGGCTCCTTTGGTTCTGTTTTCTCATATCTTTTCTCCTGTAAATATTTTTTTTATTAAATATCAAGCAAGTACAAAAATTATAAACAGAAAGCTATATTAGAACACAGTGGCGCTAAAGAGAACTTCTATACAAACCTCAAAATCTGTCATCACAACTTCCTTCATGTTTCCCTATCTCTCAAACGAAACCATTCCATAGATGTCTACATAATTACTGATAATGTAAGTATCATTAATTACTCCTTGAAAAAGCTGGCTATCAGCATCATCATATGATAAGCTTAGTTATAACATACTCATGCTCAAATCAAAAGTTGCTGCCTATAGGATGTTTCCAATTATAGACCAAAAAGCTTCTAGCAGAAATAATAATGAACCAAATCATACAAAACTGACTGAAAAATGCAAATTATCACTATATTATGATGAGTTTCAACAAAGATATCCATTTTCAGAAATTGCAAAACTGATGGTGAAGTGAAGCTAAGGAATATGAATGCAAGATTTACTGCTTATAATGTTCAACAACTTGTAGCCTACATCTGTATACATAAAAAACGAATCTTGTTCACGCGAGTGTCCTTTCAAGCTGAGATGATTATAGCTATAATGAAAATAACAGTGTCCTTTCAAGCTAAATTGTGTAATTCAAGCTAGAAACCACAAGGAAAAAAATTTCTATTGACTTGGAAAAAAATATAGGCGGTTGATCTAAAAAGTGAGTAATAATAAAAAAACAATTATAGGGAATAGTTGCACAGTATACATTATTCATTAATAAGCCAAATAACTGGATGTTCTTATATGAAAAAAATCCAACTATTGGATGTTGCACTTCAGCAGTTTTTTCCAACACCCTTACATTGAAAATTTAACAAAAGACAACAGATATCATAGACAAGGCACAATATACAAATATCAAACTGTTCAACCCCAGATGCAATCCAAGAACAAAAAAAATTTAATACAAACCTCAAAGTTTGAATTGCATCAACAGATAGCAATATATATATATATATATGACACAATCAAGAGATTACTCTTCAAATTGACATATAATCAGAGTTGTTATCAAGTGTTCTAATTTCTTGCTTTCTTATGCAATTTTGACTTATGTATAGATTCAAAAGTTTACATCAAATATGGGGAACAATAGTGATGAAGACAGTGCCTTGGATACAGACTTTAATGATAGTGAAGAAGTGGATGAAAGTGGCATTGAGGTGGTCAGTATACAATGTAGAGAAAATTCAAATGAAGAGGATGAGAGTGAAGATTCAGAAAGCCTTGATGATAAGGAAGAAGCTAGAGTTGAAAATGAAGGAGGAGATAGATACAAACATCTTGGCAAAATATGCCACGATGGCGTACTCCTGGTTCCCATTTGGTACACATGTCACATGGAAACAGCAAAATGACAATGGCAAGCTCAACCCAAGCAATACCACCAAACTAGTCAATTGATGCAACATCAAGTCAACCAAATGCTATGACCTAAAAGCATTTATTCTTTTCGCTTTTGCCTCCAAAGAAGATCATGTTTAGTTTGGATTTATTTTACATCCACACTTTAGTCAATTTCTTATTCAAAATAAATTTAAAATTCACCTATTTCTTATGTCATGCTATTGACCTAAAATATTTTTTAAATTTGAGACCATTCGTTTTTTTTAAATGTGACATAATAACTAACATAAAAATTCATTTAAAAATTAACATATATGATGACTAACATAAAAGAGGTGATAGGCAGGTTAGAAAGCAGAAAGTTAGCAAACAATGCTGCACTTTGACACTGACATATACTGAAACTTTTTCTTTATGCATATGCATGAGTTTCACAGGTATAGATAGGTAAAGGGGGAGGAATATAGTGTAAAAACAGAGCAAACATTGTTGGGTAAGCAGGAGAACAATAAAATCATGTATAGATCTGGAAGTTTAATGTTAGATTTAGCCCAAAAAAATAACTATTCCAAATAAAAACTGAACATCACAATAATGTATAAATGAATATTATTCAAGGTTTTTTCATTAAGAATATCAATATGAATTAACAGAAAAAAACCATTCTATAGTACAAAGAATTTTGCCAACCTTGGACCGATCACAGCATTGAAACAGAGGAGAAACTCTTTGTGGCTTAAGTTCAAACACATGATAAAACCAACATCAAAAATCCACATTTGAACATATGCTTGATCCCGTCCACATTTCTCAGAATCTAAAAAAAACATCATTGAATTCAAACCCATAAGCTCGTTTCCAAACAAAAAACTAGCAATCAACGAAAATCTAACACATGTTTTTTCCTTTAACTAGGTATTCTGCAAAACAGTCACAAACCCATAAACGAAAACATTAATAAATCCAAACCAGATTCTCATTTCCAAAGAATTTCTTTTGGCAATCAAGAAAACCAATTCATGCTCTTGCTCTTTACCAGATATTTACACCAAGATACCTTGCGCGAACTCCAGATAGAGCTGGTGCAAATACTCACATTTGGTGCTTAGATCCTGCAGAGTTAGACGTCATTAGGCAACAAGCTAAGAAGATATTTAGAAAAGGGATGGTTCTAGTGGCTCTTCTTCCATCGAATTAAGATTCACGCAAGGAGAACAGTTGGTTATCAAGCTCACACAACAACAATTTCAAAATAGACAGAGAGAGATAGAGAAATGAACCTTGATGTCCTTGCCTTGCCTGACCTTCTCTTCGCAAAGAAGGCTTGAAACCCACAGATTGCTTACAGATCTTGCGGATCGCCGAAGGAGCCGGAGCGGCCGCCTTCTTGCTCATATATTTGTGTCAGCTGCGAACCTTGTGTCTCCATCTGGCTATCTGAGTAGCCCAGAAAATCTTCCAGCTTCAGAGCTCCAACCACTCTCAACTTTGGTTTTGTCGGCATTCCATCGTTGCTTGCTACTTTTGATTCGCCCAATCGATACAAAAATCAAACCAAGTCCACAACAATATTTACTGGTATTTGCTACTGTAGGGGAAGGAGGTATGGAAGAATGCGGTGAATGGCTGTAGTTGCAGCGATTAGCCTACTTAGGTAGGAGAAGGAGGGAGGTCCAAGGGTGTAAAAGAGGAAAGAGCGTTTTTCATCAAGAACTGAACAGAAAAGCGTTTTTCTAATACAAGTAGAGGACATGTTTTCTTTCTTGTCATTAGAGGACCCGTTTTAATTTGCAAAGATTTATCAGTTTATTTTATTTTTTCTTTTCACTTGAACAATTTGTTTTAGTTTAATAATTAAATTTAAATATATTATATTAAAAAATTAAAACTTAAATATATTTTATCACTGGTCAATCACCACTTAAATTTGTTATATCAATGTTTTTCATTAATAATGCTAATTATGTTAGAATTATGACACAAATTGTATGCTTTATAAAATTAAGGGTTTTGGTATATCTTATATGAAATTTAAAAGACTAAAATTATACTTTATAGCAAAAAAAAAAAATAGGAAGCTATTTAGTTAATTGGATTCAGGAACTATGGTCTATTGAAGGAGACATGACTGGAATCCGTTCTTGAGAATAATAGAACTGACCCTCTCTCTTTCTCTCTTATCTCTCATCCAAAAGAAAATGACGTTTACGCTTTTTGTTGGATCAAGAAAGCATGTTTTTTTTTCTTACCACTTTATGTATATACAAGTCACTTATATCATATCCTCACATTTTAAAGAATACATTAAATTGATAAATTTTTTTTTTATTTATCTTTATTAAAATTTTCTTCTCTCTCCATATTTATCTATCATTCTCTCTCTCTATGCTCTTTCTCCGTTTCCAATAGAAATTAAATAAGGATAAAGTAGAAAAAATGTCATTAATTACTTGACAAGTGATTTATTTTTAAAACTAAAATTTTTTCTTACATGTGACTTACATATAAGTACAGAGTGCTACATACGAATATACATTTTATTTTAAATCATAACATTGACACATTTTGTTGAAACATTGTCAATTAAATGCATTAATAAAACCATTTGAGCTGTGAAAACCAGCATTAGTTTCACCATAAAACGCCTGCGTTTAATTTTATGAGGTTCTTATTTTCTAATTGAACCAGGTAATTTGATAAGGTTTTGGAACCTTGGGTCATGTACTCAGTGTGTGTTCAGCAATTGTTACAAAAACTTATGTTTGGATGATGAATACTCAAAATTTTTTTAAATTTAGATTTTGATCCCAAAACCTAAATTTTGGTAAAATCTATTTTTTTTTTGTACTTTTTCTCTTGTGTGGGCTCCATCCTATCTCTCTTTTTTACTTTTTCTTTTATGTGGGCCCCACCCCCTCTCTCATTGGTCCTTTTTCGTTATATGGACCCCGTATCATAAAAAAAAGTTATTCTGGCCACAATACCCAAACACTTTAATTTTATCAAAATCACTTTCTTCTCAGAATCTATTCTCCAGAAGCTATTTTTCAACAGCTAATCCGAACACACCCTCAGACTGTCAAGGATCTGTTATTGCACTGCCCCATGTATTATCTAGGGAAAATCCCTACAAAATGCATTGGAAATAGGGAAATCCCAATTCAGTACATTCAAATTCAAAAATCCGGATCAGTCCACTGTTAGTACGGATGAACAGTGCCGGCGCCCTCAAAAGACGATTTTGCCCTTCAGCCCTCATTCTCGCCACTTCGGAAATAACAACACCTGGTTCTTAATTAACAACTCTAGATTCTTGATCAACAACTCTCCTTTTTTGTTTCACAACTTCCGAATTTAAGTTTCAAGGCCAATAACAAGACCTCTTTTTTTATTAACAACACGCGCTCTTCATTAACAACTCCTCATTCTTGATTAACAACTCCATATTCTTGATTAACAATTCCAATTTCATCTTTTTATTTTCACAATAACAACACCGATTTTGTTATTAACAACACCATATTCTACATTAACAACTCTCATTTCTTGTTTCACAACTTTGTAACAAGACCGGTGTTGTTATTATGAAAGAAAAAAGATGAAATTGGAATTGTTAATCAAGAGTATAGAGTTGTTAATCAAGAATTCGAAGTTGTTAATTAAGAACCAGATGTTGTTATTTTTGAAGTGGCGAGAATGATAGATGAAGAGCAAAATCGTCTTTTGCGGGCACCGGCACTGTTCATCCGTACTGACAGTGAACTGATCCGGATTTTTGAATTTGAATGTACTGAATTGGCATTTCCCTATTTCCAACGCATTTTATAAGAATTTTCCCTATTATCTATTATGGGTGTACTTTCTAATTTTTTAAAAGGCTTGATTTTGTATTTATTCACAAATTATTTGAGTACATTTGACTATAACTTTTTTTTGACCAAAATATTTGACTATACCTGACGTAACTAATAAAATGAGATATGTTTGGTGCTATGACCATCGTTGTAATGTGGGACATGCTCTATTTGGAATTTATCTCAACTACTAATGACAAGAAAGTCACATAATATGATGAAAAGATTGCAGGAGACAATCAAACACCAAAGCTGACATGTCACTTCCCTACATTTTTTAACTTTGCTGTATACAAGCTAGATGCAAGCTCAGTTGTCCACAATAAATCTTGACGCCTCTTTTGTTAATGGTAAAGCTTGAAGTTGTCAAGAAAAATTATAACCAGGACTCCATTAGTAGATCAGATTTTAGTCAAGCTAAATTCAGATAAAAAAAATACATCTCTAATATAACAATCTTAGAGTTAAGTCTCGTTTAATTACACATTTTACCTTATAGACATAAACAGGACATTTTATGTCATTGAGTGTTCTTCAATACTGTTCGCTACCGCAAGTGCACGGATCGCGTCAAGTAATAAAGTGATAAGTAAGATCGTTCCCTCGAGGATTTGAGTAACAAATTAGTTGAGCAATAGTCTTAATGAGTTTGATTAAGTTGAGCCAAAACAAAGTGTTGAGTGTGGAAAAAGAACTTTCGAAAGATATTTTGATAAAGACTCAAAATTACTGAACAATAATCTATTTCTTGTGAATTCAATCAATTTAATAAACCTAGGATTGTTCATCCCCTTTGCACTTCATAAACTTAATTTCCTTCTTCTATAAGAATACTTTCACAGGTTATATATATGTCAGCCTAAGATTCATTAGCAAGTGATTAAGCTCTCTCAAGTCATAACCACATTTATACCCTCCATTAACATACACAATCTCTTGCCATAGTTAATGAAAAATAATCTTTAAATAACCACCTTAATTTTGACAATGCTAGGTTAATAACTATATCTCTATGTTATTAACTAACCATCCATTTAATTCTAAAACTTCAAGTCTAGCATAACTCTCCCCAAGTTCTACAATTAACCTAACTCTCTCGAGCTTAATCTAATTGAACAAATGATCCATTGTGCTGGCCAGTCACGGATATAAGCAAAAACAGGGGAAAATTAACATATATATACCATTGGGTACCAAAAGAAAGAAGGAATTAAGTTCAATCCATACAAAGGTTTAGAACAATCCTAGAATGAAAAACCTAGCTACTCATGTTCAAAAACAAATCACAAATATCAACATTCAGTCCAGCCATATCAGAATTACAATGGAGAAAGGGAATGAGTACAGAAAAACCAAGAGAATCGGAGTTGGAATCTCTTTCAATCTTCAATCCCACTTGATTTCCTTGAGAAAACCCCTCTCCTTTGCTTGCAAGTAATCCTTGGCCGTCTCACAAAACTCCTGAATGTCGAACCCCTCCTTCTGTTTCAGCCTCTTGCCTTTTAAATGACCTAGAAACAAAACGCATAGCTGCTGTTTTCGAGTTTTGGCTGCAGCCAGAAATTATTGGCTGCAGCCAGAAAACGCGTTTTGGCTCTGTCTGTCGCCTGGCTGCAGCCAGAAATGGCTTGGCTGCAGCCAGAAACTTTCTGGAGGTCTTCTGGCTGCAGCCAGCCAATTTCTTGGCTGCAGCCAAGCATCTGTTTCCAACTTTTTCAGCTTTCCCCAGTGACGCAATCATTGCAAAGGGTGTTGTGCTTTCTTCCCAACTTCTTGATCAATGATTTGTGCTTCCATTGGCTCTTTGAGTGTCTCAAGTGTGATCCTACAAGCACAATGAAGTCTATACAAAACAAAGGGTAATGTATGATAGCAAAATATTCACATTTAATCAAAGAATTATTCCCTTTTTAACCAAACACTCATGGGGCACATTTCCTTCACACTTCACTCCTTATAAACCCCTTAATAAATCAGAAGGTGTGATAAATTGAGTGTAAATGTGCCATTTTGATATGCATTTTACAAGGCTAACACACCCCCAAACTTAAACTTTTACTCGTCCTCGAGTAAAACAAGTTGAACAGTGAAAGAGCTAGATTAAATAACCATTAACTCAGTACATAGGCATGATGATTTCCTCATTGGTTGTTCAAGATGTTATATTCAATAGGAACACAATGAAATATAAAAGAATGCAAGGTTTACAACTTAAAGCATCTTTCCTAACAGTGTTCAAAATGTGTGTGTGTGAGGAGAATTAAAGAACAAGTTTTCCTGCCAATGTCAAGATCAAATGTAGCAATTAATTAAGCATGTATAAATAAACCTCAATCTCAGGTCTTCATATACCTACATTCTCCTCTCTTTCCACTAATAGACAATTCCACACTGTTTCAAAATCAATGGGACTTTATAAGCTTGTGATTTGGCCACTGTTTAGGTTTATTGAAAGAATGGGAAAACAAAGAAGATTCAAATCTCTAGAGAATAATGACCATACACACTTCCTCTCCTTGTTTTACACATAATTCTCTCTCAAGAAATAAAGCACCTGTCCACACTTGTCCTCAACATCTGCTCAAAAAATTATATAAAACAAGAAACTCAGAACTATGCAAAGATAAACACTTTATAGATTTAAAATATGTTTTTCAGGAATTTCTAAGTGTGAGTGTGTGTACGGAGTCAACATGTATTCCTTTTGCACTTGTCAAAGTTATAAGCTACACTTCAAGTCATATACCCCTATTCAAACGATCAATTACATCATTATCTAATTTCTTCCCCTCTTCTTCTAATTTAATCCAATTGACTTAAAAATCAAAGGGACTTTTCGGCTTGTAACGGGGCCAGGGGTTAAGGTATTTATAAGAAAAGGCAAAGGATACTCAACAAATACCTCAAGATAGATGATAATCACTCAAGGGGTTTCTTCCTTTTCTCATTAAACATACTCCCTCAAACTTGAACCAAATTGATCTCTTCCAAATCAAGCCTTATTGTATATATATATATATATTTTTTTTTTTTTCTTTCTTTTTTTTTTTTTTTTTTTTTTTTGGCTTGATGTCTACACAATGTGAACCTTTTTTTTTTTTTTTTTTTTTTTACGCTCCTTTTTCCAATCATATAACACTCTACACATCACCACATTCCACACCCTAATCCTTATCATCTATCTCAAAGCAAGGGAATCATGGTTTTTCACATTGGCTAGGTTAGGTAGATGTTAGGTTTTCAAAAAGAATTTTTCTAATTGGGTTTTTTTTTTTTTTTTTTTTTTTTTTTTTTTTTCAATCAGGCTCAAAATAGGGGTTCAAAAGAGGAATCAAATCAATTCGGAAGGCTTGAAAGGCTCAATCGCATTTTATGAAGTGCCCTAATCATTTCTTCAAATCGTATGGAATAAATCAAAAGTTTTGAAGAAGTCAAAAGATTATTTTGCAATCAACCGCTTGAAACAAAAGTATATAACCTAATTTGTCACAAATCCCTTCAACAAGAACTTCCAAAACACAGCCAACTCCAATAGTGCTTTCTGAACTTAAAAATTCCTGAATAACATGCTTTATCTCTACAATGCATCCATCAATGCACATTAAACAGAATGTCTTATCAAATATAAAAGAGTGAGCAGGAATTTATAAGCGATAATCGACATGATTTTTCTGTATATGGCTAAAATGGGGTGTCAATTTGTCGATTGTCATTGGTAGGCTTGAAAGGCACAAACGCAATTAAAAGAATGCCCAAATCATTTCTCAAAATTGTGTGACTTCATTTACTCATTTCAAGAGATTCCAATGTAGGTTCTAAAATCCTTTAATTGAGAAAGAATATACACACCAAATTGCTACCAATGTTCTCTATCAAAGCAATTAACTCATTCCCAGATCCAGTGCAAAATGTTCAAAAAAAAAAATTTTTAGGAACTATTGCTTTAAGATATAAATCAAGCATTCAAACATATTAAACATCATGTCCTAAAAAGCATAAAATCCAAACATTCATTCTATCATTGGAACATGCACTTACTATCACAAATGCTTAATCAACTTAGCTTGAATTTCAAATCAAAGGACAAGAAATAGTCAAAGTTTATTCACTTGAAATCTTAATCAACTAGACACACAAATCATCAAATATCACCCCCAAACTTAAGAAAAGCAGTGTCCTCACTGTCAGACAAGAATATAGCAACCATATATGACGTAGTAGCAAGGGATAAACATAAAAAATCCACTACTTAAGAGTCATCACCAACATAGCTGGGTCTCAAAGAAACAGATATAGAGATCAAGTGCAGAACAAATAGGCAAAGTTAGACAAAAAGGCCAAGTGACATCTCAGAAACAGCAAGAGTCTATAATCTAGAACACAAACAAGAAATGCAGCTAAAACATGTGAGTATCAGCCAGAAAGTTCTCCTCCCCAGGCGCACCAGCAGCTGCACCATCATCCGCACCAGCATATTGGGCACCTCGCTGAGCTTGCTGAGCCATATATTCCTCTATTCTAATCAGTCGAGCCTCTTGGTTATGCAGAGTAGTGAGGCATTGGCCAACGGTGTCAGTGAGGTTCTGCATCATGGAGAAAAGGTCATGCATGGTCGGTTGAGGTTGAGAGGAGGAGGATGGCTCACCATGCTCAGGTAGTGAGACCTGAACATCCATGTCTGTGTGCTCAAGTGGAGGTGGGGTTGGTAGAGGTTGGGTAGGTTTTGGCTTGATGTTGGTGTACTGAAATTTTGGGACCGGTTTAAATGAAACATCTGTTGGGAGTGTTGCAACTCCTTTGGCAATGCAAAAGGCTGATATCAAGTGTGGGAGCATGAGACCACAGGTTTGATCAAGAACATGTTCTTGTAAGGATTTAAAAATAAGATGGCCAATGTCCACTGGTTGTTTCGTCATAAGGAGAAATATGACAAGGGCTTGATCCCGTGTGATGCGACTGCGGTTAGATGAGGGCCAAAAATAATCTTTCCCAAAATGCATCCATATGCGGGCGTCCACCGATAACCGAGTGCGACTCAAGTACTTCTTGCGCCCAGTTGGGCATTGCCATGAGATCGCTCCTTCAGAATCCAACAGCTTGGAGATCTCATTGTCAGGGATCTCAGCATCATTGCTTTGATAGTATTGGTATTTGCACTCCTCCACAAAGGGCAAACGCAGATACTGTCTGAAAGCACTGAGTGTGAAATCAATATCAACTCCACGAAGAGGAAATCTCCAAACATTTCGCACACAGGCTTGAGTATAAAACTCATGGACTATTTGCAAATTGCCGTCTTTCTTGGTGTCCATGAGCGTCCCCAGTTTGTATGTCCCTGAGGCAATGTCGTAAAACTTACAAGCAGCAACAAATGGGAATTCTCGCTCTTGCAAGAGAGGTCTGAGAACGACTTTCTCTTTTGCATCAGCCAGAGCCTTAGGGGTAACCCTATTAGCAGCCTTTTTGAGTGTCATTTTTTTTTTTTTTTCTGAAAATAAGAAGAAAACAGCCCACCACAGCCAGCAAGCAATTATTCACATGGAAAAGCAAGCATGCAACCCCAATAAGGAAGCTAGAAACAAAAGCCTAAGAAAAGAAAGTCCTAAACTAAGGCAAGAGACTCCCCCAAACTTGACATCTACGTAATACCACACTGCCATCAGAGTTCCATCCTACGCCTATCCTCACTACCATTAAAATTCATTTAATTTCCTAACATGAAAACTTGAAGATCTCAAAGCCCGATGGTCAATCTATTTCATTGTGGGAAACCAAAGAAAACCATTTTAGTGCAAGAGTAGATTAACTCAAAAGCTTGTCGCATAGCAAAATCAAATGTTCCAAAAACCAAAACATAAGTCCACAGGGTAATGTTAATGAGCGAGTCAGTGACCAGTACGTTGGGTTTCCACCATGAAAAGATTTAAACACACTCGTTAACTAAGCTCAAGTTGACATACTGCAAAATGGAGACCTTACAAGATAAATTTTACAGATTTAGCAAGCAATTTTCAGTAATTGTTGACTACTACTCCTCAAATCATCATACAAATTCAAGCTTAATTCTGATAATCTTGAGAGTTTTAGAGAACAACATTTTCAAACTCAAGAGAATATAGGTGCAACTTGAAAAACACTAAGCATGTACTCAAGAGAAACCTTTTCAAGTTGAAAAATGATCAACATCTAGGTGGAACAGAGGTGGACAAATGCAATTCTGAAACTTGCACTAAATAGGTAAAATGGTTCTATGGGTTGCATTGGAAAAATTGAAAACCAAATTGATGGTTAATTTACAAAGAAACATCTGCATTAAGCCCAGAACAGTTGCAAATTTCAGAATGCAAAAATGTTGATCAATTTTTAAGATATTCCAGCATATATATGGCAATTTAAGACAAGAAACTCTCCTACCCTGTCACTTCGAAACTGACCCAAATAAGCAAAATCAATGCTTGCTAACCCTTTTCTCACAACTCATTAAATCCATCCTAAAGGACACATGCTTCATCAAGTAATATTAAGCACAGACTCTTCTAAACATATTATGAGAATAACTTCCAACACAAAGCATTCATCAATTCCAGCCTAGGTCTACTCTCAACCCAACTAAAAATGCTACACAAAATGAATGATTATATGAGATATACCTTAACGTGAGAATGGAAGAGAGTGAAGGGGAAGACGGAGTCGTGAGAGACTGTGAGAGATCTAATGTGTGACGGTTCTGCCACTGCGGCTGTCAGCAGATATATATATATATATTTTTTTTTTAAGCACCGAGAACACACAGAGAGGAAAAGGGTGTGACGGTGTGGAGGAAAATGATGGGTTCTTGAGGTCTATGGGAGTAGGAACAGGAGCTGCCGCTGGGAGGAGGAGAAACGGATCTGTAATGAGTGGGTCGGTGCTGTTGGGGGGGGTGCGACACTGAAGAATGGGGGAGGTGGTTGAGCGACGGTGCACAATCGGTGCTCAGCGGTGGCGTGAGTGTGAAGGGAATGGTGACCGATTGAGAGGGGACGGTGTTAGGGTTCTTGCGTGAGAGATGAATGAGAGCAACCCACGATGGAACAAAATTAAAACAGAGGCGAGAGAGGGAAGAAAGGGGAACAGAGCTGCCCCAAAAAAAAATAAATTTTTTTTTTTTTTTTTTTTTTTTTAAACGGATTTGGGCTGCAGCCAAAAAATATTGGCTGCAGCGCAAATCTCTCGGCCATGACGGTTGCTGCAGCCAAATAAGGCTTGGCTGCAGCACATAATGCAAAAAATTTTTTTTTTTTTTTTTTTTTTTTTTTAACATAGCCACGGGTTTGGGCTGCAGCCAGAAAATTTTTGGCTGCAGCCTAAATCTCTCGGTCCTCTCTTTGGCTGCAGCCAGGAATGATTCTGGCTGCAGCACAGATGTTTCTGTGCTCCCCTTGGCTGCAGCCCAAAATTCCTGGCTGCAGCATAAATCTTTCTGAGCTCTATTTTGCTGCAGCCCAAAATTCCTGGCTGCAGCATAAATCTTTCTGAGCTTCAATTGGCTGCAGCCAAATGTGTGTTGGCTGCGGCCAAAATGTGTCCCCCAACTGCATCAGATAGCACGCATGTAGCATACCATATACACAGAATTTTTCACCTGATGATCATAGACACTAACACAACCCCTCAATCACTTGCACCAAAAATTTCCCATTTCCCATGAGGCACATACACTCATCAACATTAATAATTCACACAATTGAAAACACCTTTTCATAAGATTAAATTGCACCCAAAAATTTATGAACTCACTTTACATCTATAATGGATAGGATTAGGCCAATCTAACACACAAATCAGAAGATAATTTATTCCACCAACAGGAATACACCCAAATCAGAAGTGAAAATGCCTTGGTAACACTAGTTATCAAATCAAGACATGCTCATCAAATATTAGGCTCAAGAAAATTATGAGAATGAAGAAACTTCCCTGCAAAATACCTATTCAAACCAAATGCCACCCTTTGCCTTGCAATCCTCTTGCTCTCAACTACTGTCAGGTTGGAGTCCCTTTCTTCCTACAAAAGTTAAAAAGACCAAATGCAGACCTACCAAATTATGCCAAAATTAAAGAAACTAAAGAGATTAAGTTCAGAACTTGGGTTGCCTCCCAAGAAGCGCTTAGTTTATAGTCTTTAGCTTGACTTTTCACTTTGGTCACTCTTCATTTGATAAGTAGATGGTGGATACCAGCCGATCCACATCTCCTCCCCAATAGTGCTTCAACCGCTGACCATTAGCCTTGAATTTCTCTCCTTTATCATTCTCCAGCTCTACATCACCATATTTTGATGCTTGAACCACCTTAAAGGGCCCAGACCATCGAGACTTGAGCTTTCCGGGAAAGAGCCTCAGTTTGGAGTTATAAAGAAGAACAGTTTGACCAGGTTCAAAGCTCTTAGGAATGATTTTGCTGTCATGGTCCCTCTTTGTCTTTTCTTTGTAAATCCTTGCACTCTCGTAAGCATTTAAGCGGATTTCATCTAACTCATTGAGTTGAAGTAGTCTCTTTTCTCCCACAGCTCGCGGATCAAAGTTTAGCTTCTTGATAGCCCAATAGGCCCCGTGTTCCAATTCCACCGGCAGATGGCATGCTTTTCCAAACACCAAGCGATATGGAGACATACCAATAGGCGTTTTATAAGCTGTTCGATAAGCCCACAAAGCATCATCCAACTTGGAAGACCAGTCTTTCCTAGTAGTGTTCACCATCTTCTCAAGAATGTTCTTGATTTCCCGATTGGAAATCTCAGCTTGGCCATTTGTTTGGGGATGGTAGGGCAATGCTACTTTGTGCCTAACACCATATTTCTTCATCAGAGCTTGAAATTGATGATTGCAGAAGTGTGATCCGCCATCACTGATAATTGCTCTTGGTGTGCCAAACCTTGTGAAGATGTGTTTCTTGAGGAATTTCAGTACCGTCTTGGCATCATTAGTCCCACATGCTATAGCTTCTACCCATTTTGATACATAGTCCACTCCAACTAAAATATATTCATTATTAAAAGACTTAGGGAATGGACCCATAAAATCAATCCCCCAAACATCAAAGAGTTCAACTTCTAGCATGTTATTCAGTGGCATCTCATTCCTTCTAGATATGTTCCCCACTCTCTGGCACCGATCACATTGGAGGACAAAAGCATAAGCATCTTTAAATAAAGAAGGCCAATAAAACCCACTCTGAATGACTTTCGCAGCAGTTTTCTCTCCTCCAAAATGACCACCATACTCAGACGAATGACAACAATGCAGAATACACTCTTGTTCATTTTCTGGAACACACCTTCGAATGAGTTGGTCGGGGCACCGCTTGAATAAGTAAGGTTCATCCCAAAAGTACTTCTTCACTTCATGCAGAAACTTACGCTTTTGATGAGAGTTGAACTCCGGAGGTAACACTCCACAAACCAAATAATTTACAAAATCGGCAAACCATGGTGTGGATGAATGATCAACAAAGAAGAGCTGTTCATCCGGAAATGATGCTTGGATCATGTCAGAATTATCGAGTTGATTCTCGGTATTTAGCCTTGATAGGTGGTCAGCGACTTGATTCTCTGTACCTTTTCTATCAATTATGTTCAGGTCAAACTCTTGAAGTAGGAGCACCCAGCGAATTAGTCTAGCCTTCGAATCTTTCTTGGTGAGTAGGTACTTTAGAGCTGAATGATCAGTGTAAACAGTAACCTTAGTACCCACAATGTACGGTCTAAACTTCTCACATGCATAAACTATAGCAAGTAACTCTTTTTCAGTGGTGGTATAATTGAGTTGGGCACCATCAAGAGTTTTACTCGCATAATATATCGGGTGAAAGAGTTTCTCTGCCTTTTGCCCAAGAACAGCACCAATGGCGTAATCACTCGCATCAGCCATGATAATAAAAGGTAGAACCCAGTCTGGAGCTACTAGGATAGGAGCTGAAATGAGACGCTTCTTTAATTCTTCAAAAGCTCGCAGACACGCATCGTCAAACTTGAATTCCACATCTTTCTCCAATAGCTTAGAAAGGGGTTTGGCAATTTTCGAGAAATCCTTGATAAACCTCCGGTAGAACCCGGCATGCCCAAGAAAGCTTCGGATACCCTTTACATTAGTAGGTGGTGGTAATTGCTCAATAATAGCAATCTTAGCCCTATCTACTTCCAACCCGTTCTTGGATACCCTATGGCCTAGTACAATGCCTTCTTGCACCATGAAGTGACATTTCTCCCAATTGAGAATTAAGTTTGCCTCTTCACACCTTTTAAGCGCCGCATCTAAATTCTCCAAGCATGAATCAAAAGATTGGCCAAAGACAGAAAAGTCATCCATGAATACTTCAATGGTCTTTTCAATCATATCAGCAAAAATGGACATCATGCACCGTTGAAAAGTGGCTGGTGCATTGCATAGTCCAAAGGGCATTCTTCTGAAAGCAAAAGTGCCATATGGACAAGTAAAGGTGGTCTTCTCTTGGTCTTCTGGGGCTATGGCAATTTGGTTATAACCGGAATATCCATCAAGGAAACAAAAGAATTCCTGACCTGCTAGCTTGTCCAACATTTGATCTATGAATGGCAAAGGAAAATGATCCTTTCTTGTAGCTGTGTTGAGCTTCCGATAATCCATACACACCCGCCAACCAGTCACCGTACGAGTGGGAATTAGTTCATTTTGGGTGTTAGCCACTACAGTCATGCCACCCTTCTTAGGGACACATTGGACTGGGCTCACCCATGAACTATCAGAGATAGGGTACACAATTCCAGCAGAGAGCCATTTAAGGATTTCTTTCTTGACCACTTCTTTCATGATTGGATTCAATCTCCTTTGATGCTCAATAGAAGTTTTATGATCATCTTCTAACAAGATTTTGTGCATACACATTGAAGGACTGATTCCCTTAATATCCGCTATTGTCCACCCTATAGCTTGCTTGTGTTCTTTCAAAACTCGTAGGAGCTTCTCTTCTTGTAAAGTCGAAAGATCGGACGATACAATCACAGGTAGAGTGTTGGCCTCCCCCAAGTAAGCATACTTGAGATGAGATGGTAAAGGTTTTAACTCCAGAGATGGTGGAACTTCAATAGAGGGCTTCAAAGGAGTACTCAATGCCTCAGCCACCTCAAGTGGCTCAAAACTCCTTTGTCTTGAGTGAGGGAATGCCTCCATACGAAAAAGGTTTTCAATAGCTTCTTCATCAAATTCATCCAAGCTTTTCTCCCCGATTAGAAATGCCTCTAAAGGGTCTTTGATCATAGGAGCATAGGCCTCTTGAGGAATTAGTGAGTCCAATATATCCACAACTGAGCATTGAGCTGAATCATCATGGAATTTCAAGGCTTTTGGCATGTTAAAGACCACTTTTTCGTCGTCCACCCTTAAAGTGATTTCGCCCTTTTCCACATCAATAAGAGTTCTTGCTGTGGCTAAGAACGGACGGCCTAGAATGAGCGGGATTTTCCAATCAACCTCACAATCAAGCACTACGAAGTCTGCTGGAAAGATGAACTTGTCTACTTTCACTAAGACATCTTCAATGATTCCTCTAGGTTTAGATATACTTCAATCCGCAAATAGAAGGGTCACTGTGGTAGGCCTTGGCTCTCCCAACCCCAATTGGTTAAAGACAGCTAAGGGCATCAAGTTGATGCTAGCACCTAAGTCACATAGGGCTTTACCATTGAAGTTCGTTCCAATATTGCAAGGAATATAGAAACTCCCCGGATCCTTCAGCTTGGTGGGCAACTTCCTTTGGATCAATGCACTACATTCTTCAGTTAATGCTACAGTCTCAAATTCATTGAATCGCCTCTTCTTTGACAATACATCCTTTAGGAACTTAGCATATTTGGGCATGCTCTCCAATGCTTCGGCAAAAGGAATGTTAATATGAAGTTGCTTGAACATATCCACAAACTTCTTGAACTGAGTATCCTCTTCCTTCTTCTTGAATCTCAGAGGGAATGGAAGTGGAGGTATAACAACATTAGAGGTGGGCATCTTCCTCTTCTTCTCATCCATACTTTCAAGTGCAATTGGCTTGCTTTTCACCACATTATCAAGATTCTCCTTGACTTGTTGCCTCTTTTCACTTTCTTCGTCTTTCACATTTTCTTCCCCGATCTCCTTATCATCAATGTCAACAACCACGTGATCTTTCTTCTTGGGGCTTGGTTTACTTGAGTTAAGCACATCTGGTAGCACTTTGCCACTTCTCAAATAAATGGCATGGCATTCCTCTTTTCCACCTCGCTTTGGATTAGGAATGGTGTCACTAGGAAAACTATTTCGTGCCATAGCATTTACTTGTGTTGCTAATTGTCCCACTTGTACTTCAAGGTTCTTAATTGCAGTTTCATGAAGAGAGAAGGTAGCCTTATTCTCAACCCTTGAAGATTCTACCTCTGACAAGATCCGAGCTAGCATCTTGTCCATCTTAGATTCCTCTTCTTTTACAGGAACTTGCCTTGATGGCATTTGAAAACCCGGTGGAGGAACCGGCTTGGTGCCAGAAGTAGACTCATGAGGAGGGTTCAAGGTGTTACCTTGACTCCAAGAAAAGTTGGGATGAGCTCTCCAAGCACGGTTGTAAGTTTGTGAGTATGGGTTACCTTGAGAAGGTTGAAATTTGCCCATATAGTTGACAGATTCAGTGCCCATGTAAAGAGGGCAATTGTCAGGCATGTGGACATCATTACATTGCTCACATACAATTGGAGTAGATTGAACAGAATGCACACCATGAGCAGTGCCCTTATGTATTTGAGACTCTAAAACATCAAAACGTTTGTTCAACGCGGATAAAATTGTGGCAATTTGTGATGAAGAGTCTTCTTTTGTGTTGAGTGGGGCTGAGGTAGTTCTCCTATCATTGCCTTGTGTGTTGTTTGCAGATAATTGGTCCAAAAGTCTGAAAACTTCATTGACAGGAACATTCCGGTAACCTCCATTAGTCATAGAGTCCACCATGGCTTTAGATTGAGGATTCAATCGTGTGCAGAAAATCTGGATTACTACCCACTTGTCCACCCCATGATTGGGGCATTGTTTCATTAGCATCTTGTACCTTTCCCATGCGGCATACAAATGCTCATCCGGCTGTTGTCTAAAACTTAGAAACTCATCCCTTGCTTCTACTGATTTATCGTCGGAGAAAAATCGAGCTCTAAATTTAGCTTCAAGATTATCCCAAGAAGTTATGGATCCTTCTGGTAGATTGTTGAACCAATCTCTAGCTTTCCCTTGTAGAGAGAGAGGGAATAGCCGCAACCTCAGCACATCTTGGGGAACACCATTCTGCTTAAAAGAATCACACACCTCCAAGAAATACATCAAATGCTTGTTGGCGTCTTCATTATAAAGGCCATGGTACAACCCATGCATTTGCAACATCGTTATCATCACCGGCTTGATCTCAAAAGTGTGTGCTTGCATCTCCGGCATTCGAATACAAGATTGAGTTCCTCTCATATTCCGGCTGGCGAAGTCATTGACAGTGGCTCTATCATATTCATCCGCCATTGATTCAGCTTCAGTTTCAGTTTCAGACTCAAATTCAGATTCTGTTCCAATTTCAGACTCCGATTCTGCTGCTGATTCAGTTTCTTCTTCAATGCGTGGTATTCCGTCAAGTACCACTATCAATTCGTTCCCTTGCAGATGTTGCATGAACTGATCTGGTACCTACAAAAAGGCACAAACTAGCAAGTATCAAGCTAAAACAAGTGAAATTTAATGCAGAAAACAATGAAGGAAAAATTATAAATCTAACTAAAGACCCAAGCGAAATCTACTAACACAAGCCTAAGGTCAACTAAAAGATTTGTTAAACCAAATCCCCGGCAACGGCGCCAAAAACTTGTTCGCTACCGCAAGTGCACGGATCGCGTCAAGTAATAAAGTGATAAGTAAGATCGTTCCCTCGAGGATTTGAGTAACAAATTAGTTGAGCAATAGTCTTAATGAGTTTGATTAAGTTGAGCCAAAACAAAGTGTTGAGTGTGGAAAAAGAACTTTCGAAAGATATTTTGATAAAGACTCAAAATTACTGAACAATAATCTATTTCTTGTGAATTCAATCAATTTAATAAACCTAGGATTGTTCATCCCCTTTGCACTTCATAAACTTAATTTCCTTCTTCTATAAGAATACTTTCACAGGTTATATATATGTCAGCCTAAGATTCATTAGCAAGTGATTAAGCTCTCTCAAGTCATAACCACATTTATACCCTCCATTAACATACACAATCTCTTGCCATAGTTAATGAAAAATAATCTTTAAATAACCACCTTAATTTTGACAATGCTAGGTTAATAACTATATCTCTATGTTATTAACTAACCATCCATTTAATTCTAAAACTTCAAGTCTAGCATAACTCTCCCCAAGTTCTACAATTAACCTAACTCTCTCGAGCTTAATCTAATTGAACAAATGATCCATTGTGCTGGCCAGTCACGGATATAAGCAAAAACAGGGGAAAATTAACATATATATACCATTGGGTACCAAAAGAAAGAAGGAATTAAGTTCAATCCATACAAAGGTTTAGAACAATCCTAGAATGAAAAACCTAGCTACTCATGTTCAAAAACAAATCACAAATATCAACATTCAGTCCAGCCATATCAGAATTACAATGGAGAAAGGGAATGAGTACAGAAAAACCAAGAGAATCGGAGTTGGAATCTCTTTCAATCTTCAATCCCACTTGATTTCCTTGAGAAAACCCCTCTCCTTTGCTTGCAAGTAATCCTTGGCCGTCTCACAAAACTCCTGAATGTCGAACCCCTCCTTCTGTTTCAGCCTCTTGCCTTTTAAATGACCTAGAAACAAAACGCATAGCTGCTGTTTTCGAGTTTTGGCTGCAGCCAGAAATTATTGGCTGCAGCCAGAAAACGCGTTTTGGCTCTGTCTGTCGCCTGGCTGCAGCCAGAAATGGCTTGGCTGCAGCCAGAAACTTTCTGGAGGTCTTCTGGCTGCAGCCAGCCAATTTCTTGGCTGCAGCCAAGCATCTGTTTCCAACTTTTTCAGCTTTCCCCAGTGACGCAATCATTGCAAAGGGTGTTGTGCTTTCTTCCCAACTTCTTGATCAATGATTTGTGCTTCCATTGGCTCTTTGAGTGTCTCAAGTGTGATCCTACAAGCACAATGAAGTCTATACAAAACAAAGGGTAATGTATGATAGCAAAATATTCACATTTAATCAAAGAATTATTCCCTTTTTAACCAAACACTCATGGGGCACATTTCCTTCACACTTCACTCCTTATAAACCCCTTAATAAATCAGAAGGTGTGATAAATTGAGTGTAAATGTGCCATTTTGATATGCATTTTACAAGGCTAACAAATACCTATACAGATCATAAAAATGAATATCGTTTCATACATTTATCAGGAACTTCATGGTCAATTGTGACCAATCTCACTGGACTAGTTAATCTTAATAACATGCTTAAACAAACCACACAATTGTTGAATGGAAGCTTCACAATACAACAGTTCCACAGTCTTTCATATACTAGAGTTAAAAAAAAAAAAAGTCCAAGTCCAGGAGCAGCTTCTGTGTGCCTGTGGACTCTGCTCATTGAGTGATTAGCATTATTTGAAGTGCATGAGAATTTGTCTGTAACTATTTATTGAGAATGTGCCAATTTTAAGAATATGATTATTGAAAAAGAAGCTCAAACACTACATTGGAAAGATTCTATTGTTTTATTTTTCTTTCTGTTTATCATTTTAACTCTTGGTCCAACTTTTTTTCCCCCAAAAAACGTTCTTGAATGTGGGTTTGCAGGTGATTTGCTACATGGAACATCATCAGGATCTGTTCAGGTTTTAACACTTAGCAATCAAGTTAATACTCATCAGTTTTCTGAGCTATCTCAGACTATGCAAGTTGATGCTGTGGCCGGTTTAGATGGTGCAGAACATGGAGAAACAGGTCTGGAAGAGCAAAAATTTGTAGGTACATTGGTTAAACTTCTCCCACCACCACCCAGAGTTAAAATGTTCTGAGGACCTTCAAGTAAGTTCCATTAGAAAAATTTTGCAATCACCAATAAATTACTCTCGATAAATTTTAGAGATGTTCTAATTCATTGAATTGAATTGGGGTGCTTCGCTTCCCTCCCACTAAAAGAAAAAACAGCTTTTGCATGTTTGTGAAGTTTGATGTCCTTTTCCCTTTTTGCTGTGTGCCCCGCTAGAGCTCCACTTTCAATCTGCATCTATCTTGTGCTTCCTTGTACTTGTGTATTTTATGCTTATACTATATGATACTTTTTGTGTAGTCTTACCCACATCATTAGTATTTCATTAGTATCTTGTCCTAGAGTTGTTGGTCGCTGAGATTTAGGCTGTTCAGACTATCATGGTTCATTACACTGACATGGACTTAATAACTGGTATTAAAGAACTTGTTTGAAATGATTTTTCACTGTTGGATTGTGTTTCTTCTCTTTAAAAATCCTTTTGATACTATTATTTAGGCTGAAATGGACATTCAACATATATATACAGTTGTGTGGCTAGTTCTGTTTGCTTTGGGGTTCTTTCCATATCTTTGATGAATATATTAGTCATGACTGGCTGGGTTTCCACAATCGATTTAACCAATATTCTTAAGAACTTGACACTGACTGATGTTGCTTTTTTTCCCCTTATCTGTCTATTATTATTTTTTGACTGTTTCTGTTGTTTTTTTTTTGCTAATATGACTCCTCTTTTAATTTGTTTGTTCCCTAACTGTCACAAACAGAGACCGATATCAGGCACGAAAGTGACAAGAAAGAGCAACAAAAGAAGAAAGCACAAAAATTTGAATTTTTAAGTGGTGTAGTTTACCCATTCTTATTACTAATTTTGTTCTCTCTCCAGATTCTGCGGTCTCCAGGTGGTTTGCCTTTGGTGCCTCCTCCAGAACAAAAAATCAAAGTGGGACAAGGTATCCATTTAAACAAATGCACCAATGTGCGACTTCTTTGTAACTTCTATTTGTGCTCACAAGATTTTTGGATGGTGATCGGAAAAATCCTCTGCCCTTTGTGGGATAGGATTCTGTATCTACTTGTGTGGTCGATGCTACAATTTCATCTGCTGATAATGTTTTTTTCGTAAGATTATGAAGAACTTTGAGCTTCTTTATGTATTTTGTTTGCTTTTATTTTGGTTTCTCATGTAGGTATGTTATTTATTTCTCATGGTGCCTATTTGAACAGAACTGTTTAGAGGACAACTAGATCTCCGAAGTTTTGTATTACTTCTTGGTTGTTATTTTTCTTAAATACGAATATACAATTTACTTAATGTCTCAACACTACTAGCACTACTGACACTTTCTATGAAACATTGTAATTGAGTGCTTCACTAAAACCATTGAAGTCCATATCAATTGTTGATCATGTTTGATGGGTTGTTTGGATCGCGTGTTTGCAAAATGTGTGTGGACACCAGGCTAGAGTTCTTATTTTCTAATTGAACCAGATGATTTGATCAGGTTTTGATGCCTTGTTGATTTTGTGACCAAGACTGACTAGGATCTTATTAGTGTACTTTCTATTATTAAAAAAGTGTTTGATTTTGTATCCATTTTCGAATTACTTAGGTATAATTGACTACAATTGACATAACTAACAAATTGAGATATGTTTGGGACTATAACCATTGTTGTAATGTTGAACAGGCAGCAAAAACAGAGAGGCAGAGGAGAAAAGATCAACTAAAAGGAAGGAAAGAAGGTCATGAGCTCCACTTATTTGGCAAAGTCGCTACTTATAAAAAGTTGACCACATCTAAACTCTTCATAACATAATTAAGCAAACTACACAATTGTGAAATGAAAACTTCACAATCATGACACATCAACTTCTGAGTCTTTTATACGTTAGAGTTACAATACACAACAAAACAAACCACACAGTAGAGTTTTGAGCAGGGCCAAGTCACTGATCCCTCAATTTATTGGCAGGAATAGTGTTCATAATAAAAATAGAGTTTCATTTATCAAATAAATGAACATATATAATTACTAAAACATATAATTTAACTTGATATTCAACAGAAACATCATCGCACAAACATCTGTCCACATTCTTCACCAAGTGTCTATCAACATCATCACCAATGTAACACCTGCATTAATCAAGTAAGGCAAAGAAAAGGACTATTAAAATTTTACTTCGCAAATATATAGCATATTTAGTTGAAATAAAAAGTCTTTTCTTTAATATGCCGTTGTTTCTTTTGCCTCCTTACCCACAGCTAATCTCTTTCCAATAAACAAAAATTGTTCACTCTTTTTCAACTAACTCAACCGACACAATGGAGAGAGAATGTACATAAAGAAAGAAAAGGAAAACATGGGAAAAGATAGGGCTTGTTTGATTTCCTCCTTATAGAACAGCTTTTATTTTATATGTCATGGTAACTATTACTTGGAAAAAAAATATAGACAATAAGCAGAAACATGCATACATACAGACAATATTAAGAATAGAGAAAGCTCTTTAACAACAAAATCATAAAACTAGCAAACCTGAAGAATTAACATGGAAGCTGAACTTATCCTTTTATATATTAATGCTGCCCTGCAATACCAAATCATAATATAAGTTTGCCTCAAAAAATGTAATTTGGAGAAAGACAACATTGGCATAAGCACGCGGTATACATTTTTTGAAACAATATTTGTTAGTGTAGAAATATCATACCTTTGTAGGGGATAGCATTTCTATTGTTTTATTAAGGTCTTCTTCATCCTTCCATTCCATGTCATGCTCTTCAATTTTCACTTTAGACAACTTTGGTGTTTCCAACACTCCTCGACAAAACATCTTCATTTCAGGGCACCCAGTTATTTTTATCTTTTCCAATTCTGGGAATTTGAAGGTGTGACTTTGTGAAGAAAACATCTTCAAACTTGGCATATCAGTAAGTTTGATCTTCTTCAATTGTTTGAATGTGATTCCACTTTCTACATCTTCATTGGTCTCATTCATTACAATTTCCTCCATCTTTTTGCAATCATTTATCTCCAACCACCTAAGACTCACTAAGCTTTTGCCAGTTGAAGTTGTCGTTAAATGGATGAGCTGATGACATCTGGATATGGACAACCTCCACAAATCCTTAAATGGTGAGATTTTCCTCATAAAATCAGCACTCTGGTCCTGTGATGGGAATATCTCCCCAAAGGAACAATGCTCCACATAAAGCTCATTCAGTTGAGGAAATCTTTCAAGGGAGCTATAAGGAAAGGTTACCCTTTCATCTGTGAAGCTTTCTACATAAAGGGTTCTCACTTTAGGAAAGACACTCATTACTGTTCTAATATTCTTTCCATTTAACGCCATGCTCCAGGTTGTGGAAATGACCTATAAATGATCATTAATAAAGCAATTACCAAGATTAGCATAAATTAAATCAAGATATTGTTTTAACTAATTAAATCTTTCTTAATGGATCACTAGTCTTTTGTTGACATTTATATTTTTCACCATTCCCCTGAAATCATATCTGGACTTTACAATCTGAAAAAAATAATCCTTTAAATTAATTTTATTGCCCACTTTCTTTTCTCTAAATTAAATTAAACAAAACACCATCAGTTGTAACTTCGAATTCATATTTTGCGCTAGAATATTGACCGCTAATAAAACTATCACTAGAAGAAAGCAATTTAATAATTTAGGTCAAGATACTTTTTAATAGAATAATTTCTTATTTAATTGTTGATAAAATCTTTCTTGATCTGTCATCTTCAGTTAATATTTATATTTTAATTATTAATTTCCCCTAATAAAATCACATCCATACTTCAAAATAAAAATGAAATCTTTTAAATCATCTTACCGTCCTTTTCTTTCTAATAAGAGAATTAACAAACAATAACAACACTATTTGTAATCTACCACATTCATAAATCATCATTTGCTTGTACAGTTTTGTGTGCAATTAGAGTCATGTAAAGTTTTTAATTCATGGTTAGATGACAGAATGTCCAAACTTCAATATTTGTATTAAATATTTATCTCATGCTAAATTCTAGATAATGAGAAATTCTTTAAAAGTGGAAAATAAGAATGTCAATACACTCAACGCACCTCTTCAAAAGTAAATAGATGTTGGATGGTGTTGTTGAGATTGGTCATCCAAATATCTTTATGAGGATCAAATTTATCCACATGGACGCTTTGAAGCCGCGGGGCATGAATAGCTCCTGGGCAGAACATTGTGAGCTGAGGACACTCTGTTATAGTTACATGTTCCAATAATGGAAATCTGAAAGTATATTTGTCGCCACAAAATCTCTTCAATCTTGGTAAATTTTGAAGTTCCAAAAACTTCATTTGGTTGAAAATGATTTCCTTCTCCTCATCAACCTTTCCTTCAGACTTCGTTATAATTTCCTCAATTTGATTACAATAATAAATGGAGAGATGTGTGATATGGACCAAGCTTGGAGCTGCTAATGACGTCATCAGAGTGGTCAGCCCATGACAAGAGTTCACTTTAAGATGTGTTAGACTTAGTGGCACAACCAATGATGATGACTCCATCTCTTTATGATAAACATCCAAATCTTCATAACCAAACACCATCTCCAACTTGTGACAGTTGCTGACTTTCAGTTTTTCCAAATTGTTTAAAGATTTCAGCACATGAAGGGGCACCAATTTCATAAAGTCACAGTGTTGTACAACCAATGTTTTCAAATTGCTGAATAAGTTGTGTAAAAATTGGTCATCCCATATCAATGAAAGCAAATTGTTTAATAAATATGATAATTCCAATCTCTCTAACTTTGGAAGTAACACCTGTTCAAAGAAAATAGTATTAAATGAAAATTAGTTATAATCCACAAGCTTATTTTTCCTGAAATATTGTTAAAATATCCAAGTAAGGCTCTTATACAGTGAATCTAAGCAATCTTAGTGAATGAAAAAAAAGTACAAGAGAAAAAAATATAAGAACAAAATATGAAGATAAGGAAAGAACATATTTTTGGGACATAAGTTCGAATTTAAGAAGATAATGCAAGATAGGAATAGAATAAATCAATTTCTTTTTGCCACCAAAAAGAAGAATAAATTAATTTGAACACACCTTATCATGGCTGAAAAGTGATCTGGAAATGTTTGTGCATATGATATTTGTTGCTCTATCTTCAATATTGAAGTCCTTTCTATCCTCTTGTGCTTTCAATTTTGGTAGACAAGTGAGTTTTAATATTCTCAACCCATTGAATGCGATTCCCCGTTCTTCATCTTCATTAGTCTCATTCCTTACAATTTCTTCCATTTTTTCACAGTCATCTATCTCCAATGTTTCAAGATTCACTAAACATTTGACAATTGAACATGTCACTAAATAGACAAGCTGATGACATTTGGACACCTTTAGCACTGTCAAGTTATGGAATGAAGTGGAGGATGGCCCATGTGAAGGGAACATTTCCTCAAAAAAACAATTTTCCACGTGAAGTTCATTCAGCTTTGGAAATCTTTTGAGCAATGTATACAGAAATGTCACCCACTCTTCAACAAATCCTTCTATGCCAAGAATTTCCACTTGTGGACAACAGTCCGCTGGAAATTGTTCATTCCTTATCATGATAGCATCATCCTCATCTAACACCAGCTCTCTTGATGTCACATATCGCTGTAAAACAATATGGGCAAAGATATTATTCAATTATAACAACATAATTTCATATTTTGAGTTAAGAAACGTTTATAAATAATAATGTCCTATTTTTGTATCACGTCATTTCTTGTTTGAATTAGAAGTTTAGTTACATTACTTTACTTTTTATTTTGTCCCAAAGTCAAACGCACTCACTAGAAGAAACAAAACTTTCAATAAATTGTTGCCCATTTTCTTCCTCATCAAAGAAGTGTCAAACATTTGACTTTTATAATTAATCTTGAATAAGAAATAGTCATATCAACTAAGACACAAAAGAACAATAATACTAAAACATTTTGCTATTTATCCCATTAATTAGTTATGACGTAATTGTTTGTGGTGTTTTGTAATTATAAGTTTAGTAGATACTCCGAAACATGTATAGAGATATTCATAATAAATATCATGACAATGGAACTTTTATAGATGAATAATTTTGTATAAGCTGGAAATAGTAATAATTGAGCTTCCTCGACACACCTGTTGGTAGAATGTTTGGTTAAGATTGGTGTGCCAAATTTTACGATGTTCTCCCCCATCTTGTGACAGTTGAACGCTTTTAAGAGATGGTGTATCAATAATTCCTGGGGAGAATGTTTTAAATTTTGGACATCTTGTTATGACAAGTTTATCCAATAATAGAAACCTGAAAGGATAATTGTGGCAGCAAAATCTCCTTAATCTTGGTAAATCAATAAGTTCCAAGAACTCCAGCTTTCTGAAAAATATTTCTTCATCTTCATCGTCCTCTCCTTCCTGCATAGTTACAATTTCCTCCATTTTAGGGCAGTCACCAACTGAGAGACACGTGAGATGGACCAAGCTTCGAGCAATTGATGATGTCATCAAAGTGGTCCACTCACGACACCAATTCACATTAAGATGTGTAAGATTCGGTGAAGAAAATAAGGATGGTGACAAGCTTCCCATAATGGAAATCTTCTCGAGAGTCAATTTTGGAAAGCAAGCAGTAAGTGCAGCAACTTTATCACCTCCAAGAGCCTTCTCAAAGTCCCCACTCAACTTCAGCTCCACTAAATTTGGAGAGCTCTTCCAAAATTTAAAAGAAGGTTCTTTCTTAAGAGATAGATGAAGCAGCTTTAATTTGGGGAAGTGGTACCTTAGAAACTGACCACTTCCAATCTTCTCAACTTCTTTACCCTGCAATGTCAACTTCTCCAAATTACCAATAACCTGCACAATGCATAAACAATAAGTAATTTGTGTAAAAAAATGTAACAACTAATTAATACATCATAAGGCATACGCTTTCTCATCATGAGGCCATCTTCAAATTAAAATTTGATACTTCCACAATTTTGACATCCGTATCTCATTAATATCAAATATTAATTATTGTAAATTAAAGTGAATATGAATTTCTAGTCTGGTGTTTCAATCTTCCATTATAATATACGAAATTTATTCCTTTCTTTTAAAAAAGAAAATATAAATTTATCCTTATAACATTTCAAAAAAAAGAAAGAGAAATAAACCATATCCCTTCCCTTGATTCATAGACACACCTCATGCATGAAGACAGAAAGCGGAGGATTGGTCTCCCACTTTTCATAAGAAAGAATAGAAAATTATTTAATTATTTTTTAATATCTATTGATTAAAATAATTATCATGAATTATTCTTTTCTTAGTTTTTTAAGTTAATCATCCAACCCAAAACAGCAATCTATTAAATATTCGAGAGGAATTATTCACATATTTAAATACTTAAAAAGATCAAATTCAAACGCTATTAGGTTTTAAAACAAAATATTTAATTTGATGCATGTTTCATTATTTTTTTAATGCTTAAAGTTATTTTTAGCTTAGCTTGTTTTTAAAATAAATAAGCTATGAATAGCGTGTTTAGAACTGTACCTTGTCCTGAGATAGGAGAGGATATTTTGAGTCTATCATGTTCGCTTCCTCATATATTTCTGATGAACCTGAGACTTCTGTTTTAAATATCTCTAATTCATCACAACATTGAATAGATAACTGGTTAAGGTGCGGCCATTCTAATGTGTGTTTTTGGGGATAGAAGTTCCCCAAATTTGGAAGGCCAGAAAGCAGAAGGGAAGTTAGCCTAGGAAACCCAAATGTAACAGCAACAGATTCTGAAACTTGATCCTTTGCAACAATCACATCTATACCACATTGATTTATTTTAAGCTTTTCAAGGTCACAAAGCATGCCTTTGGCTATAGCCGCAGGAAATATGCTTGTGAGGCTTTCACAGTTGTAAACATCTACGCTCCTTAGACTTGGAAAGGAGACATTTCCTTGGTAATGATCGCTCCACACATTCTTCAATCTTGGCAAATTCCTTAGCTTTAGCCTTTTCAGGGGCACAACTACTGATGATGACTCCATCTCTTTATAATCATTCGAATCTTCAAAATCAAACACCACCTCCAACACGACACAGTCCTTGACTTCCAATTCTTCCAAGTTGTTTAAAGATTTCAGCATATGAAGGGGTATCAATTTCACAAAGCCACATCTTTCCACAATCAACGTTTTCAAGTTACTAAATGAGCTGTGTGGAAGTTGGTCAGCCCATATCAACGAAATCAAAGGGTTTATATCGGATAATTCCAATATCTCTAATTTTGGAGGTAACATCTGTGAAAGAAAATATGGTTAAGAGAAAATCATTTTTAATCCTTTGGCTTATTTTCCATGGAAGATTAGTCAAATGTCTAAATAAAGCTCTCATCTATCAAAATATTTTTCAACTGATTGCTAAATTAAAAGTTCCATTTGAAATATCAATATCTTTAGCTAGTAACACCTGTTGAAATAAAATATTATTAAATGAAAATTACTTTGGATCTATTGGCTTGTGTTACATGAAAAATTGTTTAAATGTCTAAATGAAGCTCTCATCTATCAAAATATTTTTCAACTGATTGCTAAATTAAAATTTCCATTTGAAATGTCTCGTTCATTAAAAAAAACAAATTGAATAATTAAAAATGAAAGAACTGTAAAATGTTACACTAGCCCACCTAATACCAAATTAAGTAATTTTAGTGAATGTAATCTCCGAAGATGTGTTAAAATAAGAACAAAACTGCAAAACGCCATACTACCCTCATAGCAAAGTATATAATTCTAGCGTAAACGATTTTTGCAGGTAATTAAGTTTGAAGTTCTATAAGAAGCTAAAACAAGACTGAATAATAATTAAAATAATATGAACATACATTATTGATGAAAAGCGATTAAAATTTTTTATTACAGCGGTTAATCATCAAAATCATAAACTACGTCTTTCTCATAAATATTTTGGTGATAGGAACAATTCATATATCAAAATATTCAAAAATATCAAACTAAACTGTTTTTAGGTTGTACAACGAATAATTGGAGGCTTCATTATTTATATTTTAAAACTTTTTAAATAGGATAATTCCAATATCTTTAGCTTTGGAAGTAACACCTGTTGAAAGAAAATATTATTAATCAAAAATTAGTTTTGATCCGTAGACTTAATTTTCATGAAAGATCTTTAATGTTTAGCTAAATCTCCCATCTACTAAAACACATTTCAAGAGATTGCTAAAAGTTCAATTTAAAATTGCACGTTCATAAAAAATAAATAAAGTAATTAAAAATGAAACAACAGTAAATTTTATAGTAGCTAGGATAATACTGAAGTAAATTTCGTAGATATGTTGACACTTCAAAAAATAAGAACAACATAAGAAGAATTAACCAGCAAAACGTCATGATAGCCTCATAGCAAAGCAAATAATTCAAGTGAAAATTATTTTTGCACGTAATTAGGTTTGAAGTTTTATAGGAAGATAACAAGACAAAATAAGAATAACTAAAACATTGTGAGTATACCTTATTGTTGAAAAGAGACTAACAATTTTACTGTTATTTCATTTTTAATGACTTTATTTATTAAATGAAAATTACTTTTGATCCGCAAGCTTATTTTTCCTGAAATATTGTTAAAATGTCCAAGTAAAGCTCTTATACAGTGAATCTAAGTAATTTTAGCTAATGAAATTTTTGATATGTTAAAACAAGAGGAAAAAAAAATATAAGAACAAAATAACAAGATAAGGAAAGAACATATTTTCGGAACACAAGTTTGAATTTAAGTTAATGCAAGATAGGAATAGAATAAATCAATTTTTTTGTCACCAAAAGAAGAATAAATTAATTTGAACACACCTTATTATAGCTGAAAAGTGATCTGAAAATGCTTGTGCATCTGGCATTTGTTGCTCTATCTTCAATGTTGAAATCCTTTTTATCCTCTTGTGTTTTCAAATTTGGTAACCAAGTGAGTTTTAATATTCTCAACCCATTGAATGTGTTCCCCCATTCCATGTCTTCATCAGTCTCATTCTTTACAATTTCTTCCATTTTTTCACAGTCAACTATCTCCAATGTTTCAAGATTCACCAAACTCTTGACAGTTGAACATGCCACTAAATAGACAAGCTGATGACAATTGGACACCTTTAGCACTGTCAAATTATGAAATGAAGTGGAGGATGGCGCATGTGATGGGAATATCTCCTCAAAGGAACTCATCTTCACATGAAGCATATTCAGCTTTGGAAATCTTTCTAGCAATGTATACGGAAATGTTACCCACTCTTCAACAAATCCTTTTATGTGAAGAATTTCCACTAGAGGACAACAGTCCACTGGAAATTGATCATTCCTTATCATCCTAGCATCATCCTCATCATCTAACACCAACTCTTTTGATGTCACATATCGCTATAAAACAATTATGGGCAAGGATATTATTCAATTTTAACAACATAATTTCATATTTTGTGCTCAGAAACGTTTATAAATAATAATGTCCTATTTTTGTATCACGTCATTTCACATAGAATTAGTAGTTATATTACTTTAATTTTTATTTTGTCCCAAAGTCAAATGCACTCACTAGAAGAAACGAAACTTTCAATAAATTGTTGTCCATTTTCTTCCTCATCAAAGAAGTGACAGACATTTGACTCTTATAATTAATCTTGGAAAAGAAATCGTCATATCAACTAAGAAACAAAAGAACAAAAATACTAAAACATTTTCCTATTTATCCCATTAATTAGTTATGACCTAATTGTTTGTGGTGTTTTGTAATTATAAGTTGAGTAGAAACTCCGAAACATGTATAGAGATATTCATAATAAATATCACGACAATGAAACTTTTATAGATGAGTAATTTTGTATAAGCTGGAAATAGTAATAATTGAGCTTCCCATACGCACCTGTTGGTGGTATATTTTGTTAAGATTGATGTCCCAAATTTGATGATGTTCTCCCCAATCTTGTGACAGGTGAATGCTTTGAAGAGATGGTGTATCAGTAAGTCCTGGAGAGAAAGTTTTGAATTTCGGACATCTTGTTATGACAAGTTTATCCAATAATGGAAACCTGAAAGTATAATTGTGGCGGCAAAATCTCTTCAATCCCGGTAAATTTTCAAGTTCCAAAAGCTTCATCTTGTTGAAAAAGATTTCCTTGTCCTCATCATCCTCTCCTTCCCGCTTCGTTATAATTTCCTTAATTTGATCACAATCACTAATTGAGAGATGTGTGATATGGACCAAGCTTGGAGCTGCTGATGACATCATTAGAGCGGTCAGCCCACGACAATATGTCACTTCAAGATGTGTTAGACTCAGTGGCACAACCACTGATGATGACTCCATCTCTTTATCATTCAAATCTTCATAACCAAACACCATCTCCAACTTGTCACAAAATTTGACTTCCAGCTTTTCCAAATTGTTTAAAGATTTCAGCACATGAAGGGGCACCGATTTCATAAAGTCACATCTTTTCACAGTCAATGTTTTCAAGTTGCTGAATGAGTTGTGAAAAAGTTGGTCATCCCATATCAATGAAACCAAATTGTTTAATAAATTGGATAATTCCAATGTCTCCAACTTTGGAAGTAACACCTGTTAAAAGAAAATAGTATTAAACAAAAATTAGTTATGATCCACAAGCTTATTTTTGATGAAATACTGTTAAAATGTCCAAGTAAAGCTCTCATCTAGTGAATCTAAGTAATTGTAGTGAATGAATCTTTTTATGCTACGGTAAAGCAAGGAAAAAAATACAACAACAAAATAAGAAGATAAGAAAAGAATACACTTTCGCAACATAAGTTTGAAATTAGGAAGCTAATGCAAGATAAAAAACAATAAATTAATTTTGTCGGGGATCAGAAGAAGAATAAATTAACTTAAACATACCTTCTTTTGGCTGAAAAGTGATCCAGAAATATTTGTGTATTCGGTATTTGTTGCTCGGTTTCCAATATTAAGATCCCTTTTTTCCTCTTTTGTTTTCAATCTTGGTAGACAAGTGAGTTTCAATATTCTCAACCCAATAAATGTGATTTCCCCTTCTACATCTTCGTCAGTCTCATTCCTTACAATTTCTTCCAATTTTACACAGTCATTTATCTCCAATATTTCAAGATTCACCAAACTCTTGGCAGTTGAACATGTCACTAAATAGACAAGATGACGACATTCGGATACCTTTAGCACCGTCAAATTATGAAATGGAGTGGAGGATGTTGCATGTAATGGGAATATCTCCGTAAAGGAACAATTCTCCACATGAAGTTCATTCATCTTTGGAAATTTTTCAAGCAACGCATATGGAAATGTTACCCACTCTTCAACAAATCCTTTTATTTGAAGAATTTCCACTTGAGGATAACAGTCTGCTGGAAATTGGTTATTCCTTATCATGATAGCATCATCCTCAGCTAACACCACCTCTCTTGATACCGTAAGTAACTGTAAAACAATTATGGGCAAAGGTATTATTGGATTATAATATTGTAATTTAATAATTTGTACTAAGACACGTACATTTTGTAATTAATCAACTACGGCCGAAAAGAACAATATAATAATACTAACAATGTTGCCGTGTATCTCATTAATTGGTTATGACATAATTGTTTGAAGTATTTCATAATTAAAGTTATGAAATTAGAAAATTATAATTAGATAATCACTAGAAGAAAGAAAACTTTAAATGATTCTGTTGCCCATTTTCTTCCTCTCATCATAAAAGTGTCCAACATTTTCATTTCATTAATTTTTATAATTAATCTTGGAAACGAAATAATTGTATCAACTGACAAAAAAAGATGAAGAATACAAAAATATTTTTCTATGTATGCCATTAACTAATTATCATGTAATTGAGTGTGGTGTTTTGTAATTCAAGTTATGTAAATAGAAAATTATAATTAAAAGTTTAGTATAAACTTTAAGCCAAAACATTTATAGGGAAACTTATATTAAATATCATAACAATAGAACATTTAAATGAGTATTTTTGAAAAAGCTGGAAAGAGCAAGAATTGAGCACGCTTGACGCACCTGGTGGTAGAATGTTTTGTTAAGATCAGTGTCCCAAATTTCATGGTGTTTTTCCCAATCTTCCCACAGTTGAACACGTTTAAGAGATGGTGTTTCAATGAGTCCTGGCGAGAATATTTTGAATTTTGGACATTCTTTTATGATTAGTTGATCCAACAATAAGAACTTGAAAATATAATTGTGGCGGCAAAATCTCTTCAAACTTGGTAAATTATCAAGTTCCAAGAACTCCAGCTTTCTGAAAAATATTTCTTTGTCCTCGTCATCCTCTCCTTCCTGCTTTGTTATAATTTCCTCCATGCTGTGGCAGTGACCAACTGAGAGACACGTGAGATTGATCAAGCTTCGAGCAATTGATGATATCATCAAAGTGGTCCACTCATTGCACCATGTCACATTAAGATGTGTAAGATTCGGTGAAGAAACTAAGGATGGTGACAAGCTTCTCATAGTGAAAGTGCTCTCGAGAGTCAATTTTGGAAAGCAAGCAGTAAGTGCAGCAACATTATCACCTTCAAGAGCCTTCTCAAAGTCCCCACTCAACCTCAGCTCCCCTAAATTTGGAGACCTCTCCCAAAATTGTTGGTATGGAAAAGAAGATATTTTCTCAAAAGATAGATGAAGCAGCTTTAATTTGGGGAAGTGGTACATTAGAAACTGACCACTTCCAATCTTCTCAACTTCTTTACCCTGCAATGTCAACTTCTCCAAATTACCAATAACCTGCACAATGCATAAACAATTAAGTAATTTGTGTAAAAAAATGTAACAACTAATTAATACATCATAAGGCATACGCTTTCTCATCATGAGGCCATCTTCAAATTAAAATTTGATACTTCCACAATTTTGACATCCGTATCTCATTAATATCAAATATCAATTATTGTAAGTTAAAGTGAACATGAATTTCTAGTTTGGTGTTTCAATCTTCCGTTATAATATACAAAATTTACTCCTTTCTTTTAAAAAAGAAAATATAAATTTATCCTTATAACGTTTCCAAAAAAAAAACCATATCCCTTCCCTTGATTCATCGACACACCTCCTGCATGAAGACAGAAAGCCGAGGATTGGTGTCCCACTTTTCATAAGAAAGAATAGAAAATTATTTAATCATTTTTAATATCTATTGATTAAAATAATTATTATGAATTATTCTTTTCTTAGATTTTTAAGTTAATCATCCAACCCAAAACAGCAATCTATTAAATATTCGAGAGGAATTATTCACATATTTAAATAATTAAAAATTTTAAATTCAAACGCTATTAGGTTGTAAAACAAAATATTTAATTTGATGCATGTTTCATTATGTTTTTTAATGCTCAAAGTTATTTTTTGCTAAGCTTATTTTTAAAATAAATAAGCCATCAATAGCTAGTTTAGAAATGTACCTTGTCATGGGACAGGAGAGGATATTTTGAGGCTAGCATGTTCTCTTCCTCGTATGTTTCTGATGAACATGAGACCACTTTTTCAAATATCTCTAATTCATCACAACAATGAATAGATAACTTGTTAAGGTGCGGCCATTCTAATGTGTGTTTTTGTGGATAGAAGTTCCTCAAATTTGGAAGGTCATTAAGCAGAAGGGAAGTTAGCCTAGGAAACTCAAATGTAACAGCAACAGATTCTGAAACTTGATCCTTTGCAACAATCACTTCTACACCACATTGTTGTATTTGAAGCTCTTCAAGTTCACAAAGCATGCCTTTGGCAATAAACGCAGGAAATATACTTGTGAGGTTTTTACATTCAGAAACATCTACGCTCCTTAGACTTGGGAAGGAGACATTTCCTTGGTAATGATCGCTCCACACATTCTTCAATTTTGGCAAATTCCTTAGCTCTAGCTTTTTCAACGGCACAACCACTAATGATGACTCGATCGCTTTATAATCATTCAAATCTTCAAAATCAAACACCTTCTCCAACATGTCACATTTCTCCACGTCTAGTTCTTCCAAGTTGTTTAAAAATTTCAGCACATGAAGGGGTACCAATTTCACAAAGCCGCAACTTTTCACAATCAATGTTTTCAAGTTACTAAATGAGTTGTGTGAAAGTTGGCCATCCCATATCAGTGGAATCAAACAATTTAAATTTGATAATTTCAATATCTTCAGTTTTGGAAGAAACACCTGTTGAAAGAAAATATTATTAAATGAAAATTACTTTTGATTTATAGGCTTATTTTTCATGAAAAATTGTTTAAATGTCTAAAATCTAAATATAGCTCTCATCTATCAAAATATTTTTCAGCTGATTGCTAAATTAAAAGTTCCATTTGAAATTTCTCGTTCATTAAAAACAAATTAAATAATTAAAAATGAAAGAACTGTAAAATGTTACACTAGCCCACCGAACACCAAATTAAGTAATTTTAGTGAATGTAATCTCCGAAGTATGTTAAAAAAAGAACAAACCTGCAAAACGCCATACTACCCTCGCAGCAAAGTAAATAATTCTAGTGTAAACGATTTTTGCGGGTAATTAAGTTTGAAGTTCTATAAGAAGCTAAAAGAAGAGTGGATAATAATTAAAATAACATTGATTAATTTAGTGCCCTTAAGTGGGGAATAATTAAAATAATGTGAATATACATTATTGATGAAAAGCGATTAAAAATTTTTATTACAGCGGTTAATCATCAAAATCATAAGCTACGGCTTTCTCATAAATATTTTGGTGATAGGAACAATTCATATATTAAAATACACAAAAATATCGAATTAAACTGTTTTTAGGTTGTAAAACGAATAATTTGAGACTTCATTATTTATATTTCAAAACATGAAGGTAGCTTTTCTCTTTCATTAGCTAACTTTAAGTAATTAAAAAAACCTTCAAACATCCATAATAGCCTAGTAGCAAATAATTACTATAATTCTATAGTGAAAAAGAGATTTTGCAGCTAATTAAGTTTCATAGGTTTATCTGAAAGAAGATAAAATGCGAATAAAATAATCTGGACATACCTTCTGGCCGAAAAGTGATTTGAAAGTTTTATTTGATACATTCTTTGTTGCAGCTTCATGATGTGCTGAGTTGAAAACATCAGATCTAATGCCATAATTACCATCAATTTGAAGATGCCTTAAATGCGGAAATTCTCTTCCTTCATGATTGTGAAGAACATTTTCATGGGCATTAGATCCATATAAATACAAATCTTCAACTCCTTCAAATAACTTTTGAACCCCACGCTTCAAATGGATGCTACTCTGTAGCTGAAGTTTCAATATCTTTGAAGTTTCATAATTGTCTTGCCATTCCCAACTTTTTCCGATGAATATTTTGTATCTCTTCAAATTCATATCTAAGAACAATTTCTCTGGCAGCATAGACAAATTAGGAATATGAATTTCTATAGAAGAGATTGGTAGATCCATTAACTCGTCAAGACTTGCATTTTCATCAGCTTTACTAGATTCTTCAACTTTCCACTGGTTAAAGCTATTTCCCATGTACAAAACCTCCAATTTTTTCAAGCTAGATAGGAGATTTTGTGGAATCACTTTGAGTTTGGAGCAATGGGATAAATTCAACATTTGTAAAGAAGTCAACTCTGCTACTTCACCTGGTAACCGATCAATTTCAGAGTAAGCTAGACTTAGGGCTTTTAATTTCCTCAGGCTTTTAATCTCAGTTATATCTTCTAGCAAACAAGAGTGTAGACACAATGCTTTTAGTCTTCGTAGGAAACTCAGCGATGGCAATGAAGAGAAATGCACATTGGTAATTGCCAACACTTTCAGCTCCTTTGAAGATTTGAAAAACATATTGGGTATGATCAAATCAGATTTTTGGCTATTTAGCAAAAAGAATTCTAATATTGGACCATGCAACTCTTCTGGAAGATCACAAATGTCACTCTCTTGTAAGCAAATTCCCTTGCAGCATTTTAGATCACTTTCGTCTGGCCACTCATTCAACCTCCTATGCCACACAATGACTGCATTTAATTCTTCGGACGCCATTGATAGTGCAACATCGCGAAAGACATCATGCATTGTAAAATGATGACTAGAAAAGCTATCAAGAAATAAGTTTAATGATTTTAACTTCCTCACAATATCAAAGATTGCATTGCGGGCATCTCCCATGTTTTGTGTGTGTTTGAGAATATCTAACCCCACAGAGTACATGAGCAGGTCTTCAATTGAGGGATCATGGGACAACATGGCAGAGAGCAAGAAAATACCTTTGTTCTCTCGGGTTAAAGGTTCGTAGCTCAACTTCAAAACGGTATCTACCTCTTTAATTCCTGTGAAGCTTCTCGCTAAAGGATGTTTCAATCGTTGAAGGTAGTCTCTCCACCCATCTATATTTTTATCTTCCAATGCCTTGGCGGCTGTAGCAATAGCCAGTGGCAAGCCTCCACACTTTTGAACAATCTCAGTGGCTATAGATTTCAAGTCAGGACTGCATGACTCAATAGAAAGTTTAGCAATGCTCTGAAACAACTCCCATGCTTCATCTTCTGACAAAACACCCACTCTGATGATCTTTTGACATTTCATGCTCTTTGATAGCAGTTCTTCATTCCTTGAAGTTAGTAAAATTTTGCAACCTTCATTGCTTTTGCTATATCTGTCAACATCACCGAAAGGAATTCCAACTTCGCCCAAATCAAGTTGCTGCCAAAGATCATCTAATATTAGGAGCATATTTTTCTCCTTCTTCAACCTCTCATGTAGACGAGAAGCTTTTCCTTCTTTAGTTCTTTCAATGAGTTGCATTCCCAGCTCATCAATAATCCGGTCTTGAATAAGCCCAATGTTCATTTCTTTAGAAACAGTTGCCATGATCACCTTTTCAAATACCTTTAGATTCTTCTCCTCCTTTGCCATATCTTTAGCTATAGTGGTCTTGCCAACACCACCAAGCCCACACAATCCTATCATATTGAATCTTGGATTCCGCAATGCCTCCATAATATGATTCTTAATTTCCACTCTTGAATCAATCCCTTCATTGCTTTCTCTATTGGTTAACTCCGGCATAGACTGGGGAGAACCAGGATATGAAACTATAACGAAGTTTGCCTCTCCATAAATTTTGTCAACTTCTTGTGCAATTGCCTCTGCTCTCTTGCTTAGTTCATAGGCAACTTATTACTGAACAATTAGGACACAAAATTTAAGTTTTTGGACTTACAGCATGTAGGTGAGGATGAACTTGGTGAAAATGGAAGCAGAATGAATAAGTCTCGATCGTTTTTTTCAGAGATATGAGCAGTGACAAATTCAAAGTGCAGTGTTTTTACGGTCTTTTTCTTTTTGAAGAAATATCAAAAAGCAACAAAGATAGTTGTAATGATCATAATTCATAACAAAAGAGAAGTGCCAACAAAAAGTGCAGGAGGAGCAAATTTAGGATCTTTTGTATTTTTAAATATGAAACAGAGAAAGGTAAAAGCAGAAATCAGAAAATAAAAGGAAATTGCAGAAAATATGTTGAAGTACAAGTTGAGAAATAAAGAAACATAGAAATAAGGAATGCTGTGAAATTATGAAAGAAGACAACAAGAACAAACAAAAATGTAGCAGAAACTAATGAAAAGTGCCAAGAAAAGGAATAAGTTCAGAATTTTTTTTTTGGCATCCAGAAAAGAAAAAATAAAATGGAAATCAGAAAATTCAAAAAAAAAAAAGCACAAGAAATTTCTGAGAGAATGTTAACAGAAGCTGAGAAGTGAGGAAAATAGAGGAGAAAGTAGCAGTGATGTGAAACTATGAAAGAAGAAGCAGATCTGAGAAATAATAAATTTTTTTTTTGTTTGTTTTTGCATTGTGACAACTAAAACTTAATCCTTTTTGCATTGTATAATATGTGAAACCGAGCTATGAAAATCATATAATGTATCTTAAATTGAATTAAATAACAGAAAAAGAAAACAAGTGAAGTAAATTAGGAAGTAATAGTAATTGCAAGTGAAATTGAAATAAGAAGCAATTGATAATGCTAGAATACAGCAACAAATGAAGGAAAATATGAAGCACAAGACATTGCCAAGACGTTCACAGCCTAGAGGTCAAGACTTGATTGTTTTTTATTCAGAGAAACAAATAAAAAATGGCATGTGGACTCTTAAAGCGACAAAAGAATCAGGTTTGGGAGAAGACTTACTGTTCTACTTGGTAGCTAGTAGTGTATACATTTGTGCAAGTGTAATTATAAAATACTTAGGTTAGATTTAGATTCCTTGGCATCAATTTAGAATTAGAACAAGATAAAGATTGTATGACAAAATGGTGGTAAAGTGAAAAATTTGGACAAATATTCTACTCATATTGTTGGAATATTTTAAAATGAAGAAATATGTTTCCTGAAAAGTCATGTCCTGTTAAATTAAGGAATTTATATGAAAGGTTATGTAGGGAGTTATAACACTAAAGATCACCAAGTTCATGTCCTTTTAGTTTCAAATGACACCTATGAAAAAATGTGGTAACTACTATCTATGGAAGATTGCTTTGGTTTTTAAGAAAACCTTACATATTATAAAGGTGTAACCCTTCCTAGAAGAGTTATTTTAAATAACCATTGGTTATTTAAGTGTTACTTCGAGTGACACCAATTCAAGATATTACTTCATAGTCTTCGAATACCATGTACCATCATTTCACTTGAGGCGTACGAAACATTTATAACATCAGAAATCACACAACAAAAGATCAAACTCATTGTCTTTGTCCTTGAGTACACACAAAGATAAAATCAAATTATCACTTTGTAATAAAAGCCATTGTTGTCCTGACTTGAATGTTAAGAGTACAATTCAAAATAAGTCCTTAAAGAAGTATGGGAAAATGGCAAGGAAACCCTTATTTTTAATTGTAAAAATTATAGGAACTGACTTATAAATTAAAGTTCAAAGTCAAAATAAAATTATAGAAATCAAATCAGTAATTTTTATTTTTATAACAAAAGGAAACCTCAATACACATTATCCCTTCTCAGCATATATAATCCACGCCAACTCTGGTGAGGGCTAGGAAAACATGAAATCATTAATTTTACTTGCAAAAACAATAGAACTATGCGATTTTAGCAAAATTTGAAGGAAGAATAAAGATTTGGTTGAGGTAATAAGCGACTAGACACAAATTTAAATCTCAAAATGCGAATTTGTTGGAATTAACGAAATCCCTTTATCCTCTAATGCAGAGATTATACCCTATATCAAATAAAAAAAGGCCATCCATATTTTTGAAAACTGTTACACAAAATGTAAAACTAGTGGGAGCCACACCTTTTAAAGTAACTCGCCTTCAATACAGGTTTCTTCTTCTTCTTTTTCTTGGTTGCTCTCTATATTATTCAAAAACACATGAACATGCTGCAAAAGTTAAAACGCAAATTAAACTTTAAAAATACAGATCAATTAAACACCGATTGGCTTCGGCATATATAAATCTATTTTGTCAAATTTACAATAACGGATGTGGAACTTTGCAATTTCAAATTATATAAACCTCAGATCTCGCAGCAATTATCAGCTTTCCTTTGTGTTCCAACACACATCAAGAATAAGAGACTACTTTTGTTTTGAACTTTTTTAAGAAACAAATCTTCACAAAAATCTGAACGTTTTCGAAGAAAGATGATGAACTTGTGAAATCAAACAGTAAGTACAACATCAACTAAACAAGAAAATACAAGAAAGCAGTTGAACTCACCGAAAATAAAATCACAGGAACAACTAGTCATATTTTGTTTTTTTTAAGATACGAGCAGGAACAAACCCAACTAAACAAAAAACTACAAGACAGTTTTTTTGAACAACTTTTTCCGGATTTTTTCTTCTTGAAATAAATATCACAAAACCAGAAAAATTAAAAATGATAACAACAAAAGAGAAGTGCCAGCAAAAAATGAATAAGGAGCAAATTCAGGATTTTTTTTATTTTTCTTTGGATACGAGAAAGGCAGAGAAAACAGCAGTCAGGAGACACAAGCAACACAAAGCGCCGAAAAGACGTTGAAGAACAAGTTGAGGAATATTTCCATTTCAAGGATAATGTTTTTTTAACCTGAAATTTCAAGGATTAGGTTGAAACAGTAAAAAATCATGATTTAAATATGAGATTTTGTATATAATAGTGTTTAATTCTTCCTTACAATTTATATAACTTGCAATTAAACATTGTACAAAACAAATTTGTCTTATATTTTAAAGATTTTATTTTCATATATACATCAAAACATTTAATTGGTGCTAAACCACACATTTTGGACCAAAATACCTCTCTTTGACGCAAATGTAGTTTAAAATTCATTGAAAAAAATTATAGAATGTATTTTCAAGCTTTTTTTGTTCATATATAAATTTAAAATTTTTAATTATAAAATTTAAGAAAAATTTCAGAAAAATACAATTAAAAATAGAAAAAGACAAATTAGTGTAGGAATCTGGCATTTCTAATTCCAACTAAATTGCCCCGAGTTAATTTGTGAAACATAAAAATGAAGTAATGTAAAATCTGACTATGTTAATATAGATATAGATGTTGACTTGTGCCCTCAAAATTATCCCTAATTTTTGGGATATAAAGTTTTTAAACATAAAAGTGAAGTCGTTAATATAAAATATGATATTCTTAACACCTGAAACTTATGCCATTAAAATTATCCCTTGTTTTTGTAATATTAAGTTGTTAAACATGAAAAATAAAATATCTTACAGTTTAAGTCATTTAAAATGTTAATGTCTACATTATGAAAAATAAAATAATGAGAACTAAATATTTTTTCTAAACCGCGGAACTAATGATTTAAATTGCTATATTTATCGGAATCCAGTTGTGACGTGTCAAATTTGAGAAACCAAGTTTCAACCAACTTAAATTATAGGAATTGACGCAATTGACTCATAAAACTAAGTCAAATTAAAGTTATATAAACCAAATAATTAATTTTACTGGTTAAAAATATAGAACTATAATGAAAGGAAAACCTTCTATTTTACTAATATATATATATATATATATATATATAAGACGGTGAATCAAATGAGATTTTGATTGAGATTATAAGCCCATACACAAGTTTAAACGCCGGAAAGGGCATTTTTTGAGATTGATGAAAACCTTTTTGCTTTTAACCTAGATAGTATACCGTTTATCAAATATAAAAGGGATATTATGACAGTTTTAACCAATTATTCATTAGATCCTTGTACTTTTTTCTTTTCATCAGCTCCTTATAATTTCATCAATTTTTAATTAGTTCTTATAATTTTTTTTATCAGGTCCTTATTATTTCACTGGGTTTTCATTTATTCAATTAATTGAAAATAAAATAAAGTAATAATATTAAAACATAATTTCCTAACAATAAATTTAAATTAATAAATATATAATTCAAAAAATGATTAATATAATAAATTCGTAATTCTCAATTAATTGATTGATTAAAATTCTATACTATTTTTAGAAAAATTCATTATTATAATTCAAGAATATAAAAATAAACAATATAAATATATGTTTTATGAAAAATTATAGAAAATATTTAAATAATTCATAAAAAAGAATGTAAAAAAAGTATCATAATAATTTATTATTTATAGAATATTTTATTATGCATAATAATATTATATTTTATATTTATATAAAAACATTGTTAGGATTTATTGAATAAATAATAAAACAAAAGTACAGGACATAATTAAAAATTATATGAAACTATAACCACGTGCTAAAAAAGGAAAAAACATATAGAAGCCAAATTAAAAATTGGCTAAAACAATAACGACCTCCTTATTAATTATCCCAATAAAAAAATGGCAATATCTGAAACTTCTAAGGAAAATCACATTTAGGCTCGAACAAGAAAAAATATATATAAAAAAATGGTTCTTTATACTTTTTTGTAACAAATTTTAGTGGTTAAATGTATATAAACTTTATCAGTAGAACCCCTAGATTTGTCAGTAAATGCGCTGAATTTAGAATTTATTATAAAAAAAAATTATAAAACTTAAATATAATTTTAAGATTTTAAAAGATCAACCTAGTTGCAATTTTCCCAAACCCTACGCCTAGTGTATATCTAGTTCAGTGAGCCACACCTTTTTAAAATAACTTGCCTTCAGCATGATTGGGACAGATTTCTTCTTTTTCTTGATTGCTCTCTATATTATTCAGAAACACATGAATATGCTACAAAAGTTGAAACACAAAATAAACTTAAAAATACAGATCTCTATATTATTCAGAAACACATGAATATGCTGCAAAAGTCGAAACGCAAATTGAACTTTCAAAATACAGATCAATTAAACACTGACTGGCTTTGGCATATATAAATCTATTTTGTCAAAACTTACAGCAGCGGACGTGAAACTTTGCAATTTCAAGTTATATAAACCTCAAATCTCACAGCAATAATCAACTTTCCTTAGTGTTCCAACACACATCAAGAACAAGAGACTACTTTTGTTTTGAACTTTTTTAAGAAACAGATGCTTCACAAAAATGGAAGACAACTATAAAAGCTGAATGTTTTCGAAGAAAGATGATGAACTTGGGAAATCAAACAGGAAATAAGACATCAACTGAACAAGAAAATACAAGAAAGCAGTTGAACTAAGCGAAAATCAAATCACAGGGAATAACCAGTCTTTTTTTGTTTTTTTGGTTTTTTTTAGATATGAGAAGGAACAACCTCAGCTAAACAAGAAACTACAATACAGTTTTTTTAAACAACTTTTTTCGGATTTTTTTCTTCTTGAAATAAATATCAGAAAACCAGAAAAGTTAAAAATGATAACAACAGCAGAGAAGTGGCAGCCAAAAATGCGTAAGGAGCAAATTCAGGATTTTTTTAAAACTTTTCTTTAGATGTGGGAGAGACAAAAAGAAAACAGCAGTCAGGAGACACAAGCAACACAAAGGGCCTAAAAGACGTTGAAGAACTAGTTAAGGAATAAAGAAATCACAAAGAAAGAGCTTGCAGAGAGTGATCGATGTGAACAGTGAAACTATGAAAGAAGATTTAAGTGTCAGCGAAAGTTGCAAATGCAATAATTCAGCAAACTTCTTTCTTTTTCTTACTTTGGGTGGAGAAGAGAGAAAGGGAAAAGGAAATTAGAAAGTGGAAATTGATACCAAATAAGGAAGCAAAAGAAAAAAGCAGGAGATTGATTGAACTATGGAAGAAGAAGAAGCAGATCTAAAGCTTTGTAAGGAGTAGTAGTGACTCAGTAAAGTCTGTGATTTAGAAGGAAGTCAAGTCAATGCATTGTGGTTCAGATACTGTGGTTCAATGCAGGGGGAGACACGTACGGTTGACGAGAATTTTTTACTCCCCATGTGACTATTGATCACCAAAGAGAAAGGTAAAGCATAGACACGTAATTCCAAAATGTGTTAAAAAATTTTCTCAATTTATTAAAATTGTTTACTTATAAAATTTTGGGTTAAGGGCCAAATTTTGCCCTGAAAATCTTTCAAGGGCTGATTTTGTACTAAAAATGTAAAAAATGGAACAATTTTGCCCTGACAATTATCCTAATTAATTTTGACCGTTAGGTAATCAAATATCTTGAACTAATGATCCGCATGTCATCTACATTATTTTTGTTAATGTATAAATTTATCCCTAAAGTCCATATGTCATCTACGTCATTTTTTTTAAAGTTAGATTAAAAATTTTGTAGGCAAGTCTTCTATTGAAAAATCTATTAATAAAATGAGAAAAATATTTTATTGAAAAATTTAAAATTTTCCCTAACTCCTCTTCAATAAAATCTTTTCGAGCCGGAGGTACAGCGGGAGGCATGCCTGACCTGGTGAGTCGTATCTAACCCACCTAAATTTCTTAACATAACAAAATAGATTTTAATAATCCCCAGCCAATTTTTTCTCTCTGCATGCACACGATGAGCACGCTTTGCAACAATTCTTTGGATTTCTAACAATTATCAAAATTTCGCATTTGTTGGCAAAAAATAAAATCAAAATTTCGTATTTGAATTTCTTATTGAAATATTTGTTAGCAATTGAACTAAGAGATAGTTTTTTTTAACAAAAAAAATAATTAATTGGTGTGTCAATAATGACCGACTTGGTTTTTATAATTTTGATTAGCAAAATGGGAAGGAGACCCTTATATTTACTACAGAGAATACAAGAGGTATCTTTAAAACCTTTAGGCATATAATCTAAAACTTACCTTCAATATGGAGTATGGACGTTGGAACAGGTTTCTTGCTCCATATATAAAAATAAGCTGCAAAAGTTGAAACACGAATTGAATTGCAGCGACAAAATTTGATGATACTCCCTCTTCTCCTTAATGTAAGACAAACTCTAATAAAGTAATTGAACTATAAAGTGAGCCTTAAATATATATTAGATCAATTAAACATTGCGTTGTTGAACTTACGATAACAGATGTGAAGATAACAGATGGGAAACTTTGGAATCTGAATGTAGATAAACCTCCGGCCTAACTGCAGTAATCAACTTTCCTTAATGTTCCAGCACAGATCAATGAAGAAACCACCCTTTTCCCGTCTCTTTAAGAAGCGAATGATTTATGCAAATCTAAAGGTTTTAGCAGAAAGACAATAAATTGTAAAAACAAACAGGGAAACAACATCAATTAGGGAAGGAAAACAATAAAGAAGAAGAATTCAAAAAAAAAAAAAGAAAAAGGGAAAGTAGACAGAATAACTCTTTCTATTTTTTTAAGATATATGAGTAGTGAAAATTCAAGTGCAGTTTTTTAGGTCTCTTTTCCCTTGAAGAAATATCAAAAACCAGCAAACTGAAGTTGAAAATGATCACAATAAAGGAGAAGTCCCAGCAAAAAATAGAATTTGAGCAAATTCAGGATTTTTTTTTTAAATATGAAACAGAGTAAAGGAAAACAGAAATCATAAAATAAAAAGAAAATTGCAGAAAATATGCTTAAGAACAAGCTGAGAAATCAAGAGAAATAGAAGAAGCAAGGAAGGATTTCACACTATGAAAGAAGACAACGAGAACAAACGAAAATATAGCGGAAATTAATGGAAAGCATCAAGAAAAGAAATAAACCTCGCAATTTACAGTAGCCTGACGTGAAACGTACGTCACAATTTTAAGGTACATAAGGAGCAAATTCAGGATTTTTTTTTAAAAAAAAAAATCTATAAAAATGGGAGAGACAAAAAGCAAATAGAAATTAGGAAATATAAGCAACACAAAGTTCCGAAAAGACTTTAAAGAATAAGTTGAGAAACGCCTAGCAAAGAGTGACGTGAACAGTGAAACTATGAAAGAAGGTAAACTCAGGATTTTTTTTTGGGTGGATTTGGGTGGAGAAGGTAGAAAGGAAAAAGGAAATCAGAAAGCTGAAATTAATAACAGAAAAGAAACTGCATAAATGAAGTAAAAGAAGAAGCTGATAATTCAATAAAAGGCAGAAGGAGAAAGCAGAGATTTGTGGAACTATGGAAGAAGAAGAAGAAGCAGTTCTGAAGCTTTCGTTAGGAGTGGCAATAACTCCGTAACCGAAAAAGTCTCTACTTGAGATGGTATTCAAGTCAATGCAGTTTTGTTCAAACACTGTGGCCTTGCTATTGCTATTTAGATCGGAAAATTTTATAGCAGCTTTATTTCATTCAACCCAAAAATATTCCAAAATTTCATTACACCTAATGAATTAAAATGAAAATAAATTTTAAAGGTAGAAAAATAATGATGTCTTTATTTATTTATTATTTTTGGTTGTGATCGTTGAATCACACGTTTTGGTCCCAAAATACCACTCCGTAGTGAAAATGGGTTTAAATTTGTTCAAAAAAGCTTATAGAATATATTTTTTTAACTTTATATATATATATATTAAATTTAAATGTTTTAGTAATACAAACTTATTTATTTCGTAAATTTTGAAACTAAAATACATAAGTTGGTTGAACTAATTTTTTAAACAGGAATGTAAACAAATAAATAATATTTTATCATAAATCTAAATAATTTTAATGTATTTGAATATAATCATACTTGATTATTTAAATTTTTTAAATTGAAGCATTGGAGAGAGATAGTAAACTATCTGATTGTGTAGGCAAATAATAATTATATACTTCCGACATTATTTTAATTAATACATTTAGTATTTTGAAACTTTTAATGAAATATTTTTAAAAAATCCTAAGTCGGGTCAAATGTCCTAAAATTAAATTTGAAAACTTGATGAGTTTCCGGAATCACCTCTCATTGGATTCACACTTCCAATAACTAAGTTTTAACTCAGTCTTTATTATTGATTTGATTCTTTCTTCCAATAACTGCGTTTTAACTCTGTCTTTATTATTGACATGATACAACACACTCTTTGTAAATGTCTCAGTTATAACTAAACTATTTAACTTTAACTTGAAGCAGCTCATTTCTAATAGTTTAAATGATTTAAAATGTTGATCCCTACATTTTTTTTTTAAAAAAAATAAAACTATAAGGATTGAAATTATTTTTTGAAACTCATGAATTAATGATTTAAAGAACTAAAACTATAGAGGTAAAGTTGCAAAGCTTCAGAAACTGAGTTTCAAATAATCAACAAAATTTAAAACGAAAAAAAGAACTACGTGATTTTAGTAAAACTGGAAGGAACCTCTTAAATTTTACTTTTGAAAAAACACTAGAGGGTATATTTAAAACCTTTGGACATAATTTAAAGATGGGGGAGCCACACCTTTAGTAACTTGCTCGGTTGGAATAGGTTTCTTGTTCTTATTGGCTGCTCTCTGCAATCAGAAACACTAGAATTATGCTGCAAAAGTTCAAACACAAATTGAACTTTGTGAATACAGATCAATTAAAACACCCACAAACTTGGGCATAAATCTTATCTTCAAACTCACAAGTTGGCGACATGAAACTATGAAAATCTAGCAAATTTATTCACCAAGGCTCTTTTGGGCGCAATCTTTAAAAAATTTGTTCACGGTCTTCATAAACTCAGAGATCTCTACTGACATTGTCAAGAGGGGGAGTCAATATACACTGTACTCTTTTTCCCTTATATAGATTTTGTCACACTGAGTTTTTCTAGAAAAGTTTTTATTGAGGTAACGCTGGACAGTATATCAATGAATGAAATAGTCTTTTTTTAGCTAGGTTTTTGTCCCACTGAGTTTTTCCTGATTAAAGTTTTTAATGAGGTACATTCATAAATAGACATTCAAAGAGGAGTGTTATGAATATAATATTTATATGAATATCCATATATCTCTGTTATCTAATATCTATAATATTTTACAATTATCTTTATTCTCATTAAATACATTGATAATATAGATTCTACTGAGATTGTAAACATATGCCTATAAATAAAAGGCATATGTTATGTATCATGCACCTTGAACCAAATTACAGTAAGAATTATATATTTGACCAGCGCCTAGTGGTGTGGTGGTCACTAGAGTGGTTTTAGGCCACTTCCCCCCTCCCCCTCACTGGTTGACCTATGCCAGTGATGTACTCAAAAAAAAAAAAAAAGAATTATATATTTCTACAAGTATTTCAATTAAAAGTTTTAGTATTTTGATTTTCTTTAAAAAAAATTCATGATGTCAAAAATTGAACTAAAATGGAAAAAGGTAGTTTCTTTTAGAAAAGAAAAGAAAAGAATAAGTACTGGGATTTTATATATACACACACACAAGGGAAACGAAATTAAGAAAAAAGTACCACACATTACAAAATCTTCTCAACAGGGGCAAAATAAAGTCCTGATGCATGGGAGTGCAAGAGCACGCTTACTTTGCAAGGATTATTTAGATTTATAACAATTAACAAAACTTAGTATTTAAATTTCTTATAGAAATGTTTTTAATGATGCTAGTAATTGAACTAAAACGTTAAGAGATTGTTTTTTTTAAAACATTATTTGGTGTCAATATTTACTGATTTTATAATTTTGACTAGGATCTCTAAATTTTCAAAGATAAAATTATAAAAGCTAAACTTATTTTTTTAAAATCAAGTACTAATGACATAAATAGTTGTTACGATAAGAATCATCAAGTTGTAGCAAATGAAAGTTAAGGAAAACAATTTTCACTCAAAAAAAGAAAGGTTAAGGAAAACAATAGAACTAATGGATTTTAGATAATTGGAGGGAAGACTAAAGTTTTGATTGAAGTGATAAGCGACCAGACACAAACTTAAATCCCAAATAGCACATTTTTTTGGATTAATGAAACCGCTTTATCCTCTAACCCAAAGATTGTGACCTTTATCAAATAAAAAAGGGCCATCCGTATTTTTGAAACCTTTACACATAATGTACAACAAGTGAAAGGAGCCACACCTTTTAAAATAACTCACCTTCAGTATGGTTGGAATACGTTTCTTCTTCTTCTTCTTGGTTGCTCTCTATGCAGAGCCTTAGAGTTTTAACTAATCTTTACTTAGGTCCTTATACTTTTTTCTTTTTGTCAGCTCCTTATAGTTTCACCTATTCTTAAATAGTTTTTATAATTTTTTTAACAAATCCTTACTGTTTCACTGAGTTTTTAATTAGGTCCTTACAAGTTTTTTGGATTTTCATTTATTAAATTAATTAAAAATTAAAGTAAAGTAATAATATTAAAATATAATTTCCTAATAATAAATTTAAATTAATAAACATAAAATTAAAAAAATGATTAATATAATTAATTATTAATTCTTAAGTAATTAATTATAATTCTATTCTGTTTTTAGAAAAATTTATTATTATAATTCAAGAATATAAAAATAAATAATATAAGTATATTTTTTATGAAAAAATTATAAAGAATATTTAAATCATTTAACTTGAAGTAGCTCAATTCTTATAGTTTAAATCATTTAAAATGTTGATCCCTACATAGTTCTTTTGAGAAAAAAATAAACCATCAGGATTGAGATTATTTTTTGAAACTCATGAATTAATTATTTAAATAGCTAAAACTATAGAGGTAAAGTTGCAAAGCTTCAGAAACTGAGTTTCAAATAATCAACTAAATTTACAACGAAAAAAGAACTATGTGATTTCAGCAAAATTGGAAGGAAACTCTTAAATTTTACTTTGTAAAAAACACTAGAGGGTATTTTTAAAACCTTTGGACATAATTTAAAGGGAAATTTTCATTTTTCCCACACGGTAGGAAAATATTTTCAATCAACCCCAAAATTTTTTGAAACTGCACTCCATGATTAACATGAAATTAATTTTTAAGAGTAAAAAAGGCAATGATGCCCTTCTTCATTTTATAAAATAAATATGAAAATTCATAAAATAAATATGGGTATTTATAAAATAAATAAAAATATTTATAAGAAAAATAAAATTAAAAATATTTCGATAAATTATAAGATAAATATAAAAATTCACAAGATAAATAAAGATATTTATAAGACAAATTAAGAGGTTCAAAAAGAACTATAGAATTAAAAATATTTTGTCCATTTATATGACAAATATGAAAATTTATAAGATAAATTTAGACATTTATAATATAAATAAGATAATTTATAAAATAAAATAAGGCCATCAATATCTTTTCACGACAAAAATTAATTTTATTTTGACCAAAGATTGCAGTAAAAAATTCTGGGGACGACTGAAAATAATTTTCTAGAAAGATGCTAACTGAAATTTTCCTAATTTAAAGGTAAGGGAGCCACACCTTTAGTAACTTGCCCTCAATATGGTTGGAACAGGTTTCTTGTTATCTGAAACACAAGAATTATGCTGCAAAAGTTGAAACACAAATTAAGCTTTGTAAATACAGATGAATTAAAACACCCACAAATTTGGCATAAATCTATACCTTCAAACTCACACAGTCGGCGATGTGAAACTTTGTGATTTCAAGGTATATAAACCTCAAATCTCTCAGCAATCAATCATCAGCTTTTTTTAGATCATCTTTCTAAGCTGTTGTGAACAACTTTAAGAACAGATGCTTCACAAAAAAAAAAAAAGAAGACAACTATAAAATCTGAAGACTTTCAAAGAAAGATGGTGAACTTGTTGGATCATATAGGAAATACAACATCTCCACTAAACAAGAAAATACAAGAAAGGAGTCAGACTCACCGAAAATCACAGGGATTAACTAGTTTTTTTTTTTTTTTTGAGAAATGAGCAGTGACAAATTGACAGGGCAGTTTTTTTTAAAACAAAAATTTGAGGATTTTTTCTTCTTGAAAAAACATCACAAACCAGAAAAATAAAGTTAAAAACGATCACAACAACAGAAAAGTGCTGGGAAAAAAATTGCAAAAGGAGCGAACTCCGGAATTTTTTTTAAAAAAAATTCTTTAAATATGGTTGAGCCAAAAAGAAAACAAAAATCAGGAAATACAAGCAACACAGGGCCAAAAAGACGTGAAGGAACAAGTTGAGAAGAAATAATAAAGAGAGCTAGCAAGGAGTGATATAAACAGTGAAACGATGAAAGAAGATTCAACGTGCCAGCGAAAGATGCAAAAACAGTAAATTCAGGATTTGATTTTTAGTTCTTGGGATGAGAAGAGAAAAACGAAAAAAGGAAATCAGAGAGTAGAAATAACAGAAAGGAAATAGCATAAAAGGAAGTAAAAGAAGAAGGTGAAAAAACAATAGGAAGCAGAAGAAGAAAGTAGGTGATTTGTGTGAAACTATGGAGGCAGAAGGAGAAGGAGAAGGAGAAGAAGAATCAGATCAGATCTGAACCTTTTGGGAGGAGTGGCACAAAGGTCGGTCTCTGTTAAGATATTTAGATAGCGGCTCCGTTTTGTTTTTTTAAGGGTTAATATAACTTTTAGTTCCTGAAGTTTGATTCAATTTTGGTTTTGGTCCCTTAAGTTTGAAATCGGTGATTTTGGTCCTTAAAGTTTCATCCGATTTTGGTTTTGGTCCCTGAAGTTTGAAATCAGTGGTTTTGGTCCCTTAAGTTTGAAAAGGACTTGGTGACCTGATTATGAAACCCGACCCGACCCGGGAAAAACCAAGTCCTTTTCAAACTTGAGGGATCAAAACCAAAATCGGATGAAATTTCAGGGACCAAAGCCACCAATTTCAAACTTCAGGGACTAAAACCAAAATCGGGTGAAACTTTAGGGACCAAAACCACTAATTTCAAACTTGAGGAACCAAAACCAAAATTAGATCAAACTTCAAGGACCAAAAATTATATTAACCCTTTTTTTAATTGAGATCGTGAGATTAAATTTAATATATTATTTTTAAAATATTATTATCAGACTGTTATATCTTGATCTAACGATCCTGATGAAAAAAATCAAACCATTCCTTTTTTTAAAAAAAAAAATACGGTAGTCAATTCCATTAATTACACAAGTGAGGGGAGAAGCAGGAGATTTTTCTTAAAAAAAAATAATAATAAACAGACCAGTGTTATGAGGTTTTATCTTCACCAACTAGGTTTTTGGGTTATAACTGGACTTTTTTTAAAGCCCACCGTGTTCCAAACAGACCTTATGAAAGAAGAAGCAGATGTCAAGCTTTGGGAGGAGCAGTTGACGGCAAAGTCGTCTCTTGTGCATAGGAGTCACTGTCTCACTGATGTAAATCATGTAATTATGCAAAAGAATATGAAGTATGTGGGACCCACATCAATTAAAAAGACAAAACCTCTTTGCTCCTTTTAACTTTATTCTTGACAAAATATAATTAAAAGAATTAAAGAGCTCAACAATGTTAGAGTTTTTGGAATGTGCATTGGAATTTTTAAAAGTAGTTTTTCAATCGTGATTTATAGTATATGAGATAAGTACCTGAGAAAAGTGTTGTCTCAACTTATATATATAAATATTTATAAGTCTTTCATTTTTTTTTCACCATCACTTATAAGTTTTTTTATAAGTGATACCAAACATGCACTTAGAAGATTGAAAATATGCTTTTAAAAATTAAAAATTCAAATTAAAATCTTATACAAAATTGGAGGATAAATGCGCACTATTGTAAAAGGAAAATGCAGGGTAAAGGTTTTTTTAAGGATTGATTTGGGTGCTCCTAACAAATGTCCTGCTGATTATAATTTCCTTAAATTATAATATTATACGGTATGTTATGTTCATGTAAGGGCGTTGTCATATTTGACCACTTGTATCAATTGGTGCTGGTTTAGAATAATTTATTTTTAGGTAATAAGTGTTTATAAATCGTGATTCACAGTATACAATGTAAGTATGTGAGAGGAGTTTTATCTCGGCTTGCGTAATAAGCACTTATATTCAAAAAAATAAGTGCTCATTTAGAATGGCTTATTTTTAGATAATAAATGATTATAAATCGTGATTCATGATATACGAGGTAAGTATGTGAGATGAGTTTTATCTCGAATTACGTAATAAAGACTTATTATCCAAATATAAATGATTTCAAACATATTTTAAGTGTTATCAAACATGCACTTAATCACTTAGAATACAGGATGGCGCCATTCTCGGGAAAGCATTGGATATTGGATATCGATCAATCTAGGTGCTAATATGGCATACGAGCAAAATGATTAATGTTTATAGGGCTAAAATACATGTTTGGTGTTTTACTGTGTATCAACTATCAAGTTTCAGTTTAATTTTTCTTTTTCTTTTTCTTTTTTTCCCCCAGTAAGTTTCAGTTTAATCCTAAGGTTATCACCTACCTCCAATTAATAGTTCATTAGAATAACCTCCACTTACATCTGCAGATATTATTAAATTGATGACATCATCTTCAATAATTCTGGTACCTCCATAGACTAAAGAATTCTGCTGCGCTGCCACATTTCAATTTCCCATTCAACTTTCACGGATTAAATTAAGTGGGGGGTACTCCACGAGATTTGTCCTTTTGCTTCTATGGGAGAGCCATCAAATTAAAGGCTTTTTTTAATGATTGATATTGGGGTACAATCCTTGGCAAAAAAAAAAAGACATTGGGGTACAAATGACCAATTTAATGAAATTTAATATGGACCTACGATTCGAATTTAAAAATTTAAAATAATAAATCTTTTTTACTTGACCGTGTCCGTGGTGACATTTTTATAATATTTTATAAGTTTTGTGTGTATTTTTATACCATTTGTTTCAGTGACGTGTTTAAAAGGTCAATATCAATTGATTCAAGCGTTGTAGCATTTTCATATAATTTTGAAAACTTTATAGGGAAAATTCCAGAAAACTACAAACAAAATTAAAAAATGATAGAAAGGTTGGGTGAAAATAACAAATCTCAAATCAGTAAGGTATGAGGAATTTGGAATATGAAATGTTAACAAAAAACCTAAATACCCTCCTAAAAAGGAGAACTAAATACACGAGCAGGCATATTAGATCAGAGAGTAACGGAGAGTCGGAGAGAAAGGAAGAGGCACGAGGCAAAACTGAAAGGAGAAGACACGAGCTCGGGTTGAGGGAAACGATGAGACACGAGCGCGGGCTGAGGGAAACGAGGAGACACGACTATTAGCAGCTTCAAATGAACAGGTTAGGACGGTATCATGTAAATGGGAAAACACAACGTGTATCCACGTAATAACATCATTAGGTTCATTGTTAACGACTAGGCCTCGTCTATTAACATCTCCGAAGGAACAATTTAAGAGGTCGTCTGTAGATGGGAAACACAACTTGTATCTGCGGAATAACATCATTACATTCGCTATTAACGACTAGGCCTCGTCCATTAACATCTTCTAATGAATAAGTTAGGAGGTCGTCATGTAGATCGGAAAACATAACGTGTATCCATGTAATAACATCATTAGCTTCGCTGTTAACGACTAGGCCTCGTCTATTAACATCTTCGAAGGAACAAGTTAGGAAGTCCTCAATAGGTGGGAAACACAACTTGTATCAACATAATTATATTATTAGCTTTGCTATTAACAACTAGGCCTCGTCCATTAACATCTTCGAAGGAACAAGGACGTTGTTATGTAGATGGGAAAACACGTGTATCCACGTAATAACATCATTCTTTTCTTTATTAACAACATTATGTTCATTGTTAACAACATTATTTCGTTGATTAATATCTACCCAACAAGAAATGTGAACTTTTTAGCGTCGCTACCCAAACGCAACACCTTTCACATCTTCCATTCATACGGACAACAGAAGACGTGTGTAGGAACAAGTTTGCAAAAAATGATTTTACCAGTGTAATAACACCACGTGCCTCTATAATAACAACATGGTTATGTTGATTAATACCTTCATATATTTATCAGTTGCTATAAAATCACAATCTGCATAATTACATTCAGCCCGCGCTCATGTCTCATCGTTTCCCTCAGCCCGAGCTTATGTCTCCTCCTTTCTGTTTTGCCTCATGTCTCTTCCTTCATCTCCGACTCTCCGTCACTCTCTGATCTGATATGCCTGCTCGTGTATTTAGTTCCCCCTTTTTAGGAGGGTATTTAGGTCATTTTGTTAACATTTCATATCCCAGATTCCTTATACCTCACTGATTTGGGATTTATTATTTTCACCCAACATTTCTGTCATTTTCTAATTTTATTTGTAGTTTTCTGGAATTTTCCCAACTTTATATTTATTTTTACATCAAAGAAAATTTTATTGGTGTGAGGTGCACATGACATAATGTTTAATGAATAGTTTTTTTTAAATAAAAAACCTATGTGAATTAGGTTTTAGGGCTCACCAAGGCTAAAATATACTTCCAAACTCATGAAAGATAAGGTAATACTCATTTATAATCATTAAACCCCTCTTTTCTGTATCTCTTATTTTTCACTCCCATTATGCTAATTCTTTTTTTTTTCTCATTTATTTCTAGAACTTCTTTCCCATTATCTCTCCCCTGACCCTCTAATCTCTCAACTTTTCCTACCATATCCTCAATTTCTCATTTTCAAAATTTAAATTTGGGTTAATGTCCAATTGTGTCTTGGAAGTTATCAAAAAAGAGCAACATCAGCTGAGCTGTTATCCTAGTTAAGTTTGACCGTTAGTTGACCAAATATGCTGAGCTAACAGTCCAACTATCATTTAGATCATTTTTGTTTTGATTTTAGGTATAAGTTTACACCATAAGTTTTCACTCATAAGTAACATTGCCCCAGTAGTTTTCAAATCGCATCAATTTCACCTTAGCTATTATCTAAGTTAAATTTCCTATTAATTGACTAAATATGCTTATCCAGTAGATCTATGTGTCATCCACTTCATTTTTTTTCCCAATTTATATTTATAAATATGGAAAAAAATTTTAAAAATGCATCACTTCAGTTTTTTTCTTGATATTCTTCTTATGTGTTTGCAAATATTAAATGAATCTTTTTCTTTGTTACTCTCTGGCGAACATGAGCTCCTCCTCCATCTATGACTTCTTCTTCAATTAATGTTGTTCACTTTGTTAGCTCAAAATATTTGGTCAAGTATTGGTCAAACTTAACTTAAATTATAGTCAGGGCGACATTGCTACGATTTTAAAACTTCCAGAATAATATTGGACAAAAAATTTTTTGGGGCAACATTACTTCTGGATGAAAACTTCCAGGATAAATTTGCGCCTTCACAAAAATCATGTGGATGGCATGTAGACTGTCACCTCAGTATATTTGGTCAATTAACGATCAAATTAAACATGGATAATGGCCACAGCAAAATTATTATAATTTGGACACTTCCGAGGTGACATTGTTCTAAAGAAAACTTTCAGGGTAAAATTAAACCTTTAACTTTTTAATTTTTCTATTCTCATTCAGTACAAGTACACATTCTCTTATTTAACTTAATGTAAGGTTTTATTTTGGTCAATCAATTTTATAAATTTTATAAAGTGTCTTTTTACCCTTTAAACTCTAAATGTTAGAAAAACCTTTCAAATGTTAACATATTAAGTTTAATGTTCAAAATAACAATGATGGTTACATATTAAGTTTTCGTTCTACATATAAGTCCATCCTGAGAATCATTAATGACTATTTTTTAATTTTACCCCTATTTAAAATGTAAGTGAGAGAAATGTATCTTACCTTTTTTCAATACTTATTATTAAATAAGGGTAAGTTTAGAAAAGTAAATCAATTGAAGACATATGAAATGTCTTCTATTTCTTAGCACTTGAGATTTGGTCAAAATGGATTTATAATCAGAACCTGAATAATATACAAATGAGAGAGTATATTTATTTATGATAGTCGATTTCGTGGATTAATCCACTCAACATGATAACAAGTGACCCTTTTTCCTTGAAAATGATGTTACTGCTTTTGTTGGATCAGGAGGGCATGCTTCTCTTTAGCTGTTGCCATTTTGATTTCATTTCTTCTTCTATGTCTTTATATATAACGAAAAATGAATCTTCTTTGATGCGTTTATCAAGAATTCCATGGCTAACTCTGACCAACGTCGTGGAACCAATTAATCTTAATAATAATATAATAAGCCACACAAACGATATCAATGTTGTCACATCTGTCTTTTTTTTTACACCTTTTTTTTTTTTTATGGTTTATGCAATGGACCATTTTTGATCTTCGATGCACCCACCTTCCAAGTATCCGGCGTTAACCTGAAGGCCAACGCCGGATTTACCGACATGGGCCCCCCACAACCGACTAGTCCTGGCGCCCCCAATCTGATAGGCCTGACAGGAATTCACCTCTTTGAGGCGTCCCAGGGGAGAGAGCTCCCAATGAAAATTCTTTACACCTCTTTGACACCTTTAGCATGCAAATGGAAGCGCTCAAGTTCTGGAGAATCGATAATTAAAACCTATAACCTAAAACTTGCATATTTATTTTTGTGTTACCATTCAATTGATACTTCCAGATTTTTGGTTCAATTTTGAAAAAGTCATAACTAATTTTAGAAACATCATATGAGGATGATATAAAATTCCTTTACAAGCTCTAGAAGTCCTTTACTTGAAATCAATACCGTTCTAGCTTGATCATGTTCATATTAATACAATTTATTCATTTCCTAAAACCCATAACTCATGGTACAAACTTCCCATTAACCTAGTTTCGAGCTTTTTGGAAAGCTCTATATTTCTACCTTAATCGTACAAATTATCGCGAGCATTGGATTTTGTTGACTATATATCATATAATGGAATAGTGACTATGCTCTGAAAATAGCACAACCTAGGAAGTCATAAACATACATGCTAAATTCATAGTTCCAAAGCTATTCTCTGACTTTCAATTGGTCACATTCCATCTTAGTACTTCAGTTATACATGTCATGGCCACATTATGAATTTACAAAGCTCATGGAATTATTTTAATATATTCCAACTTCCAATAAAACTACCATAAGAAATTTATCTCTCTTTCCCCTAGTGCCGACTCCTGCCATGTCATCAGTGGTGACAACCACCACTACATCAATGCCGATGCGATGTCCTGCCAACAAAGGCCATTGGTGGCAGGACCAACAGAGACATCGCTTGGCAACTATCATACCACATCACCGTCAAACAAATTATAAAGTAAGTGAATCAAATAATTCTTTTCTCTTTTCATTATCTGAATTGATGCTATAAGAACAATTGTTTCAAACAAATTTTTAGGTTTTTTGTTTTCAATCGTAATTTTTAAGAACAATTTCTCAAACAGATTTTTTTTGTTTTGTGTTTTGTGTTTTGTGTTTTCTATTTTGCAAATTTGTTTTGGGATAATTAATCTGCAGGTCCCTATAATTCCAACCAAATTTTAATTAGGTCATTTTGATTTTTTTTATCAAGTCCTTATACTTTCACCTGTTTTAATCAGGTCTTTGTGGTTATTTTTGTTTTCATAAGGTCCTTATTGTTTCACCAGATTTTTAATTGGGTCCTCGAAGGCTTTTTAAAATTTTAATTTATTAATTTAATTAAAATTTAAATAAATGAATAATATTAAAATATATTTATGAACAATAAATTTAAATTAATAATTATATAATTCAAAAAATAATTAATATAATTAATTAGTAATTCTTAATTAAGACGGGGGAGGGGCCCAGAGGTGGATCTAACTAAAGAAAGGGAGGAGCATGTGAAGAGGGAAGAAGACGGACTTCTTAAGACATAATTACAAACATAATTAAAGTATTAAATGATGCATGTAGAGGGGATGCTCTGTAATATCCACTGAGATTGCGAATGAAATTAATCGGTGGCGGTAGAACCTGCCAATGATTAACTCATTAAATCTGCTAATCACGGGTCATCAGAGGAGGGAAGGATATGATGCAAAGAAAAGTAGAAGAAACTAATTAATTTTATTGAAAAGAAAGCATAAGCACTTACAAAAGAAGAAAGGGGAAGAAGGAAGAAAACTCGCTGGAGGGAGGAGAGAGAGGAGACTCGTTGGAGGAGCTCAGAGCTTCTCTCTCTAAGTGCCTAACCGAACCTGCCTCAGAATGAGACTGAATCGACTTTAAATAGACAGGCGAGGATACTGTTTAGGGTGACTGGTAACCGACTAGTGACATGTACTGTTTGCACAGTTCCGGTGAACAGTTGACCGGTGACTTGTTACTGTTTAAACAGTCCGGTTGGTACTATTTACACAGTACTGCCGACACATGGTGTTACAGTACTATACGGTGAAAGCTACTGTGTATACTATGATGTATAGTGCTACAGTGCTTTCGTATGTTTACATCGAAAACCTAAAAATAATTCTAAGTCTTCGAGCGTTTAATCTTCGTTTAAATCTACAACAAACTCTTCTTCATCATCCTCTTGATTGTTTGAGGCTGCTGAAGAGACTGGTTGACTGGTCGAAGCCGTTTGGTCTTGTTGTTGTTGTAGAACTTGTAGCATTTAGCTGAGTTGACTGATAAGATTGGCCTTATCTGTGGTTCCAGCTAAGATAGACATAATCCTCGATTTTTGATTCAAGAATCTGCTTTGTTCTGTCATATAGAGATGCTAAGAATTTTCTTTGAACCATTTATCAACTGCTCTACTGTCAATTCTGCTGATGTCAAATTTGGCCCACCATCTTACCGAGGGAAGTCTCTGTAGAGTTGGTAAGAGGGTAGATCCTTGGTTTGTTCTAGAAAATATGTAATTTCAGGCAAAGACCCAAGATACAAATAATTTTGAAAAATAGTGAAGATCAATTGGGAAAGGATCCTCACCAATGTTGAATTTTTGTTTAAATAATTCAAAGGCTTGTACAAACTTTGGGGGTAATATCTCTAGTACTGGACCAAAGAATCCCCACCAGTGAAAAAACCATTGAGGAAAATCATACTCAGTTTTTGTTTTGAAGTAGATAAACCAAGTATGTGTAAAAAGTTCATTTTGATCCCAAAAGACATTGGACCATACATCAACATAATCCCAGTAAGTATATCCTTTGGGTTCATAGTCAATTTCCCAAAATTTTGGTTTAAATAAATTTTGTCCCCACTAGGAATGGGTGAGAACTTTTAAAATCTAGAGAGAGGAATGAGTAATCATTGGTCCAGTTCTTTTGTCCGTTTTTTGTTCAATTTTAATAGGCCCAGTATGAACCAGTATTATCTCATACCATTCTCGAGTTTTTGTCAAATCAGAAGGCCTGAAATGAAATCCCGGAGGAAAGATATTCAAGGCTACCTGATTTGGATTTTGGTGAAAAAACTCGGGTTCCACCTGTAGAATGTGTTTTGCATAAGCCTCTTTATGGAAATAAGGCGTATGCGTGCTGGCTTGTGTTTGGGGTTGACTGACAATTGCTTTGGATGAAGAAGCTACAGTTGTCAGTTGTTTTTGAGTTGGAGGAGTAGAAGGTCTTGGCCAAACTTGTAGACTTTGGGGTGCTTGGTTTAACCTGTCATACTCTTGTTTAGTCATTGGGGAAAATGGTACAAGGGTTGTGTTTTTCCCTTTTTTCACTACCTGTTCCCACATTTGACTTGGAAGTTTCCATGTTCGAACAACATTTCAAACATGTTAATCATTTTATTAAAATTGCAGAAACAAATGGTTTGGTAGTGTCTAAGCCTAAAATTAGTCTTTTTCATACTAAAGTTAGGTTTCTTGGTCATTGGATTTACCAAGGGTCTATAACGCCAATTGAACGTGCAATTCAATTTGCAGATAAATTTCCCGATCAAATCATTAACAAAACAAAACTTCAATGATTTTTGGGGTGTTTAAACTATGTTGCTGAGTTTATTCCTCATCTTAGCAATTTCATCGAACCGCTACACCAGCGTCTCAAAACAAATCCTCCTCCATAGACGGATGTTCATTCAAATGTTGTCAAGCAGATTAAACTCCAGGTTAAGGAACTTCCTTGTCTTAGCCTTCCTGATCCTTTTGCTTACAAAATTTGGTTAAACTGATGCCTCTGACATTGGTTATGGTGGCATTCTTAAACAACGTTTAAACAGCAAAGAAAAAATTGTCTCTTTCACATCTAAACATTGGAATACTGCACAGCAGAATTATTCCACCATTAGAAAAGAAATTTTGGCAATTGTTTTATGCGTTTCCAAATTTCAATATGATCTTCTAAACCAAAGGTTTTTAGTTCGTATTGATTGTAAATCGGCAAAAGACGTTTTACAAAAAGATGTTAAAAACCTTGCATCAAAACAAATTTTCACCAGGTGGCAAGCAATTCTAAGTGTTTTTTATTTTGACATTGAATTTATCAAAGGCACTTCAAACTCCTTACCAGATTTTCTTACCCGTGAGTTTCTTCAGGGTAGGTAGTGAGTGAACCAACAAAATGCCCAGAAAAAAGAAAGAACCTGATGATAAACAAAAGAGTGATAAACTCTCGAGTGTCATGCAAGATGATCAAAATCAAACAGTCTCTAGCGCAAGTCTGGAGGCGATTATGCAACAACTTCTACAACAATATGGATCCCAAACACAAGGATCCCAGCAGCAGAAGTAGTCTCAAATTGAGTCATCTACTCCATCTAGGGTCATCGATCCAGAAACTTCAGACAGAAGCAACCTCTACAAACGAGATTTTAAAATCTTATGAACAGGCATATGCCCAGAGGAAACTTCCAAGTCAAACGTGGGAACAAGTAGTGAAAAAAGGGAAAAACACAACCCTTGTACCATTTTCCCCAATGACTAAACAAAAGTATGACAGGTTAAACCAAGCACCCCAAAGTCTACAAGTTTGGCCAAGACCTTCTACTCCTCCAACTCAAAAACAACTGACAACTGTAGCTTCTTCATCCAAAGCAATTGTCAGTCAACCCCAAACACAAGCCAGCACGCATACGCCTTATTTCCATAAAGAGGCTTATGCAAAACACATTCTACAGGTGGAACCAGAGTTTTTTTCACCAAAATCCAAATCAGGTAGCCTTGAATATCTTTCCTCCGGGATTTCATTTCAGGCCTTCTGATTTGACAAAAACTCGAGAATGGTATGAGATAATACTGGTTCATACTGGGTCCATTAAAATTGAACGAAAAACGGACAAAAGAACTGGACCAATGATTACTCATTCCTCTTTCCAGATTTTAAAAGTTCTCACCCATTCCTAGTGGGGACAAAATTTATTTAAACCAAAATTTTGGGAAATTGACTATGAACCCAAAGGATATACTTACTGGGATTATGTTGATGCATAGTCCAATGTCTTTTGGGATCAAAATGAACTTTTTACACATACTTGGTTTATCTACTTCAAAACAAAAACTGAGTATGATTTACCAGAATTAATTATAATTCTATTTTATTTTTTGAGTAATTTATTATTATAATTCAACTTTTAATATGCATCATATTTTTTTTAATTAAACATATATTTTTATTTTTTATTTTAATTTTTATAATTATAAAATAAGAATAATGATAATGATAATTTTTTAAAAAATTGAATTGAATTATAATTAGTTAATTAAGGATTACTAATTAATTATTTTTTAAATTATGTAATTATTAGTTTAAATTTATTATTCTTAAATTATATTTTAATATTGTTCATTGATTTAAATTACAATTAAATTAATAAATTACAATCCAAAAAAAACCTACAAGGACTCAATTAAAAATCCAGTAAAACAATAAAGACATAATAAAAAGAAAAAAAAAACTACAAGGACCTGATAAAAAACAAGTGAAAGTATAAGGACCTAATAAAAAGAAAAAAAACTGTAGAGATCTAATTAAAAATTAATTGAAACTATAAAAACCTGCAGATTAATTATCCCATTTGTTTTTAAAAACAATTTTTTTGGGTAAAAAATAGAAAACTGAAACAAACCAGCCCTAAAGTTTCTTGTCAAAGATGGTCAAAGTCCTTATCATTTCTGTTTTTGGAAATGAGTCCCCGCAATTTGAAAACATTGATGATGTTAACCCCGTCATTTGCCACATGATCCAACTGGAAAACTCCTTCTGCCTTTGCTAGCCAATATCTAACGTACATAATGTCATATTAATCCAACTTGATAGCTCATTTTGTTTCTCTGTTGGCTAACATCTGATAATATTGGGGATTAATGCTAGTAATGTTTTTAAATTATAGGAATTCATTTCCAAATTCCAATAAAATAAATCATAAGGACCTTGACCATCTTTGACCAAAACTATAATCACAATATCTTTGACCAAAACTATAATCACAATGAACCTTAGTTTTCCCTTTAAATTTTAGGACATTAATTATATAAAGTTAATGGATATCATAAAATTACCTTACACTAAATTTTTTAAATCAATAAAATATGATAAATAAAGCAAGTAGTTTAATTAATTGGGTGAACAGCGATATAGTTTTACTGCAAAAAAATATGCATCGGTCATATGGCTTACTACAATGATTCATAGCTTTTTGCCAAAGCTGTCACAACATCCAGATAGTTTATGGGTGCGTATCCTCAAGATTATCCACTTTCCCTCAACTTCATTTTTGAATGCAAGCAAGAGTCACAGAGCCTCAATGCCTTATGGGTGTGGGGTAGTATTCTTGTGGGAAGAAACTTTTTAAAGAATAACTTATGTTGGCAAGTGGGCATTGACCACTATATTCAAGTCTGGAAGGATCCATGCATTCCAGGTGCACTTAAGTTTCTGATTAGTAAAATTCCGTTATCTAACATGCTTCTTGAGGATAGATTAGTGCGGAACGGCAAAAAAAATGGGCAATATAGTGTGCGGGTCACTTGATCTTATAACTGTCATTGAGTTGACTATTCGTGCCATATGCATGAATATTGGACTGCTCATTCTCTATAGCATCCGGCCCCTTGAGGGGGAGATTTTTCTATGTTAAATTCTTGTGTCTCCATTTATTATTTTTGTTGCTTATTTTATTTTATACTTTTATTGACTCCAAACAATCCTTTTTATTAAAAAAAATTTAATATTCGTTATACTCTTCTTTATAGGATCCTGCTCCTAAACCTGTGGTTACCAAAACTTCAAGTGAGTGAAAGAAACTGTGGGCTAGTTTCATTAAAATCAATTGTGACGGTGCATTTTGTTAGGAGAAGGGCATTGCAAAAATTGGAGTAATTAATACGTAGAGATTGGCAAGTTCCTTTGTGGGAGGGTGGGCAGAACAGTCCAGTGTTGATTCGGCTTTCTATGAAAAGCTTTTAGCTATATCTAAAGCTATTTTGCTTAGCTTGTTGGTTTTTGGGACTTGATCCCAAACATCATTGAACTTGATTGCAGTGACCTATTCAATGGAAATATCATGGGTTGCTATTGGATGTCTTTGACATGTTGAAGAACCGAAGTTTGATATTTGTTTCTTTGCTACCTCGTTAAGGTAACTGTGCCGCCAACTATTTGGCTGCTTTGACTTCAAGGGAGTTGGGACCTTGCTACTCTCATTCTTTGCTAATGGACTATTGAAGACTATTGTGACGCGATCCAACAATCAATAGAGGTAGATTATGAAGGCATTGGCTAAGTTTTATGACTTTAGACATTTTATGCTTCTATGCTCTTTTATATTTTGGTTTTCTTTCATGTTGTCTTTCTTTCATTACAAGCATGTTATGTTTCTTTTGCCTCCTTTTGATTAATGCAATTCACTTTGCCGGCCAAAAAAAATGCATAGTCATCATATATAGATTATAATTTTAAAACTGACAATTCTTATGGGTCATGAGCGGTGCCATTTATGCCCAAAAACCTATCCTAGTTATGGTGAATTTATGTTAAACTTGTAAACATTATTAACATATTAATATTACAGTATGAATGCAAAGCAATAATCCATTGCAGTCAAGTTGGTTAGGATACTCGTCTCTCACCCGAGAGACCCAGGTTCGATTCGCGGCAACAAAAGTTTATCTTTTTGGTACTTAAATAAATAAGGGGCATTATAGTCTTCTTAGCAAGATTCACGGCATTAACTTAACTGTGACCTAGCGACAACCATACATGTGTTTCTGTCACTTTCAAGTTCCAACCTTCCCTCTTCTCATCTGCTCTTTCCTCTACTTTACAATGGTATACTTCTCTATTATCTCTTGATTGACTGTTTTTCACTAATAAATCGATTTTATTTTTTTTACATTGATTGGCATTTTGTGAATTTGTTTTATACGAATGCTTATTTAGGCTTTCGAAAAGAAGTCTCCGAACCCAATGAGGAAATTGGTGAAAGCGTTCGCTAGTGCTGCTAAGGTTGGCCCAGCACCCATTTCCTATTTCTGCTCGTGTTTGGAAGAATATTGGATTTCAAGAAATCAAAATGTTTCTGCGAAGCATTTGTATTACGCATGATGATTTGTGTCATCTAAATTAAAAGAGATGAGGAAAAAAATTGGTCTTATTGAGTTCGTTTGTTTGTCAATTGTCAGTGGCTAAGATAAATGTCACACCATCATTTTATTTTCAGCTATTTCAGAATATTTGCGGAAAACGATATACCGTTCAGTGGGCAACGTATAAATAGCATAAATATACTGATAATATGTGCATGATTATAGAAAATTCCCCATAGGGGTTTGTACATGATAATTATAATGAATGTAGCTGCATAGGGCTACTTGGGTGTCTAAACCTATCCTAGTGAAACAGAGACATCTTCTCGTCTTCGTTCCACCACTGCCACCCCCTCGTACGGTTCTCTTCATTGTTCTCAACATATCTTCTATCTTCTCCTGTTTAAATTGTTGGTAGAGAAGGGTGATATTTGAGAGAGTCTCAGTCGGAAAACAATACCAATATGCATGCAAGATAAGTACTTAATGTATGATATGCTTGCATTACATAACTCATGCTCACACAATGATATATCTGCGTGCTCAATGTTTCAAACAACATACTTATGGCTATAGCATAATTAGAAACAAAGCTTCAATCATTCATATGTGTTTCACATGATCAAGCAAAGAAATAACATGCACCAATACACTAGCACAAATATCAAATATATGAAGGAGAGGTAAGTTCCCTACCTTAATCGCCCTTCCCTGATCCTCGAATAACGTGCCTCGTAATGCATGCCACAGACTCAGGCTCTGAAATCTATCCTAAAATGTCAAATGTACCATTTAAACACTTTCATAGTATTTCTGAGGGTTATATAAGTATATATTGAAAATGACCAAAATGCCCCTGAGACCCCGGCCCCACCTACTCGGTCCGACCGTAATTTTCCTGAATTTTTTACCTAGCTATTCTAACATATTTTTGCCCAAGGAATCTATTTTTTACCTCAGTTTTCTCAAATATTCCAGCCCCAATTAGAAATTTATCCTTGGCAACCCCTATGTGAGGGTTTTAAGGCTATTTTTGTCATTTCAATTTCTAGAGCTTTTCTCACTTCGCACCAAACATGAACCCTACACAATTTTTCATTCTAAACACAATGGAATCATCAAAAGAACCAAAATCTAGTCCAAACACAGCCCAAAAAATATCTAGATGAAATTCCATAAAAATTGGGAAAAATGGAATTTCTTGATTTCAATCCATAAACCACATCTTTACACCTCTAATTACTTATTTAACTACTTAATCACATTCTAAACATGATTTGTAGAAATTTGGGCAGCATAATCCCTTAGGGTTATCACCTTCCAAATTTACAAAATCAACCAACCAATACCAAAACAAGCCAAGAACAACAATAGCAACAACAATAAACCACAATAGTTGATGTTCTTGAAGTTACCTTGGTTTTCTTCACTTTCTTTATTTAAGACCTACCACCCTCTTTCTCTCTCCCTTGAGATTTGGTTGCTAAACATGGTGTTTCATGGAGAAGAAGAGATTAGAGAGGAGATCATACAAAAGAGGAAGCTTGATCACATAAACATACAAGCTTACCTTTGATCTTTCTTAATTGAGCTCTCCTCCTTCCGTTTATATTTCTTAAGGCTTCTCTCTCTCTCTTGTTCTTGACGTGAAATGAGCAAGAAAGATGAAGCATGGGCTTCATAAAATATCTCCCATTTTCTTCTTAATTAATAAATTATAGGATAATGAAATATGACATAAGCCTTGTACTTGAGTTTATCCTCTTTCAACTTGTGTCATAAGCCTCCAATTGCAATTGAACCAATTCTCCTGCATTTGATTAGCCCAAAAACGTCCTAAGGGCCCTTCATGAACACCATTTGTGCTCTCACTCCATTACTCAAACTACATGTACCAAGAAATCATATTTTAATTCAATTTCCACATGTTCTCATCTTTAACAATTCTAATTTAATCTCTTGGCTTTAGATGATGCCACTTGGCATATTTATGAGCCAAATAATTACTTTTCTCTCCTATTTATTTATTCCACAATTTACACAATTGCCAACACATTTTATTTCCCAATTTTCTGAATAGTTGGCCTTCTTGGCAGATTTTCTGCCTTAAATTTGAAAAATCATAACTAAATTTGTAGACATCGTTTCGGAGCGATTCCAAAGCCTATAAAACCCTTATTGAGTCTAGTTTCAAGGAAAAATATAAATTTTGCTTGCTGAAATCACAAAATTCCCATATTTTCAATCTTTGCATGTTTTTCCAGAAAATGATCAATTTCGATTGGCAAACTTCAAAAATTCATAACTTTTTGTATATAGCTCTAATTGATTCATATGACCCATCAAATTAAATCTTAGGATGTCTACTTTCACCCTGTAAAATTTTATAATTTTTTATCATCATTTATTCTTCCAAAACCTCATGACAAGCTCACTGGCTCACAGGAAATTTCACTGGAAGCATAATCACTTTCTTCAAAATTCACCATTTTATTTTCTGTAATGCCCCAAATGTGTGCTTTTTGCGGATGATATAGTTCTGTTGGCTGAATCCACGGCGGAAATTAATTCTAAACTTAGATATGGAGACGGACTTTAGAAGTGAAGGGTTTTCATCTGAGTAGGAGCAAAACTGAATATATACATTGTAAGTATGATAAGGGACAAGGTCAAAATGAAGTGGAAGTTAAATTGGGGGGGCAAGTCATTCCGCAAGTGACAAAATTTCGGTATTTGGGATCAATTATACAACAAGATGGTGAAATTGATGGAGATGTCAATCACAGAATCCAAGCTGGATGGTATAAATGGAGAAAAGCTACTCGAGTTATTTGTGATCGAAAAGTACCTAATAAAGTAAAATGGAAATTCTACCGCACTACTATAAGACCAACAATGCTATATGGTAGTGAGTGTTGGGCTTTAAAGGGATTACATGAGCATAAAATGGGGGTGGCCGAGATGAGGATGTTGAGATGGATGTGTGGTCATACAAGAAAAGATAAGATTCATAATAATCATATACGTGAACGTGTTGAAGTGGCTTCTATTGAAAGAAAAATGGTAGAAATTCGTTTGAGGTGGTTTGGATATGTTCAACGAAGGCCGTTGAATGCACCGGTGAGAAGGGTTGATCAAGCCGTATGGAGTCCGGTAAAGCGAGGTCGCGGAAGGCCGAAGCGAAAGCTTAATGAGGTCATAGAGAGAGACCTTTTGATTAATAATATACCTAAAGATATGGTTTTCGATAGAGCACAATGACATTGTGCGATCCATATAGCCGACCCCACCTAGTGGGATAAAAGCTTTGTTGTTGTTGTTGTTGTATTTTCTTTAATGCCCCAAAGATATAAGAAATATTAGAGAATAGATTTGGGACACCTGCTAAACCAAAGCTTAGCAGTCCGCTTAATTTAGACTTATTCCCAAGTCTCCAATCCCAAAATTCGGGATATTACAATAAACTCACAAAATGGAAGCATTGTAGACGTTTTGAAGCAAGTTATTGTTGCCGTGGAACAAGATTAGTACTCTATTATATAGTCACTATGTAAAATCCTTCTCACTTATTTTTCAATTCAGTCCTTACCTCAGAGATAAGGTGTTTCTCATTTCATCTCTTTATTACCAAATATCTCCATCTTTCTCTCAAATTTAGATGTACTCATATGTGAGGGACCATTATTTATAACAGTTTTTTTTAGGGACTCACTGAGAAATATCTATCTCTTAAAAACCTAATTGAGAAGACAATTTTATACGTGACAAAATTGAGAATTGCCTTATTTATTCTATAATTACTCTCTTTTTTTCCAGTATTATCCTCAAGTGTCAGAGCAACTAAGTGGACAAACCCTAGTATTCTCGAAAGTTTAGATTATTGACATCCTTTTGATCTAGTTTTGGTTGGTATTCAACTATTTCATTTACATTTGGTTTGCTCCTAACAGCTATGTATACTGTCAGACCTTTTGGAATCAGGCGTAATGAAAAGATTGCTTGCTATGTCACTGTCAGGGGTGACAAGGAGATGCAGCTTCTTGAGAGTGGGTTGAAGGTGAAGGAGTATGAACTATTGAGAAGCAACTTAATGAAATTGAATTTTTTGGATTTGGCATTCAGGAACAATATTTATCTTGGAATCAAGTACGTTATGAGCATCTGGTTCGAATATTGAATAATGAATTATGAAAAATATGTGCTATGTTATGATTAGGAAACTAACTTCAGTTTAATTATCTATTTTCATGTCATTAGGTTAAGTGGTGGAAAAATTTTAATGTCTTGTGTATCACGCTGTTACCTTATCTAGGCAATTGATTTGTGTTTCTTTTTTTATTTTTTTAATTTGGCTTACATATTTGGTCCAGATATTCTTTCAGAATGATATGACTCACCAAAGTGGTCAACTTTGTTATAAAGGGTGAAAGGTTCATATGATACTGTCAGTTATGGTTGAAGTTGGCAGAAATAATAATGTTTAAAGTAACCAGATTGATTGTAAAGTTGTGCCTTCAAGATATAGCTTCCTGAAAATCATAATAAATGGGTAGAGAACCTTGTCTTGATACTTATATTCGAGTCTATTTTTATTCAAATCTTTGGTATCAGTTCAATCGAACTTCTCTTATTGATGATGCATTTTGGTCAAAACCAAAACAATTTGAGTGGGCCTTGCGACAGGCACTAATCTATGTACATCGAATGATGCTTGCATCAGTTATAAAAAAAAAAAAAGCAATTCTTGTATCATGATAGATTTTGTTTTTTCATGCTTTTTTATGACTGTTTTTCATTTTGTGATGCATTTGTTCTGGTAGGACCATCAATAAATATGGCCCACTTACTATTGTTTGATTGACAATTTTTGTTAGTAGCATTCATGTATGTAAAGTTTGACTAATTGTCTAGACTTGATCTAACTAATCTAGTTCTATCTTAAGGTGTGATCCTTCAATTAGGATCTATGAGATGGATTTCTTTGTTGTTCTAGAACCTTAGATTTTGTGTTGGTCGACCCAAAAATGCAAGTTCCACATTGGAATTCAGCAGCAGGTCACTAAAGAAGATGCAATGAAGCGGTTCTAAGTTAAGTATGAAGGTGTAATTCTTAACAAGTCCCAACAACTTTTATCCTAGTGCACTACGCTGAAGCATCTGTTTTGTTTTTAAAATTTTGGTGGGATTTTAGCCAAGTTTAGGTCGAGTTTTGTTATTTGAAAAAATTATTGTGTTTTCACCTTTTGGTCCTATGATATAATCACCAATTACTTGTTACATTTTGGATTCTCACATATATTTACTTGGGTTATTTGTACACAGGATCACGGCCATTTATTGTTTGGCTTTCAAGTAGCACAAATCCTCTCAAAAAGTGAAATTCAGTTGAAATGAGGGAGAAAGAGATATTCACTCATGTCTTTGTGCCCTCTATGTTTCTCTTTGTTTACTTAAATCAAAGTGAATACTCTTCCAGTCCTTAATATATGATCTAATTGGAGAATTGATATTATCTTAACCCCATATTTAGATGAAAAGAAAATTAGAGGGGAAATAATTATAGGAGGAAAAATTCCTAAAAATAGTAAAAAAATTTATCATTTTTTGAATTTTTCCTTCATAGTATTCCCTCCCCCTACTTTCCCTTCATTTTTTTGTCCATTCAAACATAGCCTAACCCTATGTTTGGATGGAGAGAAAATTAGGGAGGAAAGAATACTATGAGGGAAAACTCTTAAAAATAGTAATTTTTTTTACCATTTTGGAATGTTTTTTCCTTAGTATTCGCTTCCTTTATATTTTCTTCTCACTTTTCTCTCCATCCAAACATCCTAAATGTAAGACTTAGTTATCATATTTGTCAATTTTTTCTCTAATTTACCTTTATTAATACTGTCTCAACAATAATCAAGTAAGAGAGAGATGAGGAAAACTAAGAAAGATGTCAGGTTGTTTTAGAAAACATGTCATGTTAACTAACTTATTTAATATAATCAAATTAGGTTAATAGATCTTGCATTAAGATTTGGTGGGAGAAAATTAGAAGACTTGTAGGCACCACAATAGATAGATGAAGTTTTGTGAAGCTGTGGGAAATTTAGGGAAGGTGAAATAACTGTTTTTCCTTTTGTTTTGTTTGAGACTAAAAATAGCATATGGTTGCAATTGCATAAGATTCTAACAGTTGAGAAGGAAAGATATATGCATATGGAGGTAACACCAAATCAGCAATCAATATTTTTTTGAAGAAGTGATTCAATTGAAGTGAGAAGAACACATGTATCTCTGAGTTTTGTAAAAGTAAATTCCATCCCTCTCCAAAAAAAAAATCCATAAATTACAGTTACTTAATTTTAATTTGAGGTTCTGCATCTCATAATAAATAACAAATAAATAATTATAAACCCAGCTTAATTTATCATTATTCCTAAGCTAATTTCTTTCTTCAATGACAACGTTTGATACAGAACAATAAGAAAATCACAAGAATCCCAATGGAAGAAAGCACTATTGACACACCAAGAACAACCTTATGAGGCCAATGACGATGTTCCTTACCAGCATCTTCTTCATAGTCATTATAGTCTAAATCACTTGTATCATCCCAAGAAAGATCCTTTCCTCTTGGGGGCAAAATGGGCACTCCATGCTTATTACAGGGAGCAATACCAAGTCTCAACTTTGATGACAGAATCGAGTGGTTATAGCACAAGTTAATGTTCCCACTCACTCTGAACACTTCCATTCTCTCTATGAAGCTCAAGTTGAAAGGAAAAACCCCATGAAGATCATTGTTCACCAGATTCAAATGCTTGAGATTCTTCATCTGCGAGAGGAACTTTGGAATCGAACCATTTAGTCTGTTTGAGCCCAGTTCCATGTGAACCAAGCCTGGAATGGCAGAAACCGAATCAGTATGGGTCCGGAAATAGAATTCGAAGCCAAAGACAGGTTTTTGAAGGATATTAAATCTCCAATAGAAGTGGGTATTTCACCATCCAGCGAGTTGTACGATAGACTCAAGAATTCCAAACTGTCCAACCTTGTATATGAAGTAGGTATGCTTCCCTTGAACTGATTACCAGAGAAATCAATGTGGGTGACGTTAGAATCTATGAAATTGGGAAGAAAACCAGAGAGGTTGGCATAAGAAATAGTGATGTACTTGAGTTTCTTCGTACGTCCCATGATCACAAGAAGACCAAAAGCATTCAAAGGCACGTTGGACACAGTGAGATCAGTGAGATTCTCGAGGTGTGAGAGCCAGACGCCAGTGAGCTTACGGAGGCTGTTAATGCAGACGAAGGATTTGAGAGAAGCAATGAGCTCAGAAAGGAAGGTGACAAGGGCGATAGGACAGTTTTGGAAGTGAAGAGATTGAAGGGTTGAGAGAGACTTTAAGGCAGTGAAGGTGAGAGTGAGATAGGAGGAGCAGTTAGAGAGGGACAGAGAAAGAAGATGACGAAAGGGTGTGGCAGAGTCACAGAAAGTTATATTGTGGAAAGAAGGTTCAAAATAAGGATCAGTGGAGGTAGGGATGTTGAGGGATTCAAGTGCTTTATTTTGGTTCGGGTCGGGAGTTGATTTTGAAAATGAAGTGGATGTGGTAATGAAGAGGACGAGAAGACATGAAAGTGAAAGTGGTGAACTCATTTTGGCTCTCTGGTTCAGAGAGGAACAGAGAGAAACAGGGGAGAAGGAGGAGGAAGAAGAAGAATGCGAAAAGGATTTTGGCGTATTGGTGGTGGGTGGGAAAAGATTTGGAACATCTTCATTTTTAATTTTGAATGATGATTGCTAAAATGGCATAAAATATATAGAGTTTGTTATTTTAAGCAAGCTTTACACATTTGAGTACAATTGTGAATAATATTTTAGATGCTTGTGAAACAGGGGAGAAGGAAGAAGAAGAATGAGCAAAGGATTTGGGGTATCTTCATTTTTAATTTTGAAGGGAGATTGCTAAAATGATATAAGGTATATAGAGTCTGTTATTTTAACCAAGTTTTACATATTTGAATACAATTGTGAATAATATTTTGGATTGCTTGTCTAAGTAAATGTTCTGTTTCATTTTTCTAAAGTAAGGAAAACTTAACGTGATCAAAATTTCAGATAATTTTTAGATGTTTGAGAAACAGGGAAGAAGAGAGAAGAAGAATGGGAAAAGGATTTGGCACATCTTCATGTTTTATTTTGAAGGGAGATTGTTAAAATGATATAACGTATATAGAGTCTGTTATTTTTTAAGTAAGTTTTACACATCTAAATGTAATTGTGAATACTGATTTAGAATGCATGTTTAAGTAAATGCTCTATTTCATTTTACTAAAGTAGCGAAACTCAACATTTGATCAGGATTTCAGATCATTTTAGATATTTGACAAATAACTTAACTCAATTTAAATTCTTACTAAATATAAGATACCAACATAAGTTGAAATTCTTGTCTTGAAATCTTTACAAGAAATTCATAGCATGAGTCATGGATTAGAAAAGAGTTCTGGATAAAGCAAGGATAGTAGTGGAAGATTCCCCCCCCCCCCGGGGGCGCTACTAAGTAGAGTTCAATCATCTTTATGTTATTTATATAAATCTAATTCATGGAATGAAAAGATGTCTAACTGATTAGATTAATAGTAATATAGAATAGTTTGATTATAAATAGGGTATGAATTCGACATAATTTTTTATTAAAAAGTATAAGGTTTTATTGAATTTGAAAGCATAATTCAATAGTCTTTTTAAAATTAAAATTTATTTAATTAGGTAAAGTATAATTTTGAAGTCATGTCCTGATTCCTATTAAGGCACATCAACTAAGGAGAGATGGTTTAGTTATTCTTATCAAACTTTTTTTAATCATCATTCTTAACTCCATCAAAAACTAAGGTTTGTTATCATCATTCTTATCAAACTTGTTCTGTAATTTATGAATTACATTTTGAGAAGTAAAAAAAAGAAAAATGCATCAAATTTTAAATAGAGACAATTTTGAAAAAAAAAAAAATGTATGTAATACCTCATTTGATGACTAGTAATAAAGATCATTCAATCCTTCTAAAAAGAGTTTTATAAAAGGGATCAGAAAAGGTAGTTTGAATGAGCATTTCTGTCTTTTACATACAAATTACGAGAGTAAACTGAAAAAGTGATCTAAAATAAATGGTGCAATATATACATCATTATTCTTTTTAAAAATTTTAACCTTAACCTAACCCTCAAGGAAGACCTACACACCCATCACATAATCACATACCCACTTTAGGGTTAGATGCCACAACTTCCCATTTAAAACCAAAGGCTCTTAGAATATATTTCTCTAGTCCGATTTATAAGACATTTTTAGCATATTTCACACAGATTAAGTAAAACTTCAAACTTTATTAACTTTACATAAAATTTAACAACATTCCAACTTTATGTCAAGAAAAATATACAATCATATGAAAAACTTAAAGAAATGCTATATAAATAGGACACATTTTTTTCTCTCTCTACCCGATAAATAAGATCAGATGAGTATATCACGTTTAAAACTAAAGAGTGAGCCATTTATTCATGGTATTTTTAGTTCATTACTTGTTTGTTAGAAATGGTTTATTTTGTCTGTTCCTTTGGGAATTTCTTCAAATACTGATTTACGTAAGGTATGGGGCTCTTAAGTTTTCTTGGCAAAGTAATTATTCCAAAACATGAAAAAGCGTATGCAGCTTCAGGCAACCTTCAACACTTGTTTTTTAGGATATCTTTAATTACTTCGACAAAAGAGAATTATGTTCATTATTATGTCTCTTTGCACAACTGAGGGCTGAGATGAGATCAATAATTTATCTTTTGAGCTAAATATATAAATAAAAAATAGTTATTATATCTAATTCCCACAAAAATACTACTTATTAATTCATTATTTTTATGCAAGGATATTTAATTTTCATCATTTTTCACCCAGTCAAACATAAAAATAAAATAACATTTGTATTTATTTTTATATTATAAATTTATACCAAAAAATCACATAAAAAAGACTCAAAAAAATATAAATAAGTACTCTATACAAAAAATAATACTAATTAAGTCCCAAGAAATTATCACTGTAGATATCGATGTATGGTTGCAATTGACATTTGTCTTTTACATACAAATTACAAGAGTAAAAGGAGTCAGAAAAAATGGTGGACTATGTCACTTATTCAAAAATAAAGCCCAAACAATTTTTCATGGCATACTTTTATTTCATTACTTATTTACACCAAATGGTTTGTGTTATCTTGGGAATTTCTTAAAAAATTGATAAGTAAGGGATAGGGCTCTTGTGTTTTGTTAGCAAAGTAATAACTCAAAACATTAAAAAGTCCACCTCCCTTCAACAATCGTTTTAGAGGATTCCTTTTTGATGTCATGGTTACTCTAATCTATAGGGATCTTAATGTATAGGGCCCTTATATTATATATTGATATAATGGTACATAATATGCCTGATATGAAAAGACTTCAATTTCATAAAATTTATAACAAAAAAAAAATCTTTAAAATTTTAAATTATTCTTCAAGCCTAAAGGATGCAAGGCTGGAAGAACATTTTAGAAACAATTTAACAAATCCATTTTAGTTTAATTAGCTTCTTTTTTTGTTAATTGTTAGATTCCATGCTAAGAAAATGAACAAAGTCCTGCATGTCAATCATTTCCATATTTCTTCCCTATCTCATTTCAACATGTAATATGTAATTGGAAATACAATCTGTTTTACACACACAAACTGGAACCCGATCTTTACAAAAGACAGATACGGTTTTCTCCAATATTATACAAAATTACAAATTTTCAAGCTTTCTGTCAATCACCTCCAGAACAGTTAAAAAAAACAAAGAAAGAAAGAAAGTAATGTATCTATGACTTATAGGAACTCATAATCAAAATACAAGTCCAAATCTTTGGCACATCCCTTTATTGACTTATTATTAGCAGTCTATAGCAATGCACTCCTGAGATATGGTTGTACTGTCAACTTTGCTCACAAATGGATTTATCTTGACCCATATAAGAGAGAAGACAGAGGCAAGAAGAACTGACCAAAGTACAACAATAGTTGGTGTCCTATTTTGTCTACCCATGAGACCCTTGAGGAATGGGTAGAGATGAAAAATGACCCAGAAGGCAAAGAACACCTTCCCAAATAGTGGACCCCAGGATTCATATCCTCCATTAAGTGCATCAGAAAACCCAGCAACAACACCAACTATGTTAATCACAATAAGGGTTGTTGGAGGAATCAAGAGAGTAGTCCACTTGATCATGTATAGTTCACCGAACTCAGTGTCATCAGCTGCTTTGGCTGTGACAGTAAAGTTGGTATCAACACCAGCTAACATCTTCAGAAATCCTTGGAAGACAGCAAAAAGATGAGCTGAAACTCCTCCAATCACCCAGAATTGCTCATTACGCCACAAATCTTCAATACCAACCCCACTCCAACGCAACTCAAGCACACTGGTCACTATGATGGAGAGGAAAAGCCCAAGAAAGAGGACACTTGCAATGTTGGAAAGCTGGATTAAATAAAATAAAAAATATATATATATATACAATGTAAGGCATTTGGAACACTTGGATATAGGGCTTGTTTGGAATAGCATTAGGAAGCCTTAAAAGTCAGTTGGTGTAAAAAAAAAAGATAATTGAATGAAAAAATTATGTTTGACATGATTTTGGGGGCAACTGATTTTTTGCCCAAAAACCACTTAACGTTGAAGCAATTTTTTCTCACTTCTTGCTTTTAGCTTTTCTTCATATGTGAACCTTCTGAAACTGGCTATTCAACATATCATCCAAATAAGTTTATGTCAAATTGACTTTTCCATAAAAACCTATTCAAACATAAATTACATTACACTAATTAACTTTTACTCAACTTTAGTATGCAAAAGTCAATTAGGATAAAAGTTACTTTTAACAACGTCAATCCAAACAAGCCCATACTGTCTTTAATTTGGTTCATGGTTTATACACATGTTCTGAATATGCTGCATTAAGTTCTAACCACATTGATTAGCTATACGTTGTTTTCTTTGCTTCTGTGGCTAAGAGTATCCTATATGTAACAGGGAACTTGGTTGAAATACTTATAAGGGACCAATGAATGAAGAATAACAAATATCTCAGTAACTTTTCATGTCAGATGGAAGAAAAAAGATCAGAAGTTACATACCGTTGGTATGATGAACTTTCCGGTGAGAAGGCAGATTGCCGGCAAACAACAGTAAGCAATGAGAGGAAGAGAAGTGAATGGGTAGACAATGGTATTGATATAAGCCAGTCTTTGCAACCCTTTAAGGCGGCCACCTCCATAGCCATACCAAAGGGGACAATGTCTACTAAGGAAAATCTCAACTGATCCAAGTGCCCAACGCAAAACTTGGTGCAATCGATCAGACAGATTGATCGGTGCTGAACCTTTAAATGCCGGCCTCGTTGGCACACAGTAAATTGATCTCCAACCTCGACATTGCATCTTGAAACCTGTCAAGATATCCTCAGTAACTGAACCATAAATCCAGCCAATCTGAACAAAAAAAAGAATATGTCAAATAATCAATTAAAGAAAGAAAAGAACTCCAATATAATTTCCAGGTATCTGTTATTAGGTTCTCTCACAATAATGTGATCACATTACTATTACTAGTTCTTTTTAAAAAATTTCCTTCATATGTTATGCTTTTATTAGAAAATTTGAAAGTAAACACATGAGAAACTTTACCCAAGTTTTGTCCTTAAGTATCCTATACTATCCAACTTGCTATTATCTAATACAATTGTTTCTGCACTGCATATTGTACAAGAACAAGAGTATTTTAAGTCTGTATTCGGATTAGTTTTTGAAAAATAGCTTTTACATTTTACGAGGTAAGTATGTGAGAGAAGTTTTGTCTTGATTTGAGGAAAAGTGCTTCTGAAACCATGGTTTTGGGGGTAAGCGAACACACACTAAGCCTGACCTCTTTTCCCCATTCAGTCTTCTCTTCGTACCCACAGCTAATTACATGAATGGCCTCTTTGATCAGAGTTGAGGGGTTGACAGATTCAGGAACCCCTCCATTCTCCAATAGAGTGGATTCAATAAAAACAGATGACAAGCCAAATGTTTTCTCAAAGCTCCTCTGTGAAATCAACATTGATCTCTCATGCTCATCATAATCTGCATGGAAAGGAAAGGAAAAGAAAGGAGAATATAACATATTGAAGATTCAACTATAACCTTAACTAAACTGATTGACCAGATTAGCTAAGTTTACTGTCAATGTCTTTGAGATTAAAAATGGCAGCATCAAGTTCCTCCCGCTTTGCATCTCTAAACATCTCTGAGGCATCTTTGGTGGACTTCTTGGAGGGGCAGCAGCAGCAGGATGAAGATGATCTTGGTAAGTTGGACATGGAAGGGGGACTATAGCCATAAAGTGCCTGCCTATTGAAAACACATCCAGTTCCCACATATACTGGTCCTTGAATGCCATCAAGTCCTTTCATGTTAACCTGAAATGGGTAATTAATAGACTCTTTAGAAACTCTTGATGTATTGATATGAATAAGTGGCTAAAGGCTATTAAAATAATCCTGTGACATATCTCTGTTTTACTTCAGTATTGTGACAAATTAAATAAATTAAACTGTTTTAGCAATTTTTCTTAGTCCCAGTGAGATAGATAATGGCGACCTATATTCGAGACTAGAGAAAGTATTTACTACCTTCGGTCCTTAATATAAGAGCCCGTCTGCAGTGTAATTTACACTACGGATGAGCTCTTATATTAAGAACTTGAAGGGAGTACTTCGTTTTATACTTACATCAAAGAAAACTATGTTGCGATTGGCATATCGATCACTACGATCGATACCATCAAATCTCTGGGGAAACTGTACATAGCAGACATCTCGGCCAACTTGTGGATCCATCAGAAAACACATTGCTTCCCTAACAGCCTTGCTATTGTTAACATAATGGTCACAGTCAAGATTGAGAATGAAGGGAGCATTTGTGAGAACTGCAGATACCCTCACCTGTATCAAAAGAAATAAACATCAAGCATCACAAAATCTCAAGGCACTTACATGAAATAGTAATAGTATAATTTATCCATACCAATGCATTTTCAGCGCCAGCTTTCTTGTGGTGTTGGTAGCCTGGCCTTTTCTCTCTGGAAACATAGACCAACCGGGGAAGCTCATTTCCTTCTATGTCATGGGCACCACTGCTTCCAAGGAAAACCTGAAATGGAAATTTCTCTAGAAAGTTCAGTTTTGTGAAAAGCAAGGAAGCCTATGAAAAGATGGCTGACTGGCACACGCACATATCATCTATATACAGAAGCAAGGAAGCCTATGAAATCAAGTAGGTAATTAGATTTTTTGTTATGAATGTCTCCTAAAAATTCCTGAATGGAGATACCTGAATCATGCCAGGATGATCTCGAGTCTTATTTCCTGGCCAAGGTGTCCCATCTTGCATAGTCCATCCTTCTTCTGGTGTTTTTTGAGCTTTCGATACCAAAGCATTAACCCGCACTTTGAACTCTTCATAGTCCCTCTGTGACAGAAATGAAATGTACTTTGTGAAAAAGCTGCTCTAAGAATGCATTTGGATGAGGTATAACAGAGAGAAAAAGGAAGAGAAGGGAACGTTTCATGGAAACATTTTTGTTGAGAGCTTGTAAAAGGATCAATATTAATCTTATATTTATATTGATTGATATTTATGATTCCTTCCAAGATACTTTAAGTTATACGGAGACACAGATCTAGATGCTTACTTTCATTGCTCTGCGTTCTTTGACAAAAGAAGGGTGAATTTTGTCCTTCAAGTAATCAATCTTCTGGGAGAAGTAAAACTCAGGAGCTCGTGGTTCAATCAAATACTTCTTGCAAAACGGCACCCATTTCCTTGCAAAGTCAGCTGTCTCTACAAGAGATTCAAATGTAAGCATTGCAGCACCATCATCTGACACATAACAGGAGACTTTATCTACAGGATAGTCCACTGCAAGGATAGAAAGAGCAGTGTTTGCCGTGATCAATGGCGGTTCTTTCAGAGGATCAACTGTACTGACAAAGAAATCCACAGCAGCTAGCTCATTGGGTTCACCCTCTCTTTCAAACCTGCCACGTCCATTACGGAATTGAGAATAGTATCAATATGACATTTAAGTTAACTAACTAGTTAAACATCTATGAGTTGCACATGCCTCTTCATGTACCAGAAAATCGATTTTCCTTCATCAGCACTATGGACAATAAAGAGAGGAAAAGACATAAGAGACTTTTGCATGATCTAGTAGAGGGAGGCATTTGCAATGTTGATATGTTCAATTAAGTTAGAACTAATGTCTGATTGAGATGACAGAAGATTATTTCAATGAAATTAATAAATCAGGGGTCAATCTTTGGTCCCTTAAATTTGCATTCATCTTGGTTTTAGTCCTTCAAGTTTCCAACAATAGATTTTGGTCTCTCAAGTTTCACTCTGTTTAAAATATTGGTCCCTATAATTAAATATAAACTTGGACCATTTAGCCCCTTAAAGGGACCAGAACCCATAATTTGAAACTTAAGGATCAAAACCAAAATGAGGGCAAACTTAAAGGACCAAAGATTGTATTAATCCTTTTTATAAATTGGGCGACATTACAACGAGACCTAAAGGTTAGGGTGGGTAAGTATTTTTCTTCCTTTATATTTACCTTTAACAAATAACCAACAGAATAAAGCCACTCAAAGGGAGAAGAAACTAAAGCATACCTATTCTACAGCAATTTGATTTTGAAATTAAATAAAGCCATCTTTAAAACACAAGGCATTATATGGGCACTAATTTGACAACTTTGTGCATTTTACCTTACAGAGAGCCTGTCAAGGTAGGTTTCCCTGTTGATGGGAGACCATTTAGGGAACTGATCTAACACCCAGGAATATGCAAACCAAATCTCGCAGATGACAGATGTCAACCACAGAAGATAAGCACTCTCAACAGGATTTGTAACTCTATAATGGAAGAAAAGTCCCAGGATTATCAGTCGCATAATGATCACAATTCTGTATGGCAAGATTTTGGTCCTTGGGACTGGAATAACTCTTGAAAGTGGCTCAGCACCCTCTGATGATGGCCTGCAAAATAAATCAACATGTTAATTATAATATATATATATATATATATATGAATAATGCAAATCTGTAAGAGCAAGAAGAACAAAAATCATGAATACATTAAGTTTACTCACAATTATATTAAATGTCTTATAAATGTTGGAGAAAGCATATTCAAACGCCCTATTCTTGTATTTTGCTTTTACATGATCATATTTCTTTTTCTATGTGCCTATTAGTTAACATCATTATCCTATGTTTTCTGTTCCTTTGTTTCAGTAGGATAGAATGTATTTTGTAAGTGGTCATCTGTTAGCATCAGAATCCTGTTACTACTGGGCTTTCTTTTCATTCAATAACGGAAAAATCAAGTGAAAGGTAAGGAAGACAAAAACTATGGTAATGTGCCTCCATTAATGATCAAATATCCCAATTACAGAATTTGGGATGTAGAAAAAAACCAAGTCATGCTGTGGCTAGTGAATTCAACTACAACCAGAGTTAGCAAAAGCTTTCCTTTGAGCAAGACAGCCAAGGCAATTTTGGAGGCTGCCAAGAGAAACTTCTAAAACCAGTGAAAAAACACTGATGCATTATGAGACAGTTATGCAACTCCATAGATAATTTGGTTGTGCACTCTATCCTACTTTCTCCACCATCCACTTTCCTCCAAACCAGAAAATTCTGCCGCCACTTCCCACTTTGCTAGACAGATCGTACAATATTCCCTAAACTTGCCTCGAATGGGACAGTTAATTTGATCTGAATTTGTATGACTGTTAAACACTGAGGAACTGTCTGAAATTTATTCCCTAACACCATTAGGAGGACAAAAAAATTAGGCTAAAGTGTACGATTGATCCTTTATGATTGCATCAAGTTTCATTTTAGTCCCTTAGGTTTAAAAAGTGCATTTTTGATCCTTCAACCTTAACACCGTTAGTCTTGTTTAATGGACAATGCAGACTCATCAAGTCACATTATTTTAATCTTAGGTGGCTACCACATCAACTCAAAATTTTTAACAAATTCATATTCTAATTAAAACAACAACAACAACAATAATAGAAAAACTCTCAATTTTTAATTAATTCTTTCATCTACTTAACCCTCACCCATTCGAAACCCTTTTGCCTTTCCCTACCGGCTGCCGCCAAGCTATAGTTAAATCCTTTCTTCCATATGGCTTGGGTCAGGATTGGAAAGGCAATCTACTAGGAATGACACTTCTGTGAGATAAAGGGACACAAATAAAGAGCATATAAGAAAAAACTTTATGCTAGTCACGTTAAAGTAAACAGGTTTATTGTTCAATGATTTTATTGTATTTGCTTGCAGCCGTCGTTTTGATTTTAAGTGCGATTTTACCTTTGTATTATCAATGTGGGCAAGCATAACTTACTGTTCAACTCCCCTGACTAGGCCATGCGGACATTGAATGCCCTTCGACCATGCTAGAGATGAGAAAAGCCTTAGAGCACACAGAAGAAGGCATAAGGGTTTCGGATGATAGGAAAGGAAGAGCGTATGAAAGAATTAATTAAAATTGAGAGTTATTGTTGTTGTTTTAATTAAAATATGAATTTGTTAAAAAATTTGAGTTGATGTAGTAGCCACCTTGGATTAAAATAATGTGACTTATGAGTTAGCATTTTCCGTTAGACAAAACTAACGGTGTCAAGGTTTGAAGGACTAAAAATGCACTTTTTAAACTTAAGGGACTAAAAGGAAACTTCATGCAAACATATAGGACCAAAGATATACCTTAGCCAAAGATTTATTATCGGATTTCAGCTCATAGATGCTTCCCTATAATCATCAGAAAAATGTTGGGATTCTCAGATGATTTAGAAATTCAGAATCTAAACCACATCTTTTGCTGTTTTTGGTACTCAGTTTTACTCTATAATTTTTCCCCTTTTGTTGGAAGTATCAATCCAAATACTGCCTCTGTCCTTAATATAAGACTTATTTGAGGAGTTGATATTGATCCTAAATATAAAACATATTTTTCATGTTTTTCAATCTTTTCCTAATTTACCCCTATTGATGCACTCTCAACAATAATCAAGGAGAATATAGAAGGAGAGAATTAAAGAAAATGATTAGTGTGTTTTAGAAATTATATGTCATATTAACTAACTTTCTTAACTAATCAAATTATGTAAATATGTCTTATATTAAGGATCGGAGGAAGTACCTCTTCCCCAACCTCTCTTATTTTACCACTTGAGCTTTGCCCAGTTGGTTGTATCTAAACAATGATACTATGATATAATTCAAAATCATCCGCTAAAGAAAATTGAACTCACTGTATTTCTTCCATATGCTGCTGCTCTGGTGGTATAGGGGCCTCATTTTCTGCCTTGGGTTCCTCTTTCTTTTCCTTTTCCTTCTTTTTCTTGTTCTTTTTATCCTTTGACTTCCAGCTCTCTACTCTATTTTTCCAGATTGGATTCCCACCAGATTCACCATTTACTTCTACAAGAGAAACCATCTTTTAAAGATCAGTGATTTATGCATAGAAGAATAAATTGTACTAAGAAAAATCAGGCTGAAGTTTCTCTCTCTTACCACTTTCTTCCCCAGTTGACACTGTACTGACATGTCTAGCATGCAGACCAACATCCTGCATATATCAACAACATTTCAAAATAATATAAAGAATAACTAAATTAAATATTTCCTATTTTCCCTCACAATTATTGTACCAAAACTGAGCAAAATTAGTTGCCTTGCCCTATAACATGTAGAGCTGCTAGTGATTCAATACCTGAGGATTACTGAACTCGGGGGCAATTGTGGATTGATTTCCAGAAGCCTCTGTATCATTATTTTCCGTTATTTTGACTGAATTACCAAAAAAAGAAACATGCATTAGGATATTTCACAAAAAATAGATGCTCGTAACATTTAACGAAGAAGACATATATTGATAAACAGATTGACATTAATCTATTACTATGTTGATTGAATCTCTTAAACGAGTGTCCAAGAACCAAGGAATCAAAGAGAAAATAGAATCAGCAATAATAAATCAGCTTAGTAAATATACGCATGAATATATTCAATGCTAGACAGATTTACTGTGCACATCTCATTTACAAGTAAAGACCCATGTTATTTTCCGGTGTAAAAAAATTTTTAAAAAAGATATATGTTTATTTTTTTCAAAAAAAAAAAAAATTTTGTAACTCCATAGTAAAATTTAGATTGTTCAACAAAAAAAATTCGATTCAATTACTCCATTAAACTCAATAATTTTGCTCAAATTTTAATTTCATCACTCAAATTGTAATGGGAACCTCTAATTAAAGAAAGAAAAACGAATTTGGTTATCGCCCTCAATATTGTTTAGTGATTTAAACTTTACTGTTGTGAGTAATTATTCACATATTATGCTAACTCTCTAAATGCTTATAATTCCTACCAACTCCCCAAGACCATTTAAGAAAAGTTTAATCAAAATAAGTAAATTACACTAAAGTTCATAGAATAATCACAAACTTTCTATCTCTAAAAACAAAATTAATGATCAGAAAAACGTAGTGGCAACTAGTGAGTAATTTGATAAGAGAAATATGATAAAAACTTGAAATAACAGACCTTCATAGATATAGGGAGTGCCACATCTCAAACACTCACTTCGACCCTCATTGATGTCAAAATCATAACAAGACTTGCAAATTGGGAAATCACAGTGATGACAAGCCACGAACGGCTCTCCATTGGCATTAACCCCAATTTGTTCCCCACAAGTGTTGCAGAGGGGAACCCCACCTCCAGATTCCGCCATTTTTTTAGGTTAAAGCTCCTCCTCCACCTTCCCAGAAAAAGGTGGTGGTGATCTCGGACCTTTCGACTCTTGGAGGGGAAAATTTGTAGTGAGTTTATATGAGAGTGGAAAACGCCCATCGAAGCTGATAACGAGGTATAGGGTAGTGGTGGTGGTGGGAAGCTGTTTTCCGGAGGGTGAAGGGTTGAACTCATAGCGTACCTCGCTACCTCTCACTCAAAATCAAAAGGGAGAGAGGAAAGGCAGAGAGAGCGGAGACGCTGCGTTTTTTCTTATTTTGAAAAATGGTGACAGAAAGGTTGGGAATTTTGCGGTAAAGTGAAGCAAACTGGTTCAGGTGGGCGGGCTTCATCTTACTGACAAATCCATGCAAGCTCGATATTCACGGCCTAACTGTTTATCAAAAACCCAAAAAAGAAATCAAGAGAAAATTGAGGAAAAGTCTATGGTAAAAAAGTTTATGGGTGATAAGGATTAAATCAGAGTACAAATACTTTATACTCCTCATATCATTTGATATAAGATATATTTAGGAAGTTGATATTGATCATAATTATAAGATATAGTTCTCATATTTATCAATATTTTTTTAATTTACCCTTATTAATACTTCCTCAACCATAATCAAGGTGGATAGAAAAGGAAAGAGTTAAGGAATTTTGACTATGATGTTTTAAAAAAAATATATATCATATTAACTAATTTAACTAAATTCTTTAATCTAATCAAATTAGATAAATATGTCTTATCTTAATTACCGGAGGGGGTATATACCAAATTTGCAAAGTAGAATTAGATCATTCTTACAAATAAAATTTTTAATAAGGACTAATAGTAGGGATGAAAGCAACTTCTCATGAAGCCACACGGCAAAATTAATGAAAAATTGTGTGTTGGTTATACACATTCAAGTTTCGGGATTCATCATTGCCTTTTTCTAACACAAATGTTTCTTTTTTATTACTTAAACTTAAAACCTAAAAGGATCTAGCAAGATCTTACACAGCTAGATCAACTCTGTGTTGATGCTTTAGTATTAACACAACAGCCATGGAGGGTTTGTGCTCTTGATTTCGAAGTTTTTGCTGAGAAGAATTTTCTTGGTATCAGGTAAGTGAAGGTTAATTACAACGGTGTTTCATGGTTTGAGTTCTTCGTTTTTCAAATCCTTGATGAGTAGGTTGTTCTGGGTACTGTGCAAGTGAATGTGTTCTAGCAATTAATCGTAAAAGTATGTGAATAGATGTGGACAGATTCATCCTTATGGTTTCAGTTTCCACTCATTCGCTTAGATTCGGTCTCTATAGTTTGATTATCACTTTTTTCAGTTGGTGTATTAATTATACTTTTCTTTTTTGGATAACCCTTTGAACTACCTGGTATCCAATACTTTTTATAGATCATATTATCAGGTATTCAAACAGCGACTTATTCTGATCAAGGCTTTGTGATTAGGATGCTTCTTTCTAAGGGTTTGTTTGAATAAAGTTGGATTCGAACTCAATTCGCCTGTTTTGTGATCTGGCCGATCCACCACTAGACCAAATACCTTTAGGTGGATTTACTCCGGATTGCATGGTTGTAATTGACCAGGTATATGTTTATTTCTTTTCATATGTTATTGGCCAGCTTGCTGCTGTTGGATGTCCATAATCGCACGTTACTTTCAAAAACATCTCTTATTGTCTCTATTATCTCACCATATCTTTATATAATCATCAATTATCCCACAAATAGAGATTTTTTACTAGGTTGGAGATGTAAACTTATGCCCTCAGCTGTATTTGATCAACCATAGTTCTTGTTCTCTCCTTTTAGCTTCCTCTCTTTTCTTGTTCTATTATTTGGATTATTTATCTTCATATGATCTCTCTCAAATATTTCAGTACTTGGTTTATTATTTATAATAGTCATGTTTTAATAAACATGATTTTTTTGGGCCACGTTAATAAACATGATTTGGTTCTATGTATTACCCGTGTTCTAATAAACTTGCTTCCATAAATTTGTTTCAAAACACGACCAATGTATAGAACCAAATTTCGTCCAAACTATATTCAATGCACCGTGTAACTTCCTAATGTAACCATCTGCCACCTTTTACATACTAAATTTGCAAAATTTATGTTTACATAATAAAAATTCATAACGAGATAAAATCCACCCACTTCTAACATGTAATCTAATTCACAAGTGTTCAAATTATTTGTAAAATCTACTTTAAGTTTATGACTACTTTAGGAATTTCTAAACTGTATGACACAGTCTGTAAGCTTTACTTGAAGTCCATGTCTAATGTAGGAATCTGTGAGCTGAATGTCACACGTCTGTAACAAACAATATTGATCTAGTTGTCATGTTTAGTCCTGAAATCTGTATAAGAAAACCCTTCTCAGGGAAGAGGGCACAGCAAGTCGTAATCTCGTCTATCATAATAGAAATGTATTTTCCATGAATTCCTCTTAAGTTCCCTTTTTCTCATGAAAGCCTGAGTTTATAGTTTCTCACTTTTATCTCTAGAGATTCAAATATGCTCTGCACTTTCCTCTTCTAACAGGATCCTGTAAACCAGAAAAATTCTGACCATGATCCATGACCATGAGTGATGCTGAGAGAAATTAAACTTGGAAGCTCACTAACATTGTCCAAGATCCCCAATCTGACTATGGCCAATCTGAAACCCAAAGGAATTTCAATTATAAATCTACTTCAGGCCCCTAGTTTACTTTCGCTGATCTTGCTCAACACAAATGGAGCGATATACTTCATGAATTTATAGCTTAGATTGATTTAAAGTTATCCAAGCAAGACACTCCCCTTGAACAAGTCTTGACTGAGTTCCTTATAAGCTTGACAGGAAATCAGAGAACATATTTTTTAAAAAAACATAAAATAACCAAATAAAAAATATAATGAAACTATTAGAGCAAATAACTAAACCAAAATACATGTATACAACACATAATAATCCTCAACATCAGGATATCTTCAGTCACTGGGACACAAAGTATGCAAAACAAATATAAAAGGCTGAAACATAAATTCAGCATTTTCATCCATCACACCTTGTAAATACACAAGACACCCACCAATCACTTATAAATTCCGATACATCATTAAAACAGCTAGAAAACCCTTAAGCAGTAAGCTGAAAATAGGCCAACTAAAATCCCTATAATTTAAGCTGTACCATGATATGATAACTCCAGATCACAAGTTTAGGAAGCACCAAGCTATCTTCAGAGTAAGTTCAACATCATCACAAACTGTCACAACAAAGTTCTATTTCTGACGACATTTGGAGAACCATGCTCATCCTGGATTTATCTATGTCACAGAATAAACCTTTACTACTTTTGATGTGTCACATACTATAAGGTTGTTCGTTTCAGCTGGTCGGCTACACAGCCAATTAACCTGTCAAAATATCAATACAATAATAAGTGCATAGTTGATAGAATCTGATTTTATTAATATTTATTTTATTAATTGAGTCTGTTTTTATTATCATTTTAGGAAATCTGAAAATAAGTGGATTATCCACAAATAGGATTTAAGATATTTTAGCAATATTATTTATTATTTTAAATATTTCAGAATAAGTGGAATATCCACAAGTAGGATTTACTTCCTAGATTTTAGATATTATTTTAGATATTATTCGGATTTCTTTTAGATATTATTTGGATTTTTTAGTTTGAATTTTGAATTAGATTTTATCTCTCTGTACTTCTATAAATTTGCTTCTTGCCTACTCAATAAAGCATTGAATATACAGAGAGTAAATTGGTTTAGGAGATTCTCCAGAGCTGTTCTTAGAGAGTTAGTGAGATGCTTGCTTTCTCTTTATAACAGAGTATTGGACTGTTTTAGAGAGAAGGTAATATTCTTGCCTACTCTTTATCTCAGAATACCTTTATCCTTCTCAACATAAATTCTCAAATTATCATCTAACTTTCCCATTTATCCATTATTTTACCATTACTTTACTCAGTACCTTAACAATAATGGATACAAGGAAGAATAAGAAAACATCATCCAAGAGGTTCCAATGAAACTATAAAAGAACTCACTTTTCCAGGAAGGGTGATGTTCATATATAGGAAATCGCTGTTGCTGCTACTGCTGCTTGATCCAGCATGAAAATGACTGGAACAGTTCCATAACTTCACCGAGCAGTCGTTTCCACCTGAGATTATGTACTTCCCTTTCTCTCCAAATAAAGAAAAGGCCCTGAATTTTCTAGTCATTAGCACAATGAATCGAGTCTTTATTACCCAGTCAGATGAGTGGTTCGCTTACACGCAAGAAACAGCTGCCGAATGGCCACCCATTGAGGAATCCAAATGCAGCATCTTTCCATTTTGATCTGCATCCATATTGGTAGTTGAGCCGCCATCTTTCGATTTAGACTGAGATCCTTTCCAGGGTTTCGAGGAGCCTTTTGATTTTCGAGCCGTAAGGTCTGATTCAATACTTATCACACTTACAGCACCATCCCCCCTTGCAACTGCACATACCTTGCCTAATTTATCAAGCATGTCAACCTCTGGAACAGCTATTGCATGAACGAATGCAGGATTTAAACACTGGCCAAGGCTGCTAGAACTTGTCACGTCAGGCAAACCTGCAGTAAAGAAAAGGCACAACTGCAAAGTCAGTTATCTAGTTTACCGCAGGCTGAAAATAAGTTATCTACTTTACCTTATTTTTCTTTTATTTTCCCTTTTGCATCATAACTTATGCTTAGTTTAAACTATTGTTTAGTCCCTATAGTTCTTCAAATTGATCCAAACTTCCTCCAGCCCCTATTATAAGGCACTTCCAACCATCTCACAAGAACCAAGAAGATGTGGTTAAGTCATTAAATTTGCTTGAAAATTAAAAAAAAAAAAAAAAATCCAAATTTGCCCATATTTAAAACAGTGAATTACATCATAGGAAACAAAAAAGGAATATTACATCAAACTTTAAATAGGGGTGATCTTTAAAAAAATGTAATTTATATCCTACTGGTATGAGTTTGCTTCAATCACACTTGTTCAAATGCAGATAAAAAGACCTAATGGCATTTTTAAACTACAACAACCAAACTAAAAGTTGAGGGAAATGTTAAGGACAATAATTTAAACTTTCCTTTTACTGCAGGCATGCATTAGTATGTATGTGTGCAGTCCTATTTACAGAGAAAGAAGTTAGAGGAAAGAACATACCAAAATCCATAGCTTCATATGAGCGCCCTTTGGAGAAGTCCCACATTAGAAGCTTTGAATCAAGACCTCCGCTGATAACTAACGAAGCACAAAAACATGAATCAAAAATCAAAAAAATTATTATCAAAACGTTTTTGGTGGTCAATAGTAATAATGGACAGATAGGCTACAATTAGTTAACCCCATCCATGATGACAAAGTGCACCATGCAGCATGTGTGAAGTTGTAAACAAACATAAATAAATAGGATTATAGAAAACCTTCCCAAGATCTCCAAGGAAGAAATTGCACACTGCTACAAATCTAGCAGCGAAAGGTCAAGGTAACATTATAAAAATAAAAAAGATGATAAAAGATCAACTCTTGAAATTAAAAGATAATTTAAAAATTGGAACAAAAGAAAAGTGAGGTGCAAATGAGTCAATGGCTCGCAAAACATATTCAGCCTTCAAAAATTGGGTTAGGGCTTGTCAATATAATTTAATGCGATTCAATGCATGTTTCCTATTTAGTTTTAATTTCTATTCGGTTTAGATTGGCCCTTAGCATATTAATTGTGATCAATTGTATTTATTGTATCACCTATTTTGTATGTCACCTCTCTCTTGTATTAGAAATTCTATATACTGAATGAAGAGCACAACAATTCAGATTCGAAAGGTTCTCTATTTTGCCTCCTGTCTTGTCTCTATAAAGCCCTCTTTTATCACTGGATCAGAACCAAGCTTTATGGTAAAAATGCCTATCTCTCTTGTCCCAAATCTCTAATTATTCATCCCACCAAGAACCATTTAGATATGATGATCAGCTGTGTCATTGCTGCTTCTGTTTGGTTTTGGTTTTGGTTTTGGGTTGTATCCTTCCAAACCTCCCCTAATCACACATGTCAGACCAGCATCACCGCCGTCCTCCTAAAACATTGCCATTAACATCTCAACCCAATCCACCACGGCATGAACCAAGCATAGTAATAACCATCTGACAACCATTTTGTGAAACAAGTCTAACTTTCACAAGTCCAATTCACCCCTCTGCAACTAGTTAGTTCATGAGTGGGTTATAACAGTTCCAGGTTTTTGGATGAGATGAAACAACTCAGTGAACTAGGTATTTGATATCACTAATGATGCATCTCCACAATTTATAACCCTTTAATAAGCCAAGTCATACCTTTTAACAAGGGATGATAGCTATGACCATTCAGAATGACTGAACTAGCTGCATATCAGACTTTTATATGATGTTGAAAAACAAGATGATCGAGATTAATTAACACAAAATATTGCAAAAGTGAAAAGATCTCACCCAAAAAAAAAAGCCTTGGGAACTTTCTAACCCAATCATAAACCAATCTGGAATGGGGTGAAATGGACAAGGGAAAATTGGCGATGATACTGTTCAAATTGTGGCATAACATGCAGTGGCAGATCAAGATAAAATTTTGATGGCAACATTGCAGGGCATCAATGGTGATGTTGCTGTGGCATGAGCGAGCAGCAGAGATATGAAAGGACATGAACCACAGGCAAAAGGGAGGCAACAAATACATGGAAAAAGTCCCCAAAAAATCAACATAACTAAATGATTCTCAGAGATGTGGATTATCAAAGGTTTCAAAGAGTACACACCGATACTTCAATGCCACCCAACAAAGGCTGCAAAAGACCACAATAGAGAAAGCATTTTTTTTTTGGTTCATTCTTAATTCCATCAAGGGAAGCAACAGAAAAGGACAAGTTTGTATGGTATAAGCAAGTAAACAGAAGGATACACTTGTATGGCCAGATCGCAGTGTTTTATACAAGCATTGTTGGCGAATATCAATTATCTGCCAAAGAGATATCAAGTAGCAGTTAAAACATGATACAAATCAGCTTTTTATAAATTTAAAAGCAAGAAATAGATTCAGCTTTTCTTAAAGACAAAACTAGTGGAGATTGTAGAAGAGTTCCTAACTCAATCATTCAAGGACTAGATAGTGACTAGATTGAAACATTGTTTACATATAATTACTATCAGAAGAGAGTGTTTATGCAAATCAAGGTGAAAAGACGCATTAACAAATGATATACTACAGTTAACTAAGGATTTAAATTACTATTCTTCACTTGAATCACAGGTTTGACATCACATGCCACATAATCAAGTAGTTTGCACTTTGCAGTACAGAACTTAATTTAAATTAAATATCTGATATCAAGTATCTTTGGTAAAAACATGACAAGATAAGAAATTTTACAGTTCAATACTGCAAGATTAATTCTCTTTAAGAAATTCTTCCTCATATTATACTTTTAATGTAAAGCCCTGAAGCAAACACTCCAGATACTTCGCCTATGTTATGTCCATTTTTGTTTCCATATCTGATGGCATCAAATATGAAACCATGAAGTCTGTGAGATTTTCAGAATGCATTTCGAGACTTACGGTAGTTAGTTTAACACCATATCCACTTGTATACCTACTTGTCCCTAAACTAGAGACTTTTTTTGCCATAAATTCCGAAATTGTAACTCTTCCATATTTAATTCAAGGCAAGAATGATACGTGAGAAGGATACTTAATTGGGAAAAAAAGATGAACAAAAATGAGATACTTTCACATCACCACTATCATCTGCAGCAGCAAGAAAGGAAGATTTTGAGTTGCAGACAATCTGCACAGACAAGAAAAATTACTCCATTAGAAAAGATTAAAAAAGTTGATAAGTAGATAGAAAATAGTCTTTTAGACAGAACCTAAAATAAAGCAATTAGGTGTAAAAAGTTGCAATACCATAGAAAAATAGTAGACAACTAAATCATTGCAATTACACTATCATGATTAAGTCCTTCAAACAATTTTTTTAGAAAAGATCAGCCACTGTTTAGAGTTCAAGTCAAAAACTAAACAGATTCTATATCAAAATCCTGGTCAAAATAATCGACAAATAGGACAATATTCAGCTAAACTGGTGACTTTCTAGTATACCCATAAACAGGACAAGATTCAACTAATCTAGTAAATGCAGGAAATTGTCATAACATCGAACTGAAACACAAGCAATAACATTTAATATCTACCTGATTTATATCCTCTTTATTGTAATTATAGCTCTCCAAAGGCTTCCATGAGGTGGCCTTCATAAAAAATATATATAATTACATGATAAGTAGACCATTTAAGTAAGAAAACCTTGAAACATATATGAAATTCAAGAAAAGAAAAGCTTCACAATGAACCACAAATTTTACATACTCTTTCTATATGGAAAATAGAATTAGATAGAATTGCAGAAACTCAAATATGGCGCAACTCCCATAAAGCGGTTACCAGATTCACATCAAAACACTTGACTTCCTTTCCTGAGGAGACATAAATGATATCTTCATTCCCTGACACAAGCAAAAAGCATTTTCATAAGATATAAGAAATATTGCCAGGTGTCAACAATCCATCAAAACCTTAATGCATGTATGGACCTATATATAACACCTTCAATCTGATACCACTTAGATACATAGTTGTTGATAGAACATGGCATACTGAGCTATTTTGTTTAGCACTTGCCTATAGTCATAATTAGTGAAAAATGATGATGGAGAAGAGAAGATGAGCTTAACTAGTGTAAAAGCCGTGAGAGATATAACAAAGTGATTGAACCATTGGGGCTGGACCGTGCAAATGTGACATGGTGTATCTAAGACGACGACGACGACAAAGTCTTTATCCCACTAGATGGGGTCAGCTACATGTATCGCATAACGTCATTATGCTATGTCGAAAATCATATCTTTAGGTATATTATTAATCAAAAGATCTTTCTCTGACTTCATTGAGCGTTCGCTTCCGCCTTCTTCGATTTCGTTTTACAGGACTCCATACTGCTTGATCAACCCTCCTCACCATAGCATTCAATAGCCTTCGTTGAACATGTCCAAACCACCTTGAACGACCTTATACCATTTTTCCTTTAATAGAGACCACTCCAACTCGTTTATGTATACGAGTATTATGAATTTTGTCTTTTCTTGTATGATTACACATCCATCACAACATCCTCATCTCGGCTACCCCCATTTTATGTTTATGTTGTCCCTTTAAAGCCCAACACTCACTACCATATAGCATTGTTAATCTTACAACAGTGCAATAGAACTTCCTTTTTACCTTATTAGATACTTTCCGATAATAAATAACTCCAGTAGCTTTTCTCCATTAATACCATTTAGCTTGAATTTTGTGATTAATATCTCCATCAATTTCACCAACTTGTATAATTGATCCCAACTATCTAAATTTTGTCACTTGCAGAATGACTCCCCCCCCCCCCCCCCCCAAAATTTAACTTCCACTCCATTTCGACCTTGTCTCTTATAAACATGGTGTACCTAGGACATAAGGTAATATTTCTTGCCACTGATCTGGAATAATCTATAGCAGTTATGTTTCAATTTATATCATGGATGTCCACGCTAGGATCAGTATATCAAGTCTTTGCTAGCATTATTCACTCAACTAAAGATCAATAACTTGTTTTCTAGGGACAAATTCAGCATCACGGTTTCTCAAAATAAAAAGGTTTGATGGATGGTGGATGCACAAAGACACAAATGAGATTCACCTGGCCTGAAACATATGGATGAAATGGGTTCCTCGCTAACATCCATAACCAGCTGGGCTTCTCTACATCGCAAATCAAACCAGCAAAGTCGACCATCCTGTCATATGAGAAACAAGTGTTACTTTAAAAAAAATACTTGCGATTCATATATACAGCAGCAAAGCAGTCCTCATTATATGCCACTGATAGCATATTAGAGCAGCATTTGGTTCAATACACAAAAAGAATAGTAAGGCATCAAGTAGCTTGGCTTTAATTTATTACGGACAATCAACTGTAAACCACAAAGTTTCTCACTATAACAAAGTTTAACCACTTCATCAAAAAAAAAAAAAAATCTTTTACTTTAAAATCCCTAATCGTATTGTTTAAGTGCTTTAGTTACCCTCAACGAATCACACAAACTCCAAAAACATTAAATCAACCAGAGCTTCATAAATAGACTTAATAACGAACATGAAGGAGCAAGTCCTGTGCTTTCCCCGTTTTAGTTTGCTCACAGAAACAAATTACTTCAACGCCTCCCAGAAAACAAAAAGAAAAAAAGAAAAGAAATATAGACCTTATAAGACTCCTAGAATTAGAGGAAATGGAAGATAAACTTAAGGAGAAGGTGACGAGAAGTTAAGAGAGAGTACCTCGCCTGAAGTGACGACGACATCGGGTCGGGTGCTTGAGGCGATACAGCAAGTAGCAGTGTCTTTGTGACCCTTCAGTCGTCTAGGTTTAGACTTCTCCGTGGACATCTCTTCGCTCAGTTCCTACACTTCACAACCGTCTCTGCGACGGTATGATCATGCATATACGGCGGCCGCCGCTCACGGGCAACCGTACGAGTACGATCAAATGAGCCGGCTCGAAGCGTGGGCTCTCCTGGGCCTCCACTTTATTTAGCAGGCTAACCCACCACTATAAACTTCGCTTTAGAGATTGGATAGAGGGTAAGTATATCCCTAGGTTGCAAGCCTGATTATCCTTTTATGATAAATAATTTCTAAAAAATACTTTAGAAATAGGAAAATCCTAAATCAGTGGACAGAAATCGCAAAATCCTAAATCAGGGTTGTGCCAGTACGGAATAACAACACCTCACTTTTGATTAACAACATCACATTCTACATTAACAACTCCGCTTTTTACTCTTTAGATTTTGTAATTTCAACGCTTTGATTTGGGATTTCTCTATTTCAAAAGTATTTTATTAGGATTTTCCCAAAAACTTATGTTGTTAAAAATTAATAAACTTTAAAAAAATAAAATTAATACTGCAGGTTGAATTACAAGAATATTTTCAAATGAAATTACACCAAATCCTTGAATGAAAAGTTTGCTCTAAAGGTTTTCACAGATATAATTAGTATCTTTAATTTTAAATTGGTGCATGTCGTGTGATGTTTACTTGAAAGCTTTGATAATGGAGTGTCGTTACCCTATGAGAACATCTGACCATTAGGTGAGCAGTTCCAAGAGTTAAAGAAAAATTTTGCCCCCAAAAGCTTTTCTAAAGAAGTAAATAGTATCCTAATTTTTTGAGAGAATCACTCATAGGTCCCAAGGAAGGAAGATATTATCAGAAAGGTCCATCAAAATTGTAAAACATACTCAACAGGTTGTGAATACACGCAGAAGAGTTGTGAACATAGACCTTTCTGATAATATGTTGCTTGCTTGGGACCTAGGAGTGATTTTTCCTAATTTTTGTGTTGGTGAAATGTGTTTACACAATCAACCTTCAAATCAAAAGAGGATCTAACAGTCTTATAACCCAAGATCAGAAGAAAATTTTTGGTTAGATAATTGATTGAATGCATTTAAGTCAAAATCTGAGCTAGAAGTGATATATTCACACATTGTCTGTTTGATGATTAGTAATAAGAGCTTCGACCCACAAAGGCACATGCTATCAATGAGATTCTTTGTGGTGGATGAATCGGAAGGGATGCCTTAAAGAAATTTCCATCGAGTACCAAATAATCATTTGCAAACAACTTTAATATGTGATTGGGAATCATAAATGACAAAGTGGCCTTAATGCTACAATCAACTGAAATTCATCCTTATATCACTTCGATTTGGCCCTCCCTCCCGGGGCTAGTCCATGTTGCCCAAGGACAACTTCGAGCAGGTCCATACTTGCTCATGAATATGTCCGAAACTACTCATAAATAAACGAAGGTTAAGTCCATGCATGGAATGCCCAAGCATTAGCAAGGCCTCGAGTTAGATTATGGGAATGCAAACGATTTTAATTAAAATGTTAATAATGAGTTGTTCAATCATTCTTCTAATTTAAATATTGATAACTCAAAAACATGACGCCAATCAAAAGTTTAGTATACCAACTACTATTTCAAGAAAAAAAAAATAGGGTAAAATTGTCCTATAATTCTAGTCAAAATTGTTCAATTAATGGTAAAAAGTCAACATTAGTCAGACGTTACTATGTAGGACAGCATAGCACCATCGATATAAAACGTTCAGACCCAATCCAAAATTGAAGTTAAGAATAATAATTGTACTTAGAGGAAAACTTTTGAGACAAATTTACTCTTTAACCTTTTTTGGATTGTAAAATCTATCTTAACTCCAACCAAGTTCTAAGAATTTTTTTTTAAAAAAAAATTGAAGTTAAGAATAATAATTGTACTTGGAGGAAAAATTTTGAAACAAATTTATCCTTTAACCCTTTTTCAATTGTAAAATCTATCTTAACTCCAACCAAGTTCGAAGAATTTTTTTTAAAAAAAAAAAACCAACATTGGATGCTTCACTGTTTTTAGAAATTAACACATATAGTGTTCTAATTTAATTCTTGGGTTTGGGTGAAACATACACATGAGATTTTCTTTAAAGTGTGTCCAACATCAAATGCTTTTTTAAGGGATAAAAATAATTATGAACTTCAAAAATAAGTGCAAAAATACACATTGATCGTTAGTTGACCATATGTTTAATTTTTGTAAGGATTAAGATGTAAAAATACACATGAGATTTTATCAAAATTGCACCCAATACAAATGCTTTTATTAGGAACAAAAGTAACTATAAACTTCTAAAATAAGTATAAAAATACATATCGACCATTAGTTGACTATTTGTATAAATTTTTTGATTGACAATGGTGACATTGAAGATGATGTGGATAATTAATAGTGTTTGGCATCACTTTTTGGGGCCCAAATCACACGTTTTGGAGCAAAAAGTGAGATTCAAATAATTGGTTCTTTTATTTGGTGTTTTGGTACAGCATTTTGTAAAAATGACTTATGAATTTGAAACCAACTTTTTCTATAAGCCACATCTTGTTAGTTATTATAATTGGCTTATCAAATAATTGGTTCTTTTTCTCATAGTGATGTTAATTTCGGTACAGCAAAAATTGACAATGTAACTCATGAAGATAATAATACTGTAGATGATGCAGCTTCCTCGACCAATTATCCCGGGACATCTTCAACCCATATGAATCGCATTCGTGATATGATTAGAGATCAACTTGTATGGGACATGTGATCCAATTAGTTATGTGATTTTTTTTTTTTTGTGAAATTATGTATTTTGGCATCATATTTTCTAACTTCAATTTTTCCACTTGTTTTTAATTTTAAATATCTTGTTTTCTTATAATTAACACAAAAATATTAATGTAATCGGCAATCCAAACAAGTTTTTATTTTTAAAAAAGCACTTATACAATCATCAATCCAAATAAGTTTTGACTTATACAAAAACACTTATTTAATTGCTCATTCAAACATAAATCATATTACATAAAATTACTTAACCCAATCTTACTTTTCTACAAGTAAGATTCAAAATAAGTCATTTTTTCTACCGCTATCCCAAACACACATTAAGAAACAACTTGGAGAGATATATATACATACTCTAGGAATACCATGTCATCTAAACTTTGTTTAATGAAAACATAACAACTCAGATTATTTTAATCCTAGTTGACTGATGATTCATATGAAAAAATACAAATTTTATCCTGTTTTTAAGAATAATATTGGCTAATCATTTTTTTTTAATTTTTTTAAATTAAGATGTTTTTCCTTTTAAAAATATGATAAAATTTGAATTTTTTTAAATTCAGCCTTATATCACTTCGATTTGCCCCTCCCTCCCTGGGCTAGTCCATGTTGCCCATGGACAACTTCGAGCAGGTCCATACTTGCTCATGAATATGTCCGAACCTGCTCATAAATAAACGAAGGTTAAGTCCATGGAATGCCCAAGCATTAGCAAGGCCTCGAGTCAGATTATGGGAATGCAAACGATTTTAATTAAAATGTTAATAATGAGTTGTTCAATCATTCTTCTAATTTAAATATTGATAACTCAAAAACATGACGCCAATCAAAAGTTTAGCATACCAACTACTATTTCAAGAAAAAAAAAAATAGGGCAAAATTGTCCTATAATTCTAGTTAAAATTGTTCAATTAATGGTAAAAAGTCAACATTAGTCAGACGTTACTATGTAGGACAACATAGCACCATAGATATAAAACGTTTAGAGCCAATCAAAATTAAAGTTAAGAATAATAATTGTACTTGGAGGAAAACTTTTGAAATAAATTTACCGTTTAACCCTTTTGAATTGTAAAATCTATCTTAACTCCAACCAAGTTCTAAGAATTTTTTTTTTTTAAAAAAAACCAAATTTGGATGCTTCACTGTTTTTAGAAATTAACACATATATAGTATTCTAATTTAATTCTTGGGTTTAGGTGAAAACTACACATGAGATTTTCTCTAAAGTGCGTCCAACACCAAATACTTTTTTGAGAGGTAAAAGCAACTATGAACTTCTAAAATATGTGCAAAAATCAAGGTAATTAAACCCGGACCGGTCGGGGTACTGGGTCAAGGGTCAGTGGGTCAGACCGGAGCTAAACCGGGACCAAACCGGTGAGAAATGGAATATTTTAGGCTTATAGTATGAAATTCTAAAGAAAAAATTTTAAAAAAAAAAAGATTTTAAAAAAAAATTGACCCGGACCGGGTCACCAAACCGGACCGGTTTAGTGCCCGGGTCACCGGTTTCCAGGCCGGTTCGGCCGGTCCGGTCCGGGTCAGATAACATTGGCAAAAATACACCTTAATCGTTAGTTGACCATTTATTTAATTTTTTTAAGGGTTAAGGTGTAAAAATACACATGAGATTTTTCCAAAACTGCACCTAATACAAATTATTTTATTAGGAACAAAAGTAACTATAAACTTCCAAAATAAATATAAAAATACACATTAACCACTGGTTGACTATTTGTATGAATTTTTTGATTGAAAATGGTTACATTGAGGATGACGTAGATAATTAAGAAATAGCTTGGAGAGATATATTTACATATTTTAGGAATACCATGTCATCTAAACTCTGTCTAATGAAAACATAGCAACTCAAATTATTTTAATTCTAGTTGGCTGATTACTCATATGAAAAAATTCAAATCTTATCTTGTTTTTAAGAATAATATTGGTTGATCATTTTATTTTAATTTTTTTTAAATTAAGATTTTTTTCTTTTAAAAACATGATAAAATTTGAATTTTTTTAGATGAGTCAACAACCAATTAGGATTAAAATGATATTAGTTGTTATGTTTTCATTGGACAGATTTCAGATGACGTGGTAGTCTTAATGTATATAAATATTTCTCCAACTTAGAATAATAATTTAATTTTTTGACTAAGCAAAGGAAATTAATTTCCACTTAACCATTTTTCTCCACCTCATCACTTCTTTAGGAAGAAAGATGGAGGGGAGAGGGAGGGTTAGATGGGGACAAAGTAATGATATTGAGATAAAGGATTAGCTGGAAATTGATTTTCCTTACCAAATTAGTAAATTATTATTCTAGATTATTTCTTAATCATTTACGTTATCCTCCGTGGCACCATTTTCAGTCAAAGAATTTAAACAAATGGTCAACTAATGATAAATATATATTTTTGCATCTGTTGTAGAAGTTTATAGTTACTTTTGTCCCTCAAAAAATCTGACGTACTTTTGAAAAAATCTCATGTGTATTTTTACACATTAGCTCTTAAAAAATTCAAACAAATGGTCAACTAACGATCAATATATATTTTTACACCTATATTAAAAGTTTATAATTATTTTTATTTTTAAAAAAAGTACTTAATATTAGACACATTTTTAGAAAAACCTCATAGTGTTTGTTTGTAATAGCTTATTTTTTACTTATAAATATTTATAATTTATGATTTACGATATACATACGAGATAAATATGTGAGAAAAATTGTATCTTGATTTATATAATAAATAATTATTTTTTAAAAATAAATTATTCCAAATATAGTTTATATATTTTTACAACCTATCCCTTGATTGTTCAACCTACAAATAATGTTGAATAGAGATAGAAATAGCATCATCGTCTAGATTCATCATGATTTCATTTAGGCTAATCATTTCACGTTACTAACAACTCCCGAAATGTCAGTCATCAACTCCATCACTCAACTTTAGCCAGAAAGGAAAAAGTCAAAAACCTCCATCACTCGCCAACTTTCGCATGCGTCCGCATTTCCGGCTATAAAAATAATTAGGGCGGTCTGGGATCTATCTAGTATTTTAAAATATTTTTAAATCTCTCTTCTCATCCTAAAATAATTTTTACTATGTTTTACTCTTAATATATTTTTTCAGCTCTAAAAAATTCTTTTAACATTTTAAAATATTTTTTTAGTTATACCTAGTGATTTAGGATATTGACTACAATTTTACCGTTAATGTATTTTTTTAGTAGTAACGATCACCCAAAACTTAGGAGATTGATTTATTGATTTTCACCTACTTTAAAATTTTTTTAGTAGCATATAATATTTTAAAATAATTTTTGGATATGAAAAAATACATTAAGAGTAAAATTGCAGTCAGTCTGCTAACACACTGGGTACAACTGAAAAAATATTTTAAGGGGTTAAAGATAATAAAAATTATTTTAGGATGAGAAGAGAGACTTAAAAAATATTTTAAGATATTAAATATGTCACAGATAGCCCTAATTATTTTTATATCAACAACTCATATCTCTCCCTTAGACAAAACTGTGTGGTTTTGATGATGAGAATTTTTTCTCTCATCACATTGATGAGCCGGAAATGCGGACCCGTTTTGCTTGGTTACCAAACAGTAATCAAAATTCTGAAATAGGGAAGTTAACTTTTACGATCTGTTTTTGATCAAAATACAGAAGCATTTTTACTTATAATTTTATTATATTTTTTTCTCCTTTTCGTTATTATATATAGTGTGTGTTTGGGGGAGCGTTTGAGCCCCCAAACGCTCAATTAATGAGTAAAAATCAATTGGCAATTTGAGAAAAAAAAATGAGTGTTTGGTGATGTAAGTGATCAATTGAGCTTTTCCCAATTTTAATAGCTTTTGTCATAAGCTCTATTTCTCAGCTTTTTTTGATTTAGCGTTTGGGGAAAGTGTGAATGATTAAAATATTTTTTCAGTCGTGTCAAGTGTACTATCAGACTGATTGTAAATTTACCCTTAATGTACTTTTTCGACTACAAAAATTAATTTAAACTATTTTTTAGTGTTTTTAATCCTTAAAATATTTTTTCAACTGTACCCGGTGTATTATTAGACTGATTGTAATTTTATCCTTAATGTACTTTTTCAGTTCAAAAAATTATTTTAAACCATTTTTTGGTGTTTTTAACCCTTTAAAATATTTTTCCATCCACTCTTTCTTACTATTATCACAAAAGTCACTTGTGTTTAAGTCAATCCAAACAAATTTTACTTTTGCAAAAGTCATTTATAAAATTGTTGTTCCATTAATTGGGAGCAGTGTTTTTTTTTTTGCATGTTTGGTTGACAAGGAGAGGGATTGAGCTTTTGGGGATATGACCACTGTACACCCACGATTGGCAAAAGCTGAATTTTGGAGCTTTTGTTAAAAGCTCAGCCAAATTCAGTTGTACCCATTATCCAGTATATTATCAGACTGATTGTAATTTTACCCTTAATATACTTTTTCAGCTTCAAAAATTACTTTAAAATATTTTTTTGGTGTTTTTAACTCCTTAAAATATTTTTTCGGTGTTTTTAACCCCTTAAAATATTTTTTCAGCTATACCTAGTGTGTTATTAGACTGATTGTAATTTTGCTTTTAATGTATTTTTCAGCTCCAAAAATTACTTTAAAATATTTTTCAGTGCTTTTAACCCTATAAAATAATTTTTCAGTTGTTCTCAGTCTTAGAAGGCTGACTATAATTTTACCTTTAATGTATTACAACAATGAGACAAGCCCAATTGAAACAAACCCAATTGACAATCCAAACATAAATCATAATATCCAATCTGGCTTTTATAAAAAATAATATTACAAAAAGTCCAAATGAAACAAGCCCAATTGACAATTACTGTTCCAAACACACTCAAAATTACTAAAAGTTAAATTGAGAAACTCTATTTTTTCTATCGCTATTCCAAACACACACACGTAAGCTTTCAACTATCATCCCTGCCAAATTCCAAGAAAAGTTCTCTTTGCGGCACTCCGCCAATTAATCTTTTTTAAATAAAAATAACATATTTTAGACTATTTAAAAATTATTCTGATTTTGAATATATTTAAAATTTTATAATTCATGATGAAGAAAATATGAAATACGGCTACTTTAGATTTTGAAATTATATTATATCAATTTGATAACTTCTCTAATCTGTAATTATGATTTTGTTTCAAATTAACTTTTGTTTGTCTCAGGGTTATGGAACCCGGACCGGATCGGTCGGTCTGGCCCGGAAACTGGCAAACCGGCCGGTAGACCGGTCCGGTTCCCTGTCTGATCCGGATTCCAATTTAAAAAAAAATTTACATTTTCTTTAAAATTTTATACCAATAAGCCTAAAATCTTCAATTTTTCATCGGTTTAGTTCTAGTTTAGGTTCGATTTGGTCCCGATCTGATACACTAACCCTTAACCCAGTATCCTGACCGGTTCAATACCCGATCCGGATTTTAATACCTTAGTTTGTCTTGGACTCAACATGAAGACTAATCCTTCTCGAGGTTTGAAGATAAAATATTATAAACTTTTTATAGGTTTGCTTCACACGCATAAAAGTCAAGAATTAAGCTCCCAATCAATTAAAAGGGATAAAAGATGCTACCACTTATAACTCATACCAATCTAAGTTGATAAGATTTTATTACATTTGGAGGCAGCAGGTTGAATTAACAAAGTGGGTCTTACAGAAAAAAATGCTTATTTTATAACTCATTGTAATACGAGTTTTAAAACTGCATTAATGCCTTATCCAAGTATACATCATTATACTCAGAGTTTAACAGCTCAGTGTGGTGATCTAGTAACAGAAGAATTTGAAGTTTCGGAAGAAACTAAAAAGTTATTAGAACAATGTTTTAATGAAAATCCAAGAGCATTTGCAAATAGAAAAAATTATGTTGCAAAGATTGAATTAAAAACTGATAGCCCAGTTTATGAGAAACCAAGAAGGTATTCAAAGCTAGATTTAGAAGATTTTCCCAAAATAATGGAAAAATTGTTAAATCTAAACTTAATCCGAGCCTCTAAAAGTCCATGGAATTGCCCAGGATTTTTAGTCAGAAATTATTCAGAACAAAAAAGAGGAGAACCAAGATTTGTAATAGATTACAAGCCTTTAAATAAGGTTGTAAAGTCTAATACATATCCACTCCCGAGAAAAGATGTTCTTTTTGATAAAATTAAAGACTCAGAAATATTTTCAAAATTTGATTGTAAGTCTGGATTTTATCAAATAGAATTAGAAGAAAATTCGAGAGAGTGTACTGCGTTCAGTATACCAAATGGACATTACGAATGGAATGTTCTACCAATGGGATTAAAAACTAGTCCAGCGATATTTCAAGAAAGAATGGATCAGATTTTTAATCCATATAGATCATTCATTTTGGTCTATATTGATGATGTTCTAATCTTTTCTAGAAGTAAGGAAGAGCATAAAAAACATTTATTTGTTTTTGCTAGTCTTGCTTTTAAAAATGGATTAGTACTATCAAAGAAAAAAGCAGAAATAGGAAAAACTCAGATAGAATATTTGGGTTTAAATATAAAGCCAAGAGGTGTTGTAGAATTACAGCCAAACATTATTCGGACTATATTAACCTTTCCGGATGAAATAAAAGACAAGAAACAATTAATGTCTTTCTTAGGACATCTTAATTATGCCATGAACTTTATTCCTTATGGAGCTTTAGTTCGAGGAAAATTACAAAAGATGCTTAGAAAGAATAAGCCCTTTATTTGGGGACAAGAAGAAATCGAAGAGGTTAAGAAGATAAAAGCATATGTAAAAAATGAAGTTAAATCTTTGCCTTTACCAAAAGATGAAGATGATTTATTTTTACAAACTGATGCTTCTAACCATTACTGGGGAGCAGTACTGCGAAAGCGGGAAGAACCCATAAATCCAATTTTGTCTTATGCTTCAGGTACATTCAAGGGAGCAGAGATAAATTATGATATAAATGAAAAGGAACTTCTTGCTGTTAAATATGGTATTAAGAAGTTTGAAATCTGGATAGTCAGCAAAGAATTTGTTGTTGAAACAGACAACACTCAAGTAAAGGCATTTATAAATAATAAATGCCCTGATTCAATTGCGACTCAAAGAAGAGCAAAATTATCTGCATGGTTCAGTATGTATTCTTTTAAAGTTATAACCATTAAAGGAATTCATAATGTTTTTGCAGATTTTCTTAGCCGATATGGAAGCCAATTCCATGATTAGTCTTATGGATCACATTCAAAAGATCCAAGATGAAGAAGCCGAGATGGAATCTCTTCTAGATATCCAAAGTAAAAAGTATGAGGAGCTGATAAAGCTTCATAGCCAAGTTATACTTCAAAGAAGTAAATTACTTCGACTCAGAACTGATATGAACCAGTTCATTAGGAATTCAATTCCATTGAGCGAAGAACCCAAGAAAGTCTTAGCCAGTTCTTCTGGTATAAGCGAGAAAAGTCTTCCTGGTAGAATACTGGAAGCGAGAAAGTCAGAGACAATAGTTTCTGCAAAACCAGACGAAACGGTTGAAGAATCTAAACAAAAAAGAGATTCTAGTGATTCCAAGAAAGAGGATAATGAGGAAATCTCATTAGTGAGATCCAATGAATTATCCAAAGAACAAAGGCAATCAGCCTTAAAACTCAACAGTTCAGGTTCTAAGACTGAGACAATAGTTGAGGCTAAAGTCTGTGAAGTCAAGGAAATCGTTAGCCCTGAATTGGAAAAGTTAACTCAAGAATTGCTTGGGCAAAATTTTATCCAAGTTCCTAAAAAGAGAGCTGTTCAAGTAGGGTTTACCTTTTTAGAGAAAGCTAAACAGTTACCCCCTCACCCAAAACAGTTTCCGGAATTACCCGAGAATCATAAGTCAAAAAATGACTTTTTGATTGAATATAACCGAGTGAATACAATTATGAACTCAGGAAATAATCAAGAGTCTAGTAAGACCTTTGCCATAGATTATGGAAGTTATTATCCAAAAATCTTAACCCTGAGCGAAGCACCAAAAGAGATAATTAAACTTGCGTTTAATTATGGTTATCTTTCTTTAGCCTATGTAGAAAATCATCAACAGATTGATGATATTTTACCAAAGCCTATTGTTCTAGCCATCAAAGAGTTAGATAAAATAGGACCAGCCAAAATCAAGTTCTTAAAATTTGTTATTGTCCCACCAGAATTTTCCTTTACAGGTCCTTACATCTGTCAAGTTGGAACAGTTGGGATAAACCAAAAAATAGACTTGAAAATAAAGAAAAGTATCCCAGACATTAAATGGGTATTTGATGAGTATTATTCTCAATTAAGACGAGCAGCTGGATATGTCCCTTATCTTCTTGAAATTGAAGAAATGATAGAAGATGGTGCAGGATGGACCTATCATGTCACCGAATCTGCAATTGTTTATTGCAAAAAGAAGAATCCGATGAAGCCAAGTGTCATCAGCCAATTGAATGCTTTCAAAAGAAGGATAAGGCTGAATCAAATCAGTGCCAGCAGTAAAGTAAAAGAAAGCTTTTGCACGATAATGCAAAGAAAAGAAGAAAAGCTACACAGCTGTCCACATTGCCAACCACTGTCGGCAGAAGAGACAAAAGAAAAAAGAAAGCAAGAAGAAAGCGTGTCCACTACATAAAAAGCTTTTCCAAAAGCTGTCGGCCACAAGACTAAAGTATACCACCCGTGAATTACTTTTGTAAACTAGGGTTGTATAAAGGAAACTATAGTTGAATTATAAAACTATGGTTACCTGAGTAGTCGAGTCTATATAAACCGAAGGAGGTTTTTTCACAAAGCACACAATTAGCACCCCACTCGCTAATGTACTTTGTTTTTCCTCCAGCCATGTACATTTTCTTTGAGTAAATAAAAGCCAAGGAATTCTTATTCCTTGTTCTACAATTATGCTTCCTATCTAATATTTCGAGAGGAGAGAGGATGAGTTGAGGTAATCACCCGGATAACCGGACGATTAAAATTCCGATTAAGTTGTAGTTCTGTTTCCCGAAGGTCTGCTAGTGCTATTGTAAGTCCGGAAAGGCAAAGAAAGGCGCTGAGGCGGAGAAGTGTGGAAAAGAAGACGACTTGCGGAAGACGAGTTGGACCCGGTAAATCCTAATCTCTCATCCTGTTATAATCCTGATTATTAGTTATTCGAAGCATGATAGAACAAAATTAGAATTCCTTGATTTTTATAAATGAAGAATCTTATTCTAGAGTTAATGTATATAGCCAAGGAATATCATAAGAACATCTATATTTTTATGGATGAAATGAGTTTAATTAGGAAGTATCCGATAATTCAAGCAGCTATATTTGAAAATAGATTGCATTCTGCTATAGCCGAATTCATTGAACAATTTGGTTGTTCATTTGATTATTCAGATGAGTACTTAGTACGAAATTTCTGGCTTTTTAGTCTAAGAGATTTTGTTCAAGTAAAACATTACATCTATAAGTCGATCAGTCAATGTATAGTTGACCATTTAATAGCCCAAGAAGCCTCTACATTAAGAAAAATCAGTGTAGGAAGACAATTAAATCCCTTATTTCCAGAATCTAAAACTGATTATGGAAAAATTGAGATAGCCAATAAAAGAAAGTGTGGATGCATGTCCATAACTTGCGGTATGCAAGATTTAAGTCTAGATGATTTGGAAAGCCTACCTTTAGAAGTCGATAAATTTCAAAAAAGAAAAGAATTAGCGAATCCGCTAAACGATCCCCCGAATTCCAGCAAAGTGGATAGTAGGTATAATAATCCTTTTCTATCTGAGACCCCCATGGTTCAGATATTTTTTGAAAGAATAATCTCGAATATATATCATATTCTTGAATTCCTGGATCTCCAAATCTTCCTTCATAGAAGATATCTTGGAAATTACAAATGTATTGTTCCAAATAACATGGAGAACACATTGCTAATTGATTTAATCTTCTTATTGACTCTAAAGTTTTTCTTTGAGTCCATTCGGCTACCGATTCTTGTTTTGGATCTCCTACCCATTCCCAGAGTATTAGATTTTCTAATTTTGTAGCTAATTCTTGAATATTAGCTGATTCTCTAAGTTCATTTTTTACTTCTGGACTTACTGATTGGAAAAACTTATCAGTTTGCCCTCGGGTAGTCATCATTAGATAATCTAATGCTTGAGACACATTCAGTGCTTTAGATATTGCTACCACTGAATTTTCTTTTATCCACGATTGGATTTTTGCTTCGGGATCTATCTCACAATCTAAGTTTAGAATAACCCCATTGGGTCTAACAAATTCCATTGGGTTATCACTAGGCTCATATCGATAAAATCGATAATCTCTTCTTGGCAAATCTTCTCTATTTCTTTCTTCATTTCTATTTCCATAGACTCTTCTAGTTTCTCTTCTCGCAGAGTGAGAAGTTTGTCCTTCTTCCATTTTTACTTCATTAGCTTGAATCTCAACTAAGTTATTAGTCAATTCAATATCTAATTCTTGACTTATCTTTTCTTCTTTTAGTTCATAAGAAGATTCATTTTCTAAGTATTCTTCTAGACTTATTTCAAAACTTTTAGTTTCTATTATCGCTTTTTCTTCTTTAAAACTAAAAGATGATGATGATTCAGACTCATCACTATCTTCTTCTTCAATTTTAGTTTTTAATTCTTCTAAAATTTTTCTTTTCTTATCTTCTGCTTCTTTTTCTTTTAACCTTGACTCTCGTCTTTTTCTTCTCTCTGTTTTTCTTCTTTCTTTTTCTAAAAGAATATTTCTTAATTCTTCTATCTCTAAATCTATAGCAGAGGGAATTGCTAAAGAAAAAGGGTAGATTTCTTTGTTTTTTAATCTCGGCGTTTCTATCTTGCTGCTAGAAGCTTCTCTTACTATCTGTTCTCTAGTAAGCTCAGATTCTATCTTAATCTGTTCACTAATTAATTCTAGCTCTTTTTTCAAAATCTTTAAATGATTCTGGATAGGCTCTAGGTTTACTGGTAAACCTTGGTTAATTATTTCTAACTTCCTATTCTTGGATAGTTCTTTTTCTATTTCGATTTTCCTATTTTTTAAACTAATCATTAAAGATAGGAATAATCGGATGATTTCTGGTAAAGATTTTGCAATCTTCTTCTTCTATGTTCTTCTTCATTATACTCGGTATAATGATGAATACTTGCATACTTGTCTTCACAAGTATCAACAATTGGCTCTTTTTCTTTATTTAGAATAATTGTCTCTGATACCACTTTGCTGGAATTCGGGGGATCGTTTAGCGGATTCGCTAAATCTTTTCTTTTTTGAAATTTATCGACTTCTAAATCTAGCTTTGAATACCTTCTTGGTTTCTCATAAACTGGGCTATCAGTTTTTAATTCAATCTTTGCAACATAATTTTTTCTATTTGCAAATGCTCTTGGATTTTCATTAAAACATTGTTCTAATAACTTTTTAGTTTCTTCCGAAACTTCAAATTCTTCTGTTACTAGATCACCACACTGAGCTGTTAAACTCTGAGTATAATGATGTATACTTGGATAAGGCATTAATGCAGTTTTAAAACTCGTATTACAATGAGTTATAAAATAAGCATTTTTTTCTGTAAGACTAAAAAGCTTAAAAGCTTGTCTTATAGCTCTGATTCCTAAAATGAAATCACTTCCTATTTCAGAATATTGATAGAATGTATTAATTCTAAATTCAATATTTCCAATTTGTACGTAAAGGTGTTTATATCCTTTATCATACCTTGTTTCTTGATTATGAATATCAAGTGCTCTTACAGGTGTAATGTTAATTAATTTTTCTTGGATTAATTTATGTTTTACCAAATTAATGGTACAACCTGTATCTAAAAGACAATCATATCTTTTAGCTCTGTAGTGGATTCGAATATAGGGGGTTTCCCTATCTTGTTTTTGGAATTTTGTATCCACTTATTTCTAAATGGCTTGGATGAATTATCACTTGGTTATTGGAAATAAAATCTTCTCCCAATAATATGGGTGATTGAGGATTTGTCATTAATTCAAACTTTTGAATTATCACAATTTCCTTATTTTCATTTGTGAATAGAGTTAATGCTAACTCTACTTCTTTCTCGACAATTTCTAGAGGATTATATCTTCTAGAATTTTCTAATCTTTCCGGTACAGCTTGGTATACCAAAGATTCTTTAATATGTGAAAATTTCACAGCTGTATTTATTACACAATTTTGTGCAATTCTTTCATTCTTAATTACCAAGGGAATTAAGTATGGACTTCCTTCTTCTCTTGAATTTTGAATTAAAGGAGTTTCATTTAATTCTTCTTTTATTCTTATTAGACTACTTTCAGGTTTATTTCCTGATTGTCTAATAATAATTCTATTATTATCAAATGATAATCTTGGTATTATATTTGATGATTTTATTAGAGGTCTCTGTCTAGAGGCTTCTAATATTATTTCTTCAGGAATCATCCTATCATCTGTTGGGATAGGTTGATTACTAACAAAAGTACTGAATATAGAGGGAATAATCACTCGTTCTTCAGTTCTTCTCTTTATCTTATGATCTTCTGTAAATGCATACAAAATCTTGGTTTCAATAGTCATGACATCACTTCCGGGCATCATGTCTATTCCTGATAATTTGTAACATAGCTTCAATGCTCTATGTTTATTAGGTTCTCGTCTTGTTAAACTAAAGTTTGGTTGTATTACAAACTTTAATTTCTGATAGATTAAATCTCCTAAAACCACGCCAAGAGTAGCATGTTTTAGATTAGATGTAATTCTATCATCCATTAAATATACTTGGATTGGTGTACTAATTCCTGACCTAAAACAGGCTTTTACAAGGATTTGTACCGCGGCTATGTATATATTTTGAATTCTTGGATTTCCTATTTTCTCCAATTCTTCTTCGGCTATTTCATTTGTCAATAAGGGTATTTCAGCTGTTCTTGAGATAGCTTGATCTACTCTTATTGGTTCTTGAATCTTTTTTATCACAAAATATTGTGACTTATTTTTTCTAAAAATGTTTTTCAAAACATCTTTTTTAAAGATATTTGATGGTTCAAGATCAAAATCTTCTTGTTCTATTTTGGCTGCTAACTGCATATCAAAAATATGAGTTTCACTCGTCATTAAAATCTAATTCAAAATCGGATTCACTTTCACTTGAAGTTTCAGAAAATGATTGGCAAAAAAAAAAAAAAACAAAGTTGATAAGATACTACAGATTGAAGGGAGTGCCCAAGTCAAAACAAATTATTACTCCATCAATTCTCAATATAAAATATATTTATATAATTTAATTAGATTAAAAAAATTAGTTAAGTTAATAAATGCTAGTCAAGTTAATTAATACTCCATCGGGTTCTTAATATAAGCCATATTTACTCAATTTAATTAGAGTAAAACAATTAGTTAAGTGAGTTAAGATAACTAATATTTTCTAAAACACCATATTCATTTTCCTTAATTCCTTCATTTCCTTTCCTCCTTGATTATTGATAAAGGAGCATTAATAGGGGTAAAGTAAGAGAAGAATGAAAAATATAAGAACTATGTCTTGTATTTATGATCAAAATCAACTCTATAAATATATCTTATATTAAAAACCTAAGAAGTATAACACGTATTTTTTACAACACCTAATCATTTTCCTAAATTCATTCATTCCTTTTCTCTTTAATTATTGTTGATGGAATATCAATATGAATAAATTAATAAAAGATTGATAAATATAAAAAAATAAAAATATATTTTATATTTAAAACTAAAATCAACTCCCTCATATTATACGTTAATGGCCGGAGGAAATACCCTTCAAGCCAAGGTCTCAAGCGGTAGTCATTTCCTTGAGACCTTGAGTAAAGCTCATTCTTTAATTTCAATATAGGAGGGCAAGAAAATCTGAACTCACCTAAACGACAACCAAGTCAATATCTTACACCATATTTCATTCAGCTCATGATGACTCCCACCTCAACTCTAATTAATAATCATGAAGCAATATTTATCTCTTATGAGACTACATGACCCCAGTCTATTCAATTCCTTACTTAACGTTTAGATTTGCTTGGTAGCCTAACCAAAAAAAAAAAAAATATATATATATATAATTAAAAAATTTCAAATTTCTGTCTCAAATTTGTCTAAAATAGTGTTTAATATAAATTATTTCAAAATTAATATTTAATTTATATTTTTTCCTTAATTAATTTCAATAAACCAAATCGCTTCCCGCTTCTGCTGAGCCATGACTCGGGTTCCCCCCAAGAAATCCTCAGCGGACGAGTCACGACTCGTCTGTACTCTATTTCGTTAAAGAATTCAAGAAGCCAATCAAAACCAGAAAACTATTATGCCTCCTTTGGTGTTACGAAAGAATTTTTGATGGGGTGGAAGTAGAAATAGAAATAGAAGTGGTGTGGAAGACAATAATGACAGATTGAAGAGGAAGGGAGCGACAAAGGTTGAGGAAGAAGACGCAGGACTGTCACTGGGGGAGGACTGTCGCCGCCGTCGCTGGAGGAGGACTGTCGCCTCGGTCGCCGGTGCGGGTGGAGGATCATGGTTGTCGATGAAGGGAAAAAGAAAGAGAAGAAGGGCAATGGAGAAAATAGACCTATGGAACTAGAAGTGAAACTCACTATGAGCTGAGTGGTGGAAGTGACTTCCATCGTGATTTCCATCAGGAGCCCACTTCCATTGCATCAAACAACCCAAATGTTGAGTTCCACTTCCCTCAACCCAAACGGGGCATTAATATACCCTGAAATTATCAATTAATCATCTCCGTACCAAAAAAATTCCAATAAGCAACCTGTTTCAGATTTTAGGTCCAATTTATCGCAGGAGGAGGAAGAATAAAAAACAAAACAGAGTTACGGTAAAATCACTGAAAATATTAACCAAAGAGCATCTGCGATTGAGGTCAAAACCAAAATATTTACAATCCTGTGAGGAATATACACAGATCGAGAAGAGAAACTCAAGAAAATCAAACAAAAGGAGAAAGACAACAAAATCGAAGGAGGAGATAATCGAGAAGAAAAAAGCGCGAACAAGCGACACGATACTGTCACACAGGCTCAACAAAACAAAATTTATAAGTCTTTACATCCAAAAATCAAAGAAAGAATCGAGTCAATGAGGAACAGGAGCCAGAAGCTGAGGGCGAGAAGAAGTATAGGGAAGGTTATGGAGTATGAGGAAACGAACCCGCCGAGGAACAGGGGCGGATCGGAACACTTGCTCCACTACCCTAGCCAGCACCGCCGTGTACTCCTCCAGCACCTCCGCCACGGTCGCCACCAGTATCATCTCTTCCGATTAGATCTCAGACAATGCGAATCCCAAAAACACGAGACGGTTCGGGCACAAACCAAAGCCGGGTACAGCCAGAAACTGTCAAACTGATGAACACTTAATCAGAGACGAGTCACAAGCAATGAAGATGAAAATCGGGTCCAAATTTATAGAATATTGACCCGATTCGACTACACACGTTTTAGTTCTCAACTTGCAGCTTCTACGCCTCCCAGCGGCGCCACCATAGAGTCGCAATATTGTGAAACCGTAGAAACGAAGCTGGTATTGGAGATTTCAGTGTGCTGGAGCAATTAAATATGCTTCTGAAACCAAATCTGTGTTATTGGGTAGTGTACATGGGATTCTGGTTTCGTTCTTATCTTCTTTCAATACATTTAATATAATTTAATGTTTAAATATTGGGAGATGTTGGTAGTAAATTATTACCCTATTTTTTAATGTTAAAAAAATTGAATAATTTAAGGTTGGTTTGTTTGGGTGTGCCACGTTGCTGGGGGTGGCGATATGCATGGGCGATTTGACTTTCTAGCATGTTCTTTTGTTAATGAAGGAATGATGATAGCGGTCAGTAGTTGGACAAAAAACAAAATCGTGGTCAGTGGACTGTGGGCCACTAATGATTTGGACATTATCCTTGAATTGTTCAAATTTAAATAACAATAATATTCTACCCAAAGAAAAAAATAGTCATAGCATTTTTTTTTTTGGTAGCAGAGGACTAAAGGTTTAACCAGGGGCATGGGGTGGAGCGGTAGGGGCTCCTCCTCCCTTAACCATCGATCGAGGGTTCGATCCTCGTCATGAGCATGAAAAAATGTTAAATTTTCTGGCCAGCCATTCCACCCATCGAGGTGCCCACAATTGGCGGTTCGGATTAGTCTGGGGCTATCGGCCCTAGGATACCGAATGATGAAAATAAAAAAAAAAGAGGATTAAAAGTTCGTTACATAAAATGAAACAAAATATGCTAATTAAGGTTGATGTTTTGATTCTTATGAGTTACGAGCAAGGTATTAAAACTCGGACCGGGTATTGAACCGGTCGGGGTATTGGGTTAAGGGTCAATGGGTCAAACCGGGACCAAATCGGAGCTAAATCGGGACCAAACCGGTGAGAAATTGAAAATTTTAGACTTATAGTATGAAATTCTAAAGGAAAAATAAATTTTTTTTTTTATAAAAGTGAACCCGGACTGGACCGGTTTCCCGGCCGGTCCGGTCCGGGTTTCATTACTCTGGTTACAAGTAAATGAGAAGACAATCATAAAAAAAAAAGTTATTTTTATTTAAATTCGAATTAGCTTAAAATTTGAATTATTATTTTTTTTTTGTTGAACATAAGTTGCTTACCAATTACGTTTTGGGTGTGTTTGGAACAGCGATTGTTAATTGGACTTGTTTCAATTGGGCTTGTTGTGATATTAGTTTTGATAAAAGCTAAATTATGTAATGTGATTTGTGTTTGGATTGGCGATTGTCAATTGGGCTTTTGCAAAAATAAAAAATTTGAGTGTGTTTGGAACAGCGATTGTCAATTGAGCTTTTGCAAAAATAAAACTTGTTTGGATTGACTTAAGCATAAGGGCTTTTGTGATAATGGTAAAAGAGAGTGGGTGGAAAAATATTTAAAAAATCAAGTAAATATTTAAAAATTACTTTAAAATATTAGGTGCTACTGGAAAAATATTTTAGAGTGGATGGAAATCAATAAATCAATATTATAAGTTTTGGATGCTCTTTACTACTAAAAAAAATACATTAAAGGTAAAATTGTAATCAGTCTCCTAAGACTGGGTACAACTGTAAAATTATTTTAAAGAGTTAAAAGCATAAAAAAATATTTTAAAGTAATTTTTGGAGCTGAACAAGTACATTAAAGATAAAATTACAATTATTCTGATAACACACTGGATACAGCTGAAAAAATATTTTACGGGGTTAAAAACACCAAAAAAATATTTAAGGGGTTAAAAACACTTAAAAAATATTTTTTGGGTGGGTACAACTAGAAAGTGGATAAAATTGCAATCAGTCTGATAGCACACTAGGTAGTGGGTACAACTAGAAAAATATTTTAAGGGGTTAAAAACACTCAAAAAATATTTTTTGATACTACATACTATTTAAAAAATATTTAATGGGAAAAACCAATATCATATAACTAATTTCCAGACAACCTAATCTAGCATAAAATGCCATTAGCTTTTAACAAAAGCTCCATTCTCCAGCTTCTCCCAATTGAGCTTTTACCAATTGGGTTTTGGCAAAAGCTCAATTGCCTGCAACCCTTCCCAAACACTCAAAAAAAAAATTGTGACTGTCAATTGAGCTTATGGCTATCAATCGAGCTTATGGGTGCTCACCAAACACACACTTTTTCATTTCTGCAAAAGCCCAATTGACAATCGTCAATCCAAACACAAATCACATTACATAATTTAGCTTTTATCAAAAGTAATATCACAACAAGCCCAATTGAAACAAGCCCAATTGACAATCGCTGTTCCAAACACACCAGTTTTTGCCATAACCTCCATTTCTTAGCTTTTACTGATTTAGCTTTTGGAGAGAGTGAGAATGGTTAAAATATTATTTCAGTTGTGTCTAGTGTACTATCATACTTATTGCAATTTTACCCTTAATATACTTTTTTTGCTACAAAAATTAATTTCAACTATTATTTGGTGCTTTTAACCCTTAAAATATTTTTTCAATTGTACCCAATGTGTTATCAGACTGATTGCAATTTTATCTTTAATGTACTTTTTCAGTTCCAAAAATTATTTTAAACTATTTTTTGGTGTTTTTAACCCTTTAAAATATTTTCCCACCCACTTTCTCTTACTATTATCACAAAAGTCACTTGTGCTTAAGTCAATCCAAACAAGTTTTATTTTTACAAAAGTCATTTATACAATCGCTGTTCCAAACATAAATCACATTACACAATCGAGCTTTTACCAAAATTAAAATTACTAAACGCTAAATTGAAAAACTCTATTTTTCCCATCGCTCTTCCAAACACACCCGTAGATTATCTTCCGTTTGATAGAAACTTTGCTATCCTTTGCATGGGAGCACCTTTACTCTTTTCGTGAGAGCATCTTTTCTCCGTCTCTGAGAGATGTTCTTGGCACTTCTCTCTAGCCTCGGCTGGGGAGGAGGTTGTCCTGCTTGTGTTTTTTCATCTTTTGGGATTTGGGTTTTCGATTTTCTTTTTGTGGTGATGGTTGTTGGATCTGTACAGTGCTGTTCAGAGGTAGGGGGTTAGATTTGAAATGGTATGATTCCTAGTGGCAACGAGCGAGCAAGAACAATCAAGATGGATTGTGATGCCCTAGTGGACGAAACCTAATCTGGTAAGTTCTTTTCTTAGGTGCATGTTTGGCAAACCATAAAATCGTGGTTTCAGAAGTCATTTTATGCAGGTCAAGATAAAACTCCTGTCACATACTTATCTCATAAATTATAAAAATTATTCTCAAAAGTTAATCTAAACATGCACATATACTCCGATTTGGTCTGGTTGGGTATGGAGTCTTGGTGTTTTGCTCAAATCTAGCACTACTACAGATGGAAGATATTACTACCCCAATAGACGTCTCTTTTCTAAAAAGGGAAGTTAAAACATAGAGGCGGTGACATTTCTGTAAATAAAGTAGTGAAATCGCAATATTAAGCGTCCCAAATTTGAATTGGGATGCCTAAAGTAGAGTTTAGAAATTTGGGATGCCTAAAGATTTCCACTGGTGCCAAAAAAGTAAATTAAAAAAATTTGACTTACTTTAGGTGTCCAAAATTTTTTTGGAACTCCTAAAGGCATGTCAGAAATTCTGACATGCGTGAGACTTTTCTTCCCTTTTCTTCATTCCCATGTTAGAAACTCATCCCTCCTTTTCCATCTTTCCCATCCCCCATGGCTTCTCTTCCCTTTTTTTCTTCATTTCCTTTTTTCTTTCATTCCTGTGACTTCGTCTTCTCTACACCATGGGTAAACTTTTTCATTATTCCCTTTTCTTCATTACACTTCGTCTTCCTCTCTTCCTTTTCTTCATTCCCTTTTCCTCCACCTCCTTCCATTCTCACAGCACCTTCTTTGTTCTCACCCTCCGGCGTACACCTCCTCCACCTTTTTTGCCCCCTCCACCCTCCGGTGTAGACCTCCCACCTTCTTCTCTGCTTTCAACCTCCGGCGTACCTCTCCTCTCCACCGTGCATACACAACTCCTTCAACAGCTTCTCTCCACCTTGGAAGCACATAGACACCGTTGGCTACCCTCTCCCCTGCTTTCATTAGGTTTGTTTTTTTAAATATAAATTTACATGAAGAATTAAGTTAAACTTGCAATGTGAAATTATTATAATGCTTTCAATTTATTTACATGATTCTAGTTATTGGAGTGTTTTTCCCTTGATTGTTTTTTTTGCCAGAATCATAAACTAGTTGTTAGTAGTTATGCAATACTAATAATGTTTTTGTTTTATACGTTTGGAGCTTGAAAATCGAAGGAAATACATATGTATATTTATTTTGATGAAATGAACAACAATTAGTTTGTAGTTGTGTGGTGGCAAACATTTTGACACTTTCTGGTTGTTGTTATACATATATAATATTAGGTTGTATGAGTTATTGTTATTGTACATATATATATAGAAAAAAGATTGCAGTGCTAGACGTCCTTACCATTTTGTAAGGGACATTTTGTGGTTTATGAATCCATCTTCAATTCTGTTTCTGCAATTTTAATTTGCTAGGTAATGAAGAATATAAATAATCATTTAAAAAAAATCAAACCTTTTAACGTCCCAAATGAAGAATAGGGACGTCTAAAGTCCCCCCGTGGAGGACTTTAGACGTCACAATTCTAAATTTGGGTTTGGGGCGTCTAAAATCCCCTCGTGGAGGACTTTAGACGTCCCAATTTTTAATCTGGGATGTATAAAGTCTCACTTTAGACATCCCATTTTTTTGTGACGTCTTTTCTTAAAACATACTACGCCCCCTCATATAGACGTTCTCCAGTTTTTGGTCGTTAAAAGTGCTAAAATAGAAATGTTAAAACCCCTTTTCGTAATAGTGTAGTAGCTAGAGGTTTGGGGAAAGTTTGGTGGCGTCGGTCAGAGTCTTATCAGACTTGGGCATGGTCATAGTTGGTGGCGATGCTTCTTACACGATGGCAGTTGTGTGGTGGTAAATATGCTCTTGAGGTAGTAGATGATTTGTTAAAATAGATAGGACCTTTAGGATAGTTCTTTGAACCCCCCATCCTTTGCTTCATGTAACACCCCAATATTTATATTCACAAAAAATATTGTAAATATTTTGGAAATTCAATAAAATGGTGAATATTCATAAATTTAGAATTTATGAATTTTATAAATGTTCATTTTAATGATAAAATGGGCAAAAATAATTAAGGAATTAATTTGGGTAATTTAAAAAGCCCAATATTAAGGTCCAAAAATGAAGAAATGTTAGAGAACATATTTGGTCCAAAAATAAATGGAAATTGGCCAAAGAAAAATAAGAGAAGAAATTGGATTAGAAAGATAATGGCAAAATCGTAATTTTTCCAAATTATAGCAAAATTAGTCATTTTCTGATTAATTGAAGTTAATTTCAATTAATTAAGGAAAATAAAGGGAAAAAATATATTTGAAATATTTTGGTCAATTTAATATGAATTTATGAAAAATTTGAACAAAAATACAATTTTGACCAAAATTGAAACTTTACGTGTATACGTAACATGGATAAGTTGTGAAGCCAATTGAGAGCAAAGGGTAGGACCCCTAGGAGTCTCCTACATGTGGCACGGGGAAGGAAATATTGGTCAGGCTTAATGAGTATGATTACATATACATAAGTTTATGTACATAAAAATTAGTTTTTGAATTTTTGGAAAATTAATAAAATAAGTACATGTCATACAATATATATGATAAAGTAACATCATCCTTTTCATATCAGCCCCTAAACCGACGTTATTCAGCTGAAACTAAAGTGAGAAGACGTTGAGAGCACTTGGAGAAAGAAAGAGAAGAGAACTCGCGAGGTAAGCCAGTTTCTTCGGTAAATTCTTACCTAACGCGTATAACTCCGTTCCTAAGCTATTCTTCTAGGTTCTTCAAGGTTTGTAGAGCTCAAATTTGGGTGTTCAAGGACCTAGGGTTTCATCCAAGAAGAGAAAAAGCTAGTGGGAGTTTGAGATAATTTCCAAACTTTCGTATATTATCTATTCTGGCTGCTGTGGGCAATTTAATCGGTGAAATTTCGCCGGATTGCCATTGGTTTTAAATTTTGGAAAAGTGTGTGCCTAAGGGTTATACTGCCCAATTTTAGTTCAAATGGTTGTTATAACTCAATTTGATGGTTAATAAAGTGATTAGGAGTAGAAAGGAACGTATTTACGGAGCCGAAATCACAAAACATCAATTTTGCCCACAGGACTCCATAATTTTGGTCAGGGCATGATCTAGTGGTATGAGTTGGATTTTCAATGATTTGATGGTTCCATTGGATTCAGTGGGAAAAAATAGGTGGGGTTACAGTTGGACACTTTTTTGGAAAAGGCCGAGAAAGCATAATTACGGAAACGCCCCTAAAACCCTAAAAGTAGGGCTGCCAAGGGCAATTTCGTAATTTGACATTGAATTTGATAATTTTGAGCCTGAAAATGGATTCCTTGGATGAAAATACATTAGTATAGCCCTAGTCAAAAATTTGGGAAAACGTGCCATCGAGCCGGGTACGACGTGGCCAGGCCATCGTCCCGGGGGAATTTTGGTAAATTTTCACTATAAACTAATATAACCACAAGAAACACTATGAAAGATTCTACAATGATACTTGGATAGGTTATTACCTATTTCTTGCACATTTAATATTTTAAGACTGAATCGAGAGCCGAAAGTCGTCATGTTTCACGAGGCACACAAAAAGGGGTCAATAGAACTTTGAGGTAGGGACATTATCCTTCATACATCATGCCATAGTTTTATGATTGTGTGGATGCCATTGTTTGTAAATGCGCTTTATTAATCAACATGTTTTGCTCAGAGAGGGGCCAGTAGTGCTAGAGGCACTTACACTGGAGTTGGGGAAGACCAACCGGTGCAGATTAGTGGGGCTGGGCCCTACTCATGTATACATGCAGATGATATGTTTATATTGTTCATTAATTGGTGCATACATGGCATATATCATATTTACTTTTCGCATTTTCTATGAACGATAGCATGTTTCTACTGGGATTCTTCGGAATCTCACCCCTTTTTCTAAATCAAACATCTCAGCGGGCACCAATGGATCAAAAGGCAAGAATGTAGACCAAGGGAAGTGACTGGTATGTGCCTCGAGGCAAATACAAAGTTCGTGGCTATAGATAGTCTATGTCTAAAATACTTTTGGATATTTTGTAATAGTGGTGTATATTGTCGCATTCTGTATGGTTAACTTTGGACTGTAAACAAATACTTTTATCAGTATATATGTACTCTTCTGTATGCCTGTGGAACTTGATCTCTATTACTCTGTGTATATCGAAATGGAGACGGGTGTTGACACTTCACACATGACTTTAATTCCGATGGCTCTTCATTTGCTGGCGGCAGCAGCGGTACATGTATCCCTCTGTGTTTGAATTAGGGTTGGGTTATAGTTTGTGTTAGTTGGGTTTAGGGTTTTGTTGTATGGTCTTTCGGCCCTTTTTACTGTTTGTGTCCTTTTCACTCTTTGTAATTAGATTTATTCAATACTATAACATAAATACTTTTGGCCCAAAAAAAAATCTTTCTTTTAGAGTATTAATGGCCGATTCGGTATGCTATAATTGGAGCCTTGGAAATGGAATTAAATTCTATGGTTTAAGCATGTTTGGTATATTTTAGAAAGCATGAAATTTAATTCCATGCCAAAATCAATTCTATCAAAAGTCATTGAATTGAATTCTATCACAAAAGCTTAGTTTTGTCTCTAGTCCCATAATTCGTTTTTTGCCTCATCCATTTTCTGGCTATTCAAGCTTCGCACCATTGCCAGCAAGCTTCTCACCCACCATCGGCAAACTTCTAACCCACTATTGGTGGTCCTTTTCCTAGCTTCTTATCTAGGAATTCCTTTGATCTAGACTACCCAGCCTCTCTCACCTTTTCAATATTGCAACCATCTAAAGAGCCAACCCCAGGATCCTTCTCATGGAATAACAACGCGGTTGCCTCCTTCTCATCCTCTTTTTGTTTGAAATGATTCACTTTATCTCCAATGAAACCTCCCCATCAGATTTGGTTGTCTCCTCTCTCATCCCATCAAATTTGTTCCTCTTCTCTCACTGCATTTTGAACTTGCCCACGTCATCGATGGATCCCCTAAGCAAGTCGTTGATGGCGATCTCTAACAGCAACAACCCCTTCGACTTCTCTTTCCTTAGCCATTTTCTCCCTTTGTAAGTTGAAGAGTACGAATCTCATCTGCACAATCTGTTGGTTCAAAAACGAATCCCTTTCCTTTGGCTTCACAATTTTTAGGCTTTCGAATATGAGTTCATTATTTTTTGTTGTTGTTTTGTGAATGTGGACATTTGATTTCTTTGGAGGTGGATGCAATTTTTTGGTTTTTGGGTTGAATGCTAAGTTCTTTGTGCTGTGAATGGATTTGGTTTTTTTTTTTGTCCATCCTCTTGACTTCTATGATAAACATTCCGATAAAAAATAGGCTTACTGTGGCGGCGGCGGGGTTTGATAGCTATATTTCCAGTCCAGTGTGGGGGAATGAAATCTTGGAGGAAAGTATTTTGGTATTTTTATATAACAATTCCATGTACATATCAAATATAATTTTAAACTTATATATATCTCTATATTTTTTTTATATCTATATTTATATTTATTTTTATTTCCATCAAAATCAATTCTACGTATCAAACAAACTCACAAGATAAAGGCTAGATTTTTCCAATTTCCAGCTAAATATGGCCACCACTTATGGTCAGAGTTATGGTCAGAGTCTTATAATCCAAATGTCAAGCGCCTTTTTTCAAGGCTTCCTTGATACTGAGATATTGGGAACTCAAACCCTTTATCGGTACAGTGAATGCATCGGTTATGATAAAAAAGAATACCCCTATCACTTATGTATTAGTTAGAATAATATATAACTGAACAAGTTAAAAGTACTTATTGATCAAAAAAGAACAAGTTAAAAGTACTTTACATTTTTTATTTTTTTGCTCAGAAAAAAGTACTTTACATTTTCAACGAGAGGAAATGTGTTAAAATTTAACGTAAATAATAAGAGTAGCCCTATAGGCGTTAATATTGGTCCTAGGCTCCTAGCAAAAGGACTTTAAGTCACTAAGTATGAATATTAAATTGGGAAAATTATATTTAGATCTCAGACAAAAAAAAAAAAAATATTTCCTTAGATTTTAAAATTACCAAAAAATCTTGTGAACTTGTTAATGGTGCATCTAAACTTTAATATAGGTATGTTTGGGATCACGATTTCTTAAAAAATAAGTCCTTATTACGCAAGCCGAGATAAAACTCCTCTCACATACTTACCTCGTATACTGTGAATCACGATTTATAAACACTTATTACCCAAAAATAAGCTATTCCAAATGAGCACAGACATGTATTTGGAGTTGTCAATAAGACTTTTTGATAATTTTAAAATATGAAAAGATCATTTTCTTATTATTTTTTTTGTTTAGATTAAGTTTGACATATGAATGATTGAAAATGATATGAATATTAATTTGTTTTTTTAAAAGTATGTGCGAGCTATTATTTAAAATTGACATATATTAAAAATTATATACACGTGCGCCACACACACACACAGATATATATGTGTGTGTAGACGATTGTATGGAAAACCGGATTGGACTGGCCGGTTTAGATCAGAAGCTTGTGAATCGGTCGCTGGTCTGGTTCGGTTGAGGGAAAGTTCACCGGTCAACCTGAACTGACTCGATGTGAATTTAGGTGAACCAGCCTGAACCGGACTAGTAACAGTTTTGCCTCTTTTTTTTAAAAAACTTTTTTACAGAAGTCGTTTTAGCTTTTTTTTTTTTAAACAAAATATTTTCCTAACATTTTTTTATTTATAAGGAGCTTTAAAAGGATTGTGGAATACTTTTGGTATTGGTTGGAAAAAAATCCTTATGTACTTAATGATATTGTTGTAAGTATTAGGTTCAAGAGGTTATATTGGACTATTAGTTAAAATATAACTCTCATATAGTTTTTCGAATGGTATTTATGAATATTTAAATTATATATTTTTTTAATTGACCTCGGTCTGACCCCCAGGTTGACCCCAGTCTAAATTATTAACCCTTAACTTAATATCTCAACCGGTTCAATGTCCGATTTGATTTTTAGTACCTTGGTATAGACAGATATGTGTAAATAAATTAATTATCTTATCCTACACAATTGATTATGCAATGATAGTGAATTTTTTAATATATAAGGACTAGATATTTTCAAGCGAGTTTGGATACACAAGATATTGCTAATATAGGAGGGTTTTTTTTTTAAGGTTAAAGGTATCGGATCCAGCTACGGTCCTCTTCCTTTCTTTCCAGTTACGGTCCTTTTCTCAATCTGGATCATTGGATTAAGATCTCAACGGTCCATATTTAATATATTATAAAAATATAATAATAATATTTTTATATTTAAAAAAATCTGGATCGTTGAGATCTTAATCCAAAGATTCAGATTGAGAAGATGACCGTAAGTTGATGGGAAGGAAGAGATTAATCCAAAGATATCCACCGCCAATAACAGTGATTAATCCCTCATTCCATAGACTTTCTGAAGAGACTTTCGTAGTGTCTACGAAACTCTTTATATACACCGTTAGAAATCAAACCTTTAATTAGATACTTAAAGAATCTAATTAAATGTCATTTGTGCGAAGTTTTGTGGTTTATAGAAGTTAATTATGTGTGTCAATGATCAAATTAGGCCCGGGAAGTTTCTTGAATGAAAAGACAATAAAAAAAACAAACTTTCTTTTATAAAAAAAAAATTCAATGTGTAGAAATATTTCTTTCTTTGTTTTTTCCCCACGCATAGAATGATATTTCACAAATATTTATAAAAGGCTAATAATCTTATAAATTAAAATTCAATTGAGGGATGAAAAAGCTAAAGTACATCTCTCACAGTAAAATAAATAAAAAAATAAGGTAGAAAAAGAATTTTAAAATTGTAAAATTTTAAATTTAGTATTTCTCAAAAAATGAGTTCTGATTACTTATCAAATTTTGACATTCCTTTATCAACTCTTGATAGTAAATCTCATTTGAAATTTTA